>ML685799.1:3225783-3397306 GCA_007922175.1 Pelusios castaneus | reverse complement strand
AAAACCTGTAGGGGAACACTTCAACCTCCCTGCTCACTCCCTTAACGACTTGTTAATAGCTGTGTTGAAACAGATGAATAACAAATCACAGCTTCAAAGAGAGTCTGCAGAACTCGAACTTATATGCAAATTTGACTCAGTTGCCTTGGGGTTGAACAGGGACTATGGATTTTTCTCGCATTACATCAAGTGAATTGACCTCCCCCTCCTCTATGTGCTGTTCCCCAGTGTTTTGAATCCTAACACCTACTTTGATTTGCTGTTACAGCCTGACCTGATGCTATGTCACACACTCCCCTGCATTTAATTTCCTCCCACTCTGTAACTTTCCTATCTTCAAAGCGTCTGACGAAGTGGGATTTTCTCCCACGAAAGCTCATGCGATTAATAAATCTGTTAGTCTTTAAAAGTGCCACAGGACTCTTTTGTCTTGGGTGGGTCTGGTATGATTGTTAACCTGAGTTTCATTCCACAACTTACTGACAGGAAAAGTATCCAAGCTGTAACAGACAAGACCTGACAGAGAAAAGTCTACAGAGACAGAAAAAACATTAAAGCCTAACAGAACTAAGCGAGCACTTGCTTAGTTTGAATTAGCGATCCCCATTCATTTCAATGGCCAGTTAATTCGAACTAAGAAATTAGCTCGAATTAACATGGCCACATTGGTTAATTCAAACTAGTTAGTCCGAATTAACCCTTTAGTTCGAATACCCTATTCGAACTTATTAGTTTGAATTAAGGAAGCCCTTAATTCGAACTAACTAAAGCGTAGTGTAGCCATGGCTTTAGTTAGTTCGAATTAAGCCTCCTTAATTCGAACTAATTTGCCAGTGTAGACACAGCCTAAAAGTGCCACAGGACTCCTTGTTTGTTTTCCTGGTCTAGACTAACACGGCTCCCCCTTTGGAACTCCCTGAACTGTCCACATCGCTTTCCAAAGGCCTTTTTGAATTTCCACACTGGTGAATTACGAGGACTGGTAAATTGCTGGTGACTCCATCAAGATTTGCCTTTAAAGCAGAACCGAAATCCTTCAGTTGCACAGATTAGTGAAGAAATTTACTTTTCCATATTTGGTACAGTAACTCTTCGGGCCTCAGCTGAATTTGGCAACTGAAATATTTTTAGGATGGTTTCGAAACGATAATAAAAATGTCGTGGGAAGTTTCACAAGGCAATGAGGTGATATTGCCACGGTCCCACAGGCAGAATGTGGGGGAAGCTAAGATTAGAGAGTAGAGTTCTGCTGAGAAAATGATACCCCAAACCAAGCCTGAATGGGAGGGCTCTTTTTCCATCCTGGCTCCAACCCTTCTCCCTGAACCTGCTCTCCTGCTTGTGTGGTTGGTGCTCTCATGTCCTTTTGCATAGATGCCTTCATCAGAAGTTCCTTTAGTTTCTCCGCCCGCTGTGGTACGGTCAGCTGAAAGACGGTACTTTACACGGAGTACCAACTAGCAGCTGCACAGTCTAGACAGGTTAGCATTGCATTACAGGCATATAGGTGGCTGCGTGCCCAGGTGGCTGTGTGCCCTCTTCCTGCTGGTCAGCTCACGGCCCCACTGATCTGCGGATTGAGGCGCTGAGACTCCACGGCACACCCACGGCGCAGTGGCTGGCAGAAGAGGGGTATATGGCTGCTGCTGGGCTGACCCCACAGGCAAGGGGAGAATCAATCTGAGGCCAGTGCTTTTTTTTTTTAAAGAAAAGGTGCCGGTAGTCGGCCAGGGACCTGGGGCCATCAGCGGCGGCAGGAGCCGGGGCCACATCGCTGTGAAAAAAAGGTGCCGGTATTCACTACCCCTGAGTACCAACACAAAAAAGCCCTGTCTGAGCTAACACCTGTACTTGGTCCCAGCAGATTTGGATCAGGAGCCCCCTCAAGAGCCTTAGAGGTCCCCTGTTGTCATTCCCTTTGTGTCCAGCTATAGATCACCCGATTTTCTCCCATCTTGTTAGCTTCTAGCTGAACCCAGCCCCAGCCAGTAGGAACCTGCTGGCCTGGCTACGGTTTGTTAGCAGGATGGCATAAGAATTAGTGACCGTACCCCAGTTTCATCCCTGTTACCCTCTCCCTTGGCATGATTAATGCCATCTTCCAGCAGCTGTTTTAAGAGTCCAGCTGTCACCTCGGGCAGCTGCTGGAGTCTGTTAATGGCACTGGATCCTCAAATATCAAAACACAGGCTGTTCTCCTGCTCCCTGTTGCTTTGGAGAAGGATCGGGCGCAATCTCAAGGGCAGAGATGGGAAAAGCCTCAAAAGATGCCCCATTAGAGCCTGCTGAATTGGGCTGGAAAGAAAGTGGGCTGAAAAAAGTGGGTGTGTCTATCACAATGCGGGAGCAGCAGCTTGGGTAAGAGCGCTTAACAGGGACGTGTCTCTTGATGACTCAGCTTGACTTTTGTTGTGGGTCGGAGGCCCCTTGCGTTCTCCTCCGCCCCATGGGGTAAATGGAAGCAGGGGGCTTACTGCACATACGCAAGAAGGGAGAAAGACTCGGGAACAACTGCAGAGTCTATCACCAGCTCCTTGATGGGCTGCATAACTGGTGTAAGCAGGTTCAGGGGACATAGGCCAGACAAAGAGCTTTGTGTAACCCCTGTTCTCTGCCTGTGCCACACAACAGTTTGGTAGGGTGCGTCAGCGCTTACAAATTAAGTCGACTTAATTTAATTTGTGTCTACACTACAATTTCCTTGCTCCCTAAGTCGACTTAAGGAAATTTAAAGTTGACTTTATTAAACCTGGTTTAAAGTCGACTTTACTGGCTAAGTCGACTTTATAAAGTCAATTTAGGCAGTGTAGATGTAGACTAGCCCTAAATTGACTTAAAATCGACTTAAGAGCTCCAGGGCTTCCCCACTGCCCTCCCTGCCAGGGTGGCTGGCACAGCTAGAGCCTGGCGTCCCCCCCCACAGCGCAGGACACAGCACTGCCTGCCCTTCCCCTATGCCCTGCCAGTATCCCTGTCCTGCTCAGTCCCCATTGTACCCGGGTACAATGGGGCAAATGCTGAGCCCCCTGGTACTTGGCAAAGGGTGTCCCCACCACTGTGGACCAGTCCCAGGTCCACCTAGCCCCTAGAAGTCGACTTAGGCGTCCAGTGTGGACGCTCTAAGTTGATTTGGCAAGGTCCCCTTGAAGTCGACTTAATTTTTGAGTGTGGACAGGCTAAGTTGACTTAACAAAGTTGGCTTAAAGTCGACTTTGTTAAGTCGATTTAGCAAAGTCCTTATTTGGCCAAGTGTAGACATAGCCGTAGCCTTCTGAGGGCGGTAATAATTAAATTGTGGTTGTTGTGCTTGGTGTGCAGGTGGCTGGCTAGCCTTTTGGCTTGCGTGATCGAGATCAGATTAGATGACCCAGTGGTGCCTTCTGGTAGTAAACTCTATGGGTACGTCTACACCGGAGGCTCTGTTAAGTTGACTTAACAAGGTCGACTGTTAAAGTCGACCTTGTTAAGTCGACTTAGAGAGTCCACACTGAAAACTACAGTTGACCACCAGCATCCACATTGGCAGGTGCTAGGTCGACGGAGTAGTGGTGCATTGTGGGTAGCTGTCCCACATTGCACCGGGGCCTGGAGGCCAATTAAGGGCACTTCCCATTTACACTGGATTAAGTCGACTTAATAAGGTTGATTTAAGCGTCAAGTCGACCTTCAGAGGGGGTGTTATTAATTGACTTAAGGAAGCACTTAAGTCGACTTAATAAGCGCCCAATGTGGATGCAGTGGTCTGTAGGTCGACTTAACCGTCCTTAAGTCTACCTAAGGGTCCAGTGTAGACGTACCCAGAGTGGCCATACTCCTATTTTGACCTGGACAGTCCCCTTTAAGCCCTGTCCCGTACAGCCTGACTATTTTGGCAAAAGTGGACAATTGTTCCGTTTGCTCTTTGGCTTTGGGGCCTATCCCTAGAGCCCTCTCCAGTCCCCCCTCCATCCTAATTGGCTTCTTTCCCTCTCCAGTCATTTCTTTCACATCCTGGCAGGGATGACATGTCAGGAAGGTGGCAAGGGGCATCTGCTCCCTCTCCCTCATTTCATACCACCAGCTGGGAACAATCCCCTCTCTCATCCCCCATTGGTCACTCTTCTCCCCTCCCCACCAGCTCAGAGTGACCACCCCATTCCAAAATCTAAAATGGAGACTCTGAATCCTGGCCTTTTCCTACCTTCCCACGGCTGCTCACTGAAGTCTTCTTGGTGCCTTCCACTGCCCAGAGCCTCTTTCCTTCCCCTCTGCTACCCCAAGTCCCAATGGGGCTTCACACTGCTAACTGGATCATACCCCAACAACTTCAGGTCCTGACTCTGAACCCAAAAGTTCTCACACCAGCACCCTGCCATGCTGCCTAGATCCCATCCCATACCCCTTCCTCTTTCCCTCTTCCCCATCTCTGTTTGTTGGCTCAACTGGGGGCAAGAGGAACATTTGTAGAAGTGTGGGAGGTGAATGGTGGACTCGGCCAGCCCCACACATCCCGTTTTCAATTTAGGGACATATGGCCACCCTATCTGTGACTCTGTCATGGAAAGAGAGAGAGAGGCAGAGGGTACTTGGGGGCAGACAATACCCTCATCCCCAGAGATAGCGAGGGCTACCACAGCCTATACATAAGATGGTTATGAGTGTAGACTTTGGGGTTGAAAACCCTTTTTTCTTGTTAAGGTTTGTTCCTGTTGTTAAGATTAAACAATACTTGGATTTGGGAAAGGTGGTTTGGGTTTCGGAGTTCACATTGGGCCTGGGTCAAGAGGTGGAGACTCGTAAGATCCCATCCTCAGAGAGTTGAGGGAGCAGAGCCTGTCACCTCCGCAGAAAGCGTAGGCAGGGTCAAAGATGCAGCGAGCCCTGAACTGGGCCAGTCGTGAGGCTTAGAAGGTTTTTCTGAGGTGGAACAGGAATAGAAATGGTTCTTCTTAATGAACCACTCGAATCAGGGAAAATAGCTCTCTTGGGATTCTGCCGTTCCCTAGTGGGTTGCGAATCCAGGGACAGCATCAGCAGATTAATGCATGAGAACCAGCGCCTGCAACGTAGCACAGTTGGTCAAAATGCTCTTCATCCAGTCACCTTCTTTATCGAATCAACCCAGCTGGGCTATTTATAGGGCACCCATTACTGCGGTATCTGGGTCCCATGTCTCAAGGCCAGAGGCCCTACTCTGGAAAGCTTTGTAGGCCTAAAAAGTCTGGACTTGGAACACTACTGAGGAGGGTTATGGTGGGATTCTTTGAAGCAGAGTCTCAGGCGCCAGTGAAAGGCTTTTCAGGAACAATTACACCATCAACATGACAGAGGAAGCCTGATTTAGAGTCTCCCTTGGACACCACCTCAAGGTCTATATATCCCCTTCTTGCCTACTGCCAATTAGACACCAGCCCCAGTGCCTGCCTTTTCCCACAAATCTCTCCTAGCATTCAGAACTCTCTATTTCCTGGTCCCCACAGATCCACAGTGAATTACTAACTTTTAGCCTTCCTCTGAAGTGGGTATTGCTGGTTGCCGGCCTAGATGGACAAAGGATCTGAGCCAGCTGGGCCATTCCTAGCTTTGTTCACTACCCACACTGGTTAGTCACTAGGGCTATGTCTACACTTGCAAGTTAGGTCGACTTTAGGAGGATTAAGTTTACCTAATTTAGGGTGCATCTACACTTGTAAATTAAGTCGACTTAAGTTTGCTTAAGTCAACTTAATTTACTTTGCATCTACACTACACTTTCCTTAAGTCAAATTAAGCAGCTGCTTAAGTCGACTTAAGGAAAAATTAAGTCGACTTTCTTAAACCTCATTTTAAGTCGACTTTGCTGGCTATCGACTTTAGAAAGTCGACTTAGCCAGTGTAGACGTGGAATAGCCTTAAGGCGACTTAGGGGGCTCCAGGGCTTCCCCACTGCCCTCCCTGCCAGGGTGGCTGGCACAGCCACAACCTGGCATGCCCGCCCAAAGGGCAGGGCAGAGCCCTGACCACCCTGCCCCTATGTCCTGCCAGGTTCCCTGTCCCCCTTTGCCCCATTTTACCCAGGTACAATGGGGCAAACACTGAGCCCCCTGGTACTTGGCAAGGGGTGTCCCCCCCTGCCACCGTGGACCTGTCCCAGGTCCACCTAGCCCCTAAAAGTTGACCTAGGTGTCCAGTGTGGATGCTCTAGGTCTATTTTGTTGGGTCCCATTTCAGTTGACTTAAAATTTAAGTGTGGACATGCTAAGTCGACTTAAACTAACAAGTGTAGACATAGACATAGTCCCTGTCCACATCAGGCTTTCATTAAGTCCACTTAAGAAATTTCTTAAGTCAACTTAATGAAAGCTTAAGTCAGCTTAATAAGAACCACCCATTAGGTCGACCTAACCCTCCTTAGGTTGACCTAACCCTTCTTTAGGTCGACCTAAGCACAGTGGAGACGCTTAAGTCCACTTTGTTGAGTTGATCTAAGGGCAGTTAGGTCGACTTAACAAAGTGGACTAAGTCCACGTCCATGGACACCACTTTGTTAAGTCGACTTAAAGTTGACATTATTAAGTCGACTTAACAAAGTCGACCTAATTTTTTGTAGTGTAGACATAGCCTAGGTGGGGTAGGTAGCTGGCCACTGGGGATCGTCTTACAGCTCCCATCAGCTGCTGGCACTTGCTAGCTGCCGTCTGGTTACACAGGAGAAATTGCGGTGGAGGGATTTTTTCATTGGCAAAGCAGCATGCCTGGGAAGACAGACAGGCCAGCTTTTTAGCTGCCACAGGCCAGCTTTTAGCTGCCTCCTCTTCCCCCACACATATGGTATGGGGAAGTCTTGGCTCTCCTAATCTTCAGAGAGGATCCATGTGAATAAGGGTATCGTTCAGTATGCGCCTTGGGGAAAATCTATTTCCACTTACAGAACGAAGAGCTGGCCTCTCAGCTCTATTACTCTTCAGGTGCTTAAAGCAGCCAGCAAACCTTTCAAGCTTCTTGTTGCACTTACGAATTCTCGTGGAGCCTCCAGCTAAGGAATCAACATTTTCAGTCTTATATTTAGGTTCTGGGCCGGCCTGCCCCACACTGCCGGCTCCCCCCAGCAGGCAGCCTCGACCTTGCAGCCTGGGGCCGGGGCCTCCAGCTCCCTCCCGCAGGCGGCCTCCCGGGCCGGGACCGGAGCCGGCTCCAGCTCTCCCCCCCTTCCCCTCTGGCACGCAGCCTCCTGGCCCGGGGGCAAAGCTAGAGCCGGCTTCCCTCCCCCCAACAGGCGCCCTCAGCCTCTGGGGCCGGGTCACTGGGGGTGGAGTGGGCCGGTTGGCCCGTCACGCTCCCCTTTAGCATGGGGTGTAGGCGCCCCGATTTGGTCACTTGGCCCTGGGCCCCGCTCCCCCCATGGGACGGCCCTGGGCTCGGGGGCCGGGGGCTGGCTTGGAGCCAGCTGGCGCGGCGGCTGGCTTGGGGGCCAGCGCAGTGGTTCAGGGGCTGGTGTGGGGGCCATCTGGGGGCTCCGGGAGTGGAGCAGGACTGTCTGGGCACCCAGGGGCCAGCGCGGGGGCCGGCATGGCCTGGTGCGAGGGCTGGCTGGGGGCCCGGGGACCCGTGTGGAGGCCGGGGGCTGGCTCGTGGGTCAGCGCAGGGGTGCAGGGACCGGCTTGAGGGCCGGGGGCTGGCACTGCGGCCGACGCGGCTCGAGTCGGGGCTTGGGGACCGGTTCAGAGTTCAGTCCCTTAGGGGGACCCACAATGGGCCTTCGCCTAGGGCCCCAGATAGCCTAAGGCCACCTCTGCTTCCTTGTACCTCCTCCCACACTGGAAAAACCCCAGCTCTCCCATCATATGTCAGACACCCAAACCCCTCCTTCCGTGGAACCACTCCAAGATCATCCACCAGGGAGGAAAGCATCTGTTCTGCTTTGAGAATGGATCTTCCAGTCCCTCGTGATCAGGTGCATTATGGGTCTGAACAGTATTATCCATCCGGTTCTGACTGTAAGCTCCTTGGGGCAGGGACCCAGAGCGTCTGCTGTTTTTGGTGGAGGCCTGAGCCCACGGCCCTCAGCCAAGATCCACAATCAGTACCGATTTCATCTGCCATGCCTGGCATGCAGTTGTGAGCCTCAATCATTTCTAATCACTGTTTTACTCTCTTTCAATAATTGCCTTATTAAATCTGAATTAAAACATGTACAGTGTTTGGGAAAGTGCCACGCACAAGCCTTGACTCAGAAGCAGAGGGCAATCAGCTGGGATCCGTCTCTGAATGGAAACACGTGGAGCTGTGGAAGGGGTAGGACTGGAGCAGATGGCGGCGCAGATCAGGAGTGGAGACCATTGGCAGAGGTGCGTGGGGTCCCCCAGGAGGGGAATATCACAGACAGTAATTTACCTACAAGAAAAATGGGAAACAACCCTCCGTTTTCCTTCCATCTTCACCTTTCAGCTTTTCATTTTGACACTTCCAAACAAAAAAGCACCTGTGCAGTCTCGCCATCGATTTCCTCCTCCCTCCTGCTGCTTACTCCTTGCCATGCAAAGGCTGCTGGGAAAGAAAAAAACAAAACCAAGAGGCGAGCACCATTTCAGTGCATAGCCAATGAAACCAAGCGCGGTCTTGAACGTGCCAATTAGATGCCAGGGACATTCTGACGAATTCATTCATCTCCAGGCGGTCTGAAGACTGAGTGAGGCCATTTTCTCCTCTAGCATTAGACAGAGGTGGGCTAAGTGTGTGGATTGACATGGAGAGTTGAGTACCTTTCTCTGGCCAGCAGACTGTGCTGCCTCCGAGGTCATTATAACCTATCTCACCATCTGCTAGACTGTTCTCCCCTGCTCCTGGGCCAGGTTTGACAGAGCTTTTGTGTGGGATCAGTCTCTGCGTGGAGTCACGTGTGGAGCTGTGCGAGGAGCCAGATGGGAGCAGACAGGGCTGCGGCAGGGCAGGATCAGAGACCACTGGCAGAGATGTCAAGCTTTCAGCCCCGTACAGGAGGAACATCACAGGAGCAGGCCCAAGTGGAAAAGATCCAGGGTTGGGGACGCTAGGAAACTTGCTACATTCTGTATTGCTGCAGTTTAACCAGGGGAGGGCAGTAGAAACTCACAAATAGTACAACGGCGTGGAGGAAGGGAGCTGAAAAGCGCCCTGTCTGAGAGTGCTGCCGACAGGAGAGACCCAGCCTTAAGCAGGGGCCTTGGGTGAGATTGTGGCCATTGGGAGAATCGTGGCCATGGATCCCACGTAACCGGCGAGGCGCTGCGAGAAACAGAGCAGGCTGGGTACTGGCTCCTCATGTTGCCAGCATAGAGGCGACCCTTTGCAAAGCCCAACGGAAACAGACTGCCCCGTGCTTTGGGTCCCGGGCACGGCCACAGGTGTCGGGGAAGACGATGCCACCCACACGTTTGGTGCTGGATCATCCCAGCATTGGCAGAGGCCAGTGGTGTACTGAGGGCAGCCAAGCCTACATTTGGGCCCCCACTGTGCAGGGCGGGAATTGTCACAGCACTGCTCCCCAGCTGCCCTTGGGAGCGGGGTGTGTATCTGCAGAAGGGGGTGAAGGCTTGCAAGGCGAAAGGGCAGGCTTGGCTCTGCTACCCCCTGCTCTCACCCAGTGCACAGTGCTCATGCTGAGTGCTCATGGTCAGGCAGGTGAGCAATTCTGGGCCAGCTTTGTTCTGTATTTTTGCAGGGGAGGCAGTGTTAATAGAGTTAGCACCTATTGGCAAATAAGTGCTTGACCTGCTTTTATTTGTTTGGTGGTTTGGATTTTTAAGATGCAAAGTCACCTTTGAGGATTCATAGATACTGGAAGGGACCATGAGAGATCATCGAGTCCAGTCCCCTACACTCATGGCAGGACCAAGGACCCTGTTAAGTCATCCCTGACAGGTGTTTGTCTAACAGGCTCTTCAAAACTTCCAATGATGGAGGTTCCACAACCTGCCTTATTCCAGTGGTTAATCACCCTGACAGTTAGGAATATTTTCCTAATGTCCAGCCTAAATCTCCCTTGCCATAATTTAAACCCATAGGTTCTTGTCCTATCATGGGCGGTTAAGGAGAATAATTTTTCTCCCTCCTCCTCATGACAACCTTTTAGCTACTTGAAAACTGTTATCCTTTCCCCTCTCAGTTTCCTCTTTTCCAGACTAAACAAACCCAGCTCTTTCAATCTTCCCGTGTAAGTCAAGTGTTCCAGACCTTTAATCATTCGTGTTGCTCTTCTCTGGACTTTCTCCAATTTGTCCACATCCTTCCTGAAATGAGGTGCCCAGAAGTGGACACAATACTCCAGCAGGTAAAGCAATCGTGGGAAGAAAAATGTTAGAACTGTGTGAATGTTTGGAGAGCGGGAAAATATGGGGGGACCCAGTGCAGGATGGGGGGAGAAAGAAAGACAACAGTGCTGAAGAATGCCTGCACCTTGGGGAATCAGGCCCTTTTCATTTAGGTGCCAGCATCTCTCAGCCTTCAACCCCGGTGGCCCCACCCATCCAAACCTGCGATCCCGTGAGCAGGACACCTGCTCACATGTCCACGGTGTAATGGACCCATCACGATGGTTTTTAGCTGTAGTTCCTATGTCTATGGATCCTTTTTGTGACTGAAATCCACCCATTTCCTGAAGGGTGAGGGCCCTCCCCGAGTCTGCCAGGGAAGTGTGGAGCAGCTGTGGGTGCTGTCCTTTGCCACACCCTAACAGTTACTGCTGCTGGCCCCACCTGCAATTCCATTGCTCAGCCAGAAAGCGATTGACTGCCCTTTCAGCAACGCTGGGCTCCTGGCCCCACTGCATCCTCTCTTCCTGCTCCCTCCCACCACTCCATCCCTGTGAGCAGTGTTCTTCCTGCCCTAAAACCAACTCGGGCTTCTTCCCTCTCTGCTCCGTGGAGGGGAGAGGAGAGGCAGAGAGGAGCCAGGGGCACAGAACGGCTCCTGTGATGAAAAATTGGGATGGGGGTGGGAGACAATAGGCACCTATAGAAGAAAAAGGCCTGACTATTGGGATCGTCCCTATAAAATCAGGACATCTGATCACCTTAGCGTCTTCCTCCAGCCCTGCCAGCCGGCAACTATTGCTCCCAGCCCAAGAGAAGAGCAGGGGAGAATGTCGTGTGCAAAGCACAGAGACAGATGCTTGGAGAACTGGTTCACTACCACTGACTTAGTCACCTTTTACAGAGAGAAGCTGCAATGACATGCCCAAGGGCTCTGGGTAATGCTTCCTTCTCCCCCATCACAGGGCTGGTGGGAAGCTTCATTAGCAATATCTGTAAATGATACAAGAATGATGTGATCCCCAGGACACACTGAGAAATTCAACCAGCTCAGTGTGCTTAGCTTGTCATAGAAAAGTTTAAGAGGCGACTCGATTATGGGCTGTATGTACGTACTAGGTGGGAAGAGATTTCTGATACTGAGAGATTCAGACTGCTCTTTAATCCAGCAGACAAAGGCATGAAAAGATCCAGCTGCTAGACTCTGAAGCAAGACAAATTCTGACTAGAAATAAGGGGCCCATCTTTAATGATGAGGGTAATTAAGCATTTGAACAACTTTCTCAAGGACATGGTAGATTCTCCAACACTTGAAAACTTTGCCTGAAGATGGGATGTCTTTCGGAGAGGTTGATGCCAGCTCCAGCATGCACTTGGCTAGATACAGGACTCACTGGCTCAGATTCTGCAGCCTGTGACATACGGCCTCTGTGATTGCTGTAATATAGACCCTTCTGGCCTTGAAATGCATGGATGGCTTTGAGGGGCATGGAGGGAAGCTGACACAGAAGGGCCAATGCTGTCATTAGTAACAAGTGAATTTCACTTTGTCCAGCCAGTTCCTTTTAACCAGCAAGGAATTCACTTTCTGAAAAGTCATTTCTTTTTAAAAAAAAAGGCATACAGAAGCCAGCTTGAGGAAGTCTGTAGTACAGCAGCCACGCTTATCTCCTTTGGAGCTGGCTTGGGGCTGGATATAAAACCTAAATGGCTCGGAATTAGAATAAAAACAACAAACCAAAGGACATTGGATTCTGATGGCTTTCATTTTCTCCTTTGATAATTTTTTATTTGTCTCCCACAATGACATTTCATTTGAGCCTCTGCCTGACTGCACATTTTATTCTGGAGCTTGATGGGACGCTATTGCTACATACATCACTGGTTCTCCAGATTCTTAACTTTGTCCCTCTCAGCAAAGAGAAAGGTTTCTGGCATGCTGGCTGTAGCTGTGATTACAAGACATTTCCCTATTGTGCAGCTCATATGTATTCCTCCGGCACTGCCTTTTCTTCCCGAGAAAAAACAACACCAGGAAGAGCAAGTAACAACTAGCCAATTTGTCGGTGGAGTTAGAAAGCCCTGCATCTTTCTCGCCTTTTCTGTCCTCGAGCAGAGTGGAGAGAGGCAATGACAACAGAAATTTAGTAGCTGCTCTTCTAACTTGATTAAACTCATTTAGCTGGGACGAGAGAAGCGGCATTGTGGGAGTCAGGGGCACAGAAGTAGTAGAAGCACTGTCTAGTGATTAGAGAGAGGAGGTGGCGTTATTCCCAACTGTGCTGCCAATTCAGTGTGTGATGTGACCTGCTGCTGCCTCAGTTTCCCCATTGGCAAAATGGGGTTAATAGCAAGATACTAGGCACCAAGTGGGAGGCAGTGCCGCTTCTCTTGGGTGCACAGCACAGAATTTGCATTCCAGGGGAAGAAGGGTCTATGGTGCCTTTAAGCCACCTTTGTGCCCTCCTGATCTTGGCCTGCTCCAGGACCGGTGAGGTTCCTGGTGTCGTTTTGACTGTCCTGGGAGCTGTGTAAGTTGCAGCAGCCTCCTCGGGTGGTGCTATGGGCCACAGCATTGCAGGGAATTTCTGCACTTTAGTATGGAATCATAGAAGATTAAAATTGGAAGGGACCTCAGAAGGTCATCTAGTCCAACCCCCTGCTCAAAGCAGAACCAGTTCTAACTAAGTCATCCCAGCCAGGGCTCTGTCAAACCACACCTTAGAGACCTCTAAGGAGAGAAACATAGAATCATAGAATCATAGGGTTGGAAGGGACCTCCCGAGGTCATCTAGTCCAACCCCCTGCTAAAAAGCAGGACCACTCCCACTAAATCACCCCAGCCAGGGTTTTGTCTAACTGGGCCTTAAAAATCTCCAAAGATGGAGATTCTACCACCTCCCTAGATAGCCCATTCCAATGCTTCACCACCCTCCTAGTGAGAAAGTTTTTCCTAATATCCAACCATGATGTGGCCTCACCTCACCTGGCCTACATCTGCCCCCAGGTTTGCAAGGGGTTCCTTGGGTGGCGGCCTTAGTGTTGTCTTCTGCCTTACTTCCACGGACGGTGTGGGAGAGGGATATCTCCAGCCAGATGCTGGACCTTTTTACGGTGTCTTAAAGGGCTGGAGCAGCATAAAGGCGCCAGGAATGAGTGTGTGAAGATCTTACCCAGTGGGTGTGTAGCTTAATGTCAGAGTACGTACTGTCTAGCTGTGTGGGAATACTTCGCACACCGCCATGGTGGCTGAGCCCGTTTAATGACGAGTGCGGTGCAAACGCAGAGTATTAGAAACTCATTGATGTGTGGGGCTAGGAGGGGCCTTGAGAAGTCCTCAAGTCCAGCCCCCTCTGCTGAGGCAGGACCAAATAAACAGTGACCATCCCAGACAGATGTTTGGGCAACCCGTCTGTAAAAGCCTCCAGTGATGGGGATTCGCCACCCTTCCTTGGTACCTAATCCGGTGCTTAGTGATTTTCATAGTTAGAAAGCTTTTCCTAATATCCGACTGAAATCTCCCTTGCTGCAGAGTAAACCCATTACTTTGTGTCCTGCTGCCACTGGACATGGAGAACAATTGATCAGCAACCTGATTGTGGCAGTCCTTACCATATTTGAGGACCGGTATCGGATCCCCCTCCATCTTCTTTTCTCAAGATTAAACATGCCCAGTTTCTTTCTGGTCAGCTTTTCTAGACCTTTTGTCTTTTTTGTTCCTCTTCTCTTGGATCTCTCCAATTTGTCCACATCTTTCCGAAAGTACAGCATCCAGAACGGGACACAATTCTCCAGCTGAGGTCTCACCACTACAGTGGGTCCATCACCTCCTGTGCGTTCCACATGACATTCCTGTTAATTCACCCCTGGCCCCAAATCATAGAATCATAGGGGCCATGAGAGGTCATCGAGTCCAGTCCCCTGCACTTATGATAGGGCCAAGTACCATCTTAAGCCATCCCTGACTGGTGCCTGTCTAACCTGCTCTTCAAAACTACCAAAGATGGATATTCACAAGCTGCCTAGGCAACTTATTCCAATGGTTAATCACCCTGACAGTTAGGAATGTTTTCCTAATGTCCAACTTAAACCTCTCTTGCCATAATTTAAGCACATTGCTTCTTGTCCTATCATGGGTGGTTAAAGAGAACAATTTTTCTTCCTCCTCCTCGTGACTACCTTTTAGGTACTTGAAAACTGTTATCATGTCTCCTCTCAGTGTCCTCTTTTTCCAGACTAAACAAACCCAGCTCTTTCAATCTTCCCTTGTATGTCAAGTGTTCCATACCTTTAATCATTCATGTTGCTCTTCTCTGGACTTTCTCCAATTTGTCCACATCTTTCCTGAAATGAGGCGCCCAGAACTGGACACAATACTCCACTTGAGGCCTAATCAGAGCAGAGTAGAGTAGAAGAATTACTTCTCATAATGATATTTGCCTTTTTTGCAATTTCATCACACTGTTGACTCATATTCAATTTGCGATTCACTATAATCCCCAGATTTTTTTCAGCAGTACGAATACCTCCCAGCTGTTCCCCATTTTGTAGCTGCGCACTTGATTTCCCCTTCGTAAGTGCAATGCTCTGCACTTGTCTTTACTGAATGTCATCGTGTTGAATTCAGACCTGTTCTCCAATTTGTCAGGGTCTTTTCGAATTCTAATGCCATCCTCCAAAGTGCTTGCAACCCCTCCCAGTTTGATGTCATCTGCAAATTTGACTGGCATACTCTCCACTCTATTAGGCAAGTCATTAAAATATTGGTTAGTACCAGAACCAGGACTGATCCCTGCAAGAAGCCATTGGATATGACCTTCTGGTTGATAGAGAACCATTGATAACTACTTTCTGAGTACAGTTTTTCAGTCAGTGTGCACCCTATTATTAGCTCCTGCCCTAACAATTAGAAGTAGGGTGCTGGAAGGGTACTATATAACTTGGACTAACACACGTCTCTACAAACAATTCTTTTCAGGGTGGGGATATTTTCTGTGTTTGGACTTGGTGCAGTTTGGCAGCTCCCTACAGGGAGAGAATGTGAATACAAAGAGAAGTAATCTGTAGAAACGAGACATGGAAAAGCGTCCTAGGCTACAGCTAGTATAGAAGGCATGTGCATCACTGACATCTGCTGGATGGAATCAGAACTGCACAACCGCATGACATAGACCGTACAGTGTTAACACTAAAGAGAAATTCTCCTTTAAGTTCAAGTAGCAAGGGACATTGCTTCTGGGGCAGGAAGATATGAATTCTAGCATGATTATTACTCCCAGCATTCAGAGTTTTTATTATTTACACTGACGTAGCCCTTAAAGGCCACAGCAAAGATCATAGCCCCATGGTGCAAGGAGCTGTACATACATATAATAAGCAACAGTCTCTGCCTCCAACAGCTTACATTTTAAATTGAAGGGGCAGCATGGGGAAGTGCTAGTACACCCTTTTTACAGATGTACTACAGGACTTGTCTAACACCAGGAGTCTCTGTAGAGACAGGAATTGAACCCATGGCTCCAGGTGGGTGTTTTAAGTCCAAAGCCAGATTTCTACCACACAGCTCCAACTAAGTGCTTAAAAATGCTTTGATTTTGGGTGATGTGAACTTTAAGATGACAAATTTTTCAGCCCCTTCTTCCCACTGCCTCCAAGGGCCAGGAGTTTTTTGTTTGCCCCTTTAATTTCCTGATCGATTCCTTGGTGGATGGGAGAGAATGCAGCCAATCCAGAAATAATCATCTTTGCAATAAAATCTCTCCTCCTGGACGCAGACTGAACACTTTCTATAAAAAGAGCGAGTGAAGGTGAAAATTGGCTGGCTGATGAAAACAATATTTGCTCAGGTGTGGTTCAGATTTATTTGATATTTGCTTTCATATAGTGTTTTTGGTCTTCAACACTTTGCTTTAGCCCAATCCAGCCCTTCTCCCCACTATGAGCGATAAAAGGAGGTGTTGCTGTGACCTCTTCAACCCCGCACACGTTCAGTTTATATCCATCCTTCCTTATGTTCAAAGGACGGGAAGGGCTGAACATCTCCTGAAAGTCATAAAATGTTAATAACTAATGAATCTGGGGGGAGGCACTGGATAGTTGTCTTCTGGCCTTAGAAGTCATATTTTTTAACTTTTCTCCACAACCATTAGGGCTAGAAATATACATTTGTTTTTGACTGGAATTAGAGATTCTCTTGTAGTTCCTGAGATTGCCGGGGCTTGAAATAAGACACCAGTTGTCACAAGACTTGGGATGGTCATGAAATACAATCTGGATGGAGCTACTATAAGATGGTGCCAAATTGGTTGGATAATCGCTCCCAGAGAGTAGTTATCAATGGTTCGCAGTCATGCTGGAAGGACATAACAAGCAGAGTACCGCAGGGATGGATTCTGTTCATTATATTCATCAATGATTTAGATAATGGCATAAAGAGTACATTTATAAAGTTTGCTGATGATACCAAGCTGGGAGGGGTTGCAAATAATTTGGAGGATAGGATCAGAATTCAAAATGATTGGGACAAACTGGTGAAACGGTCTGAGGTAAATAGGATGAAATTCATTAAAGACAAGTGCAAAGTACTCCACTTGGGAAAGAACAATTAGTTGCACACATACAAAATGGGCAATGAATGTGTAGGAAGGAGTACTGAGGAAAGGGATCTGGGTGTCATAGTGGACCACAAACTAAGAGAGAGCAGGGTAACACTGTTGCAAAAAAGCAAACACCATTCTGGGATGTATTAACAGGAGTATTGTAAGTAAGAAACGAAAAGTAATTCTTCCACTCTATTCTGCCCTGATTAGGCCTCAACTGGGGTATTGTGTCCAGTTCTGGGTGCTTCATTTCAGGAAGGATGTGGACAAATTGAAGAAAGTCTAGGGAAGAGCAACAGAAATGATTAAGGATCTAGAATACTTGATTTACGAGGGAAGATTGAAAGAGCTTGGTTTGTTTAGTCTGCAAAAGAGGAGGCTGAGAGGGGACATGATAACATTTTTCAAGTACCTAAAAGGTTGTTATGAGGAGGAGGGAGAAAAAATATTCTCCTTAACCACCGATGATAGGACAAGAAGCAATGGCTTTAATTATATCAAGGGACGTTTAGGTTGGACATTAGGAAAACATTCCTAACTTTCAGGGTGATTAACCACTGGAATGAGTTGCCTAGGGAAGTTGTAGAATCTCCATCATTGGAAGATTGGGATGCTCTAGATCAGTGGTTCTCAACCTTTTGTGAGCCGTGTATCATAATCCTTCAGGACACTCTAGCCCACCCACCTCAGGTCAAATCCAGCCACCTCAATGACTCAATGACACAGTAATGTGTCCGGTTGAGAACCACTGCTCTATATGGTACTTGCTCCTGCCTTGAGTTCAGAGGACTGGACTCAATGACCTCTGATGGTCCTTTCCAGTTCTATGATTCCCTGAGAAGTGGCAGCGCTGGTTCTACACTAATCTGGGCCCAGCTTCCAGGAAAATTAGGCTTGGTTTCTAGATTCCCATCAAATAAGGAAATTCTGCTTCCCGGGGCGGGGGTGGGAGGTTTGTTTGGAGTTTTCAGGTTGGGAAACAAAAGAAATTCACGTGAAAAGGGACTAGCAGAGTCTTGCAGCTCTGCTTTGGGCATATGCTACCTTGAGGGGTCACTAGATGGTGCCAGAGAATAAATATATGCTGGAAACCACGCTCCAATCCGCCAGTTGGAGGGCCCTGGAACCAAGAGGTTATTTATGGTTAACTGTTATTTTCTTCTTAATACTATACATATATTTCTGGATAATTGCATTTGATCTTTCTCCTGTTTATTTACATTGACCCATCCCTGGTTTCCCCACCATAAACCCTTAGGCTGATAAAGCAATTAGCTTAATAGTTAAACAGCAATTTAATATCATTATTTATTTATTATGAAATTAATAAGTAAACAGCAAAGTTACTAGGAATGCAGAAAGTCATATACTCGATTGATTTAAAGGTGGGCGCCAATGGAAAAAACAAAATTGTGCCTGTGCCCTTTTACAGTGCTCTTGTAACATAAAAAGCAGACTTGAAAGGTTTAGAAAAGAAATCCAGTTTAAATTTTACTTTAGAATCTGCTTAGGAGGTAACATAAAAGACTATGACAGGAGGCACTGAGGAAGGGAAATTTGGTTAATTGGGAAGGTCAGGAAGGATTTCTGATCATGCTTCATGTTTTTGTTTTTGTCTAACACCAGTTTAATTGAAAATGCTGTACAAAATATTGAGAGGGAAAGCTTTCTTGCTAAAAATTCAGCACCCTGGCCTGTTTAATTTAGGGACAAGCGAGGCTCAAAGTCTACCACTATAGGTCTGCCAAGGGGATCATTCCAAAACATGGGAAGAATAATCTGGACACTCTTGATATTTCTAAGGATAAAAGACAGTGAGAAAAAACCCTTGTATTCGAAAACCGAACAAAAACCAAAACCCCATTGTAGTCATTTCTATTTTAAAGAAGCAACAAGAAGGCACCAACGTGTTCCTATTCCCTCATCAAGTCACCTTTAGGGACATAATATTCCTGTTCCGTGGGTTTGATTCAAAACGTGTTGAAAGCAGGGTCGTTTTTCCATTGATCTTGCTAATGAGTCAGACCATTTCTAGCCCTGCACCTGGAACATGGTGTTCTGTTCTGTGCCCCTCCTTCCAAGAGAGATATTGAAAAACCAGTGGGAGTTCGGTGAAAAGAAGCTAAGATAATTAATGGGCTGGAGGGGGGGGCTAGAGAAGGAAAGTTAAAAGAGCTAAGCAGGGCAGAGCAGTCAGTCAGGGCGTGGAAATGGGAGAACACTGGGCAAGGGTTTGACCCCAGCGATGGGGTGGGATGGCTCAGTGTGGGTGTGAACAAGTATAATGCAACCTGAACAGCTGGAAAACCACCCAGACCGGGACGGAGAACGTTCTCCTAAGAGAGACAAGGGGAAGCCTCAGCTTTGGGTCATTTAAAGCTACCTTGGATGGCACTATGTGAGACAGGGAGCAATCGTGCAATAGCAAAGCGATGGGCCTGGCAGACAAACAGGCCTTTCCCGTCTCTCTCTCCACTCCTGGGGAGCTAAAAAGAAGAACATTCTTATTTTATTCCCCTCCTGCTCCACATTCTTACTGTAACTACCTGAAAAGGAAGGTCCCATGAATGAGTCAAATCCTCCAGCTAGAATTGCCAGAGATGCTGCTACCAGCTGCTTGTTTCCAAGGAGAATCGTCTGTGCCACGAGGCTGGCTTTTTCTCGTTTGGTCCCACTGAACTCAAGACGGCAGCAACTGTGCTGAGATGCAACGTCACCACTGCACAAAGGCGGCAGCATCCAGCCAAGTCTTCACCCCAAAGGGCCCAGCCCTTCCCTGATAGATCCCGCTATTGCCTGCTGCTTGCCCACCCTCCCCTGGCTGCAGGTCTGCCAGCCTGGCCTCGCACTCTGCTGCTGTCAGAGGCTATGTCTACATTTACCAAAGCTAGTTCGAATGAGTTAATTGCACCAGGTCAGGGGAAGTAAAGCAGCCCTCATCCGCAGAACAGGAAGAGTCTGGATCTTGCTGACTGGGCCCCAGGCAGGTGCACAAAAAACACACGTAAGAATCAACCAAACTCCATCACTTGTGATGTGGAGCACTGAGGGCCTTTGACAAAAAGAGGGCGGGGCCGGCAAGAGGAGCTGGCATGAAGCCTGAGAGGTGTCCACTGGGTGAGGTCTGGAGACGCACTGCTACAAAGAGTTATTTGTAGTGCATTGCGGGAGAGATGCCACAGCTTTGCTACCCCTAAGTTTTACAGGGCCGTTTGGCTGCTTGAGCATGTGGCCTGCGATTCCTGTCATCCTGACATTTTTGCTACAAGGACAAGGCTCTGACCTGATTCCGGTGGGTTATGTATCATCAAGTCCTCCAGAGGGCAAATTTTGTCCCACTCTGTGGGCCACAGCTCAGCACAATGAGGTGGAACTCAGTCAGGGGTTAAAGTAAGGGGGAATGCACCGGAACGCAGTTCCGGGGCCCCCAAATTTGAGGGGCCAGAGATCCGGGGCTCCTAAAAATAGCCCTGCTGTGGCTGCTGGCAGGTCCTACGCCCCACCATTGTTAATCACAATTCTTATTGTGCTATGCAGTGTTTGCTAGTTTGTGACAATAATTGCTATAGAGATAAACACCATATAAAATTATAAATATTTTTATGGAGCGATAACCGATGCATGTGGTACTGAGAAGTGGTTGCAAATGCCTACCTGGGCTGGGGCCCACACATGCATGAAGGGGACCCAGACAATATGGGAAGGGGGCCCCGAGATTGGGAGGGTTCCGGGGCCCGTCAAATTATACTTTACCCACTGAACTCAGTGTAGGAAATGTGAAAAAAACGGCACCCCTAAGCAAACCCGCCACAATCCCAACACCATCCACAAGACAACGCCGCAACCCCGTCCGCTTCAACAGCCACTTATAGTATCTAGAGAGAGGACATATCTACTGTAGAACCTCAGAGTTACGGACACCAGAGTTACGGACCGACCGGTCAGCCGCACGCCTCCTTTGGAACAGGCAGTACCCCATCAGGCTGCAACAGAGACAAAAAAAGAGGTCATTACAATACGGTACTATCTTAAATGGAAACTCCTAACAAAAAAGGGAAAGCAGAGTTTTTCTTCTGCATAGTAAAGTTTCAAAACTGTATTAAGTCAAATGATCAGTCGTAAACTTTTGGACGCATCACCATCACATTCTGCTCAGAGTTACGAACATTTCAGAGTCACAAACAACCTCTATTCATGAGGCGTTCGTAACTCCGAGGTTCCGCTGTAGACAAGATTGCTAACGTCTCACGTTTCCTCACTCTCGCGTGACTCAAATCCTCTCTCACACTCACATGCGAGGTGCTTGCCTGTTGGTGGGCAGATGGCTGCTGGGTTTTCAACGGTTTTGATCTGTCATCTCTTAAACTGAGGAAGTGGGAACGCTGCAGTATTTTTAGCTGGACACAGAAGCTCTTAACATGTGTATTGTGAGAATAATGCAGATCTTTAGATGCATCTAAACCCCATGGCAGATTAAATTATATTTCTGGCAACTGGCAAATCCATTAAAAAAAAATGGCCAGGCTGGTCAAATACCAGCCATGTGGTGACTCTAATTCAATGTCAGACACAGTGATTATTGTACTACTGATGTGAATGGAAGCAGGATCGATGCCCATGTTGAGCCCCCCACCTTGGGAACAATAAAGAGTTGGAGGCAGTAGAGGGGGCAGATGTGGTGTCTTTGAGTTGCTCCCTGACATGGTAGACAACATTGTTCCTAGAAGGGGCTGAATGCCACCTGGTCTCCAGAAGAGACGTTCTCTCAAACCCCAGAGGGGGATGTGATAATTTAAATACTACTGCCCTCTGTTGTGTGAAAACCAATACTTTGCTTTTATAATTAAGGCCAGGATCCACAGTGCCTTTTCTTGCCCCATTACTTTCCAATTCACCATTTGGTGAATGCAGAATATCCTCAACACCAGCTCTGGAACAGCACCTCACCGGTTTCTGGCTCCAGTTTCTCTGCAGGGAACGTGGTGTCTGACAGTGGGACTGGATCGCTGATCCAAACTGGGATGGAACATTCACTGGCGGCTGTCCTGGAAAAGGCAACAGATGTTTGGGTGTGAGGCTAATGCAGCTGGGCAAAGATCCTGAAAACTGCCAGTGGAAAGAGCTGTTTCATAACAGATGCAGGCTCTCTCCCTACTGGGGATGCCCATGATTCTTGAAAGGAAGGCTATAATCCAATCAAATCATACACAGATCACTTGATCCCCAGGGGGCAGATACCATTGTCCAATATTATACGTGGATCTGGAAAGGGAAATGGAGGATTTGAAGAAATATCTGCCTGTTAAATACGAACATAAGAACTTAGCATTGGTTCAGAAGGGAAAAAGCATCAGGACTTGGCTTGACTGGCTGGGTTCGGCTTTTTCGAGATCTGTAAGACATTTGCTTTGGCTGAAATGCATCACGACTGCCAGAGCAGCAGACAGCAGCTCGGGCGTGTTATGTCAGGCAGGGTGGGAGAATAGCAACTCCTCTCTCTGGGGGCCAGGGGGTGAAAGGCACTTTGGATTGGAGATCTGCCTTCCCCCACCCCAGAATTAATTTGGGAGGCCAGACAAAAGGCAAGGCCATGGGCAGCTTGCTCATCTGGGTCTCGCCATGGAAGCATGTTTAGTGCTGGTGACGGACAAACCCTGCAGAAAGGCGCCAGGGCAATCTTCCTCCACCCGCATACTCGCCAGTGCAACTCCACCCTGCTAGGGAGGAATCACGCCTAGGGCTCTCACTGGGTCCGGGGGAGCTCAGTCTGTGTGGCTTACCCAAGAGGACTAGACATGAGTCTGCCAGTACCTGCGTGGGGAGAAGTGTTACCCACTGGCCCAACCTACCCAGCGCATGGTGGATTCTCTCTTGCTTGCAGTGTTTAAACCAAGCTTGGGTATCTGTCTAAAAGAGATGCTTAGTCAGAAAGGATGGGATTGGTGGAGGAAATGCAGAGTAATGTCCTCTGGCCTGTGTGATGCAGGAGCTTGGACTAGGTGCTCCGAGAGATCCTTTCTGGCCTTAAAATCCAGCCTCGGCCTGTCTCTACTGAGACTGTCCATGAAGTGCGCATTCAGGTAGCGGTATGGGTTGGTTTGCAGGGCCCCCATCAAACACAGACCCAGCCTGTTCTCTTAGGCCTTCTGACTTGGCCTTCATTGGTCACTGGTCCTATCTCATGGCTCATCCACTCCTCTAGGTCAGACCCTTGACTTAGAGTCCGAACAGGCCTATGCCATGCATTCTAACCCCTGGGTTATATTTTGTCAGTGGCTGAAGGTTGATTGCACCTTTCTCCAGGGATGGCTCCACATAAATTCTGCTAAGACCTCTAAGACACCCAACATCTGAAATAAGGCAAAGTAAGGCTGATAGAAACCAGGGGAGATGGGATTGGATGAAGAACAGAATGTTGCAAACTCATGCTTGGTCTTTGCTGGTAAGAGATGAGAGAGAACCGTGTCTGTGGTTACCAGAGTCAGGACTATCCTGGCTCACAGTCTCCGTTAAGTATTGGCCCATACGCCTCTTCCAGCCGCCAGCTCCTGGATTCCCTGGGCCCTGGAGAATGTGAGGTCCCAGGGACAATTTTGTCCATGACCATCCCATGCTGGTCACAAAATTGTTGCTGAGCCCTTGTTCTGGCCCAGCACACTGTCAGTGAAATGGGTAGGGGATTTGCTTCCACACATTTGGGACTTATTTAATTCAGACCCTTAGCTTAGTATGGCATCCAGGTAGCTGCCGGGCCCTGCTCAGGAAGAGACAGAAATATGGGCATGCAGATCCATGTCCGACAGGGATTCTTGATGGAGGGAGCCTAGACTGTGGCTGGCTCTGGCTTCGTTGCCTTAGGGTGCCCAATGAACTTCAGGCAGTGCTAGCTGGGGGGTGCTCATGACAGCTCAGAAAGATGCATTGGTTCCTGAGGAAGGAAACAGAGATGGGGCTGAAGAGTTGGCCTTGGACAAACTGGACATCAGTGGCAGAGCGAGAACAAGACCTTGGAGCTTCCTGAGTCCCAGTTCTCTGCCTGAACTACAAGACCATCCTTCCCACCCCACTTAGACCACCTCACTGGCCTGGGCCTCTGAGTTGGAGGGTCCAGCCTCTGTCCCCCATCACCAATTCCCTGAGCCACCCAGTCTCCTTGCTCTGTCTCTTTCGAACGGCTCCCTGACATACCAGAAGAGCCAGGGCTGCCTGTACTGACAAAATTATTAGCATGTTATTATTATAAGCTCCAGATCCTGAGTATTCAGTCCCTGAAAAGGATCCAGCAAGAAAGAAACTCTTCCCTTTTCTTCTATTTCCTTCTCCCTGGGCCTCTCCTGCAAGAGATCCCGGCCTCTCCAGGGCCACCGGCCTCCCAGCTTGTGTTACACCGCAGTGGTATCAACTTCCCCTCTCCCTGTGGCTGTGCTGCTCCCCGAGGCGGGTAAGACTGTGCCTGAGGCTCCCCCGTTAGAGGGAGCAGGAGGAAGGCAGGAGGAAATGGCAGATGCTGATGTCCCCCCAAGGAAGCAGCAGCAGGATACTGAGGAAGGCTGGGATTCAGTACTCCCTGTGGTCGGTACAGGAGCTGGCACCGGTCACTCAGCACCACCAGGCGGTGGGGTTTGAAAGGCCATCTCTGTTGCAAGGAGGGGAGGGACCCACCTGTAATGGCCCTGGCAAGGGTGGAGAGAGAACCCTTCTGGGGTTGGCTGGGAATAGGGCTGTGTGTGGCTGGAGGGAGTGGGCAGGTGACAGTGGCTTGGCATGGCATCATTCCTTAGCAAGCCTGTGGTGCGATACCAGTGGGAAAAGATTCGAGGCCCATCCTTTATGCCCATTGGCAGCCCACCCTCGAGGGCTAGAGGAGAGAGGCGGGGGGGGGGGGGGTATGAGTGAGCAGCCCTGGCACGTCACCTCCCAGAGAGCTGTTTCCCTTGGGGATGGGAAGTATGATGAACAGTGCAAACGCCAAATCTCTCTCCAGACACTTCCCACCTCCCGAGGCTATGGTATTCTTTGCTTCCTGTCAGAAACGGCTGGGGTGGGTTGTTTTTACAATGTTCCACTCCAGAGGTGGCTGCTTTTCAGTGGTGGGTGGAGATGTTCCCTTCCACATAATCTCTGTAAATGTTAATATGTTTATTACTAATCATTTGTATTTCAGTAGTGCCTAACGGCCCCGACCAAGATAAAGCCCTGTTCTGCTAGCTGTGGTTCAGAGAGTCACAGACAGTCCATACCTAAAGAGTTACAGTCAAAATAAATGAGATAGACAAAGGCAGAGAAAAAGGGGGTGTTTTGAGCTACAATGGGAGAACTGACCTAAGATCCAGGGACATGCCCAAGGTTACATGGTGAATCTGTGGCAAGGCTGGGAATTTAATTTAACCCAGATCTCCTAATTTGCAGACCAAAGTCTCAACCACAAAATCATCCACCCTCTGAAGTAATTTATGATGAAAGATGCCAGAGAGATGCAGGAATAATATTTGTCATTATTGCTCCATGGCCCTGGAGCTATTTGCTATACTTTCCAAGGTGACCAAGGGTCCCTATTGGTCCCAGTTTTGTGCAATGTTTCAGTCTTTCAGTGATCCTAAAGAGTGAATTACGTTGCAGCTGGCATCAGGCTGGGGGAAGCTGCCAACTCCCAGGAGGAGAGAGGGTAAAATAAACAAGATCTAAAGGGATTTAGAGGAATTGGCAGGAATTAATAAAATGAGATTCAGCCTAGAAATATGCATCCAATGTGAAATAAGCCACGGCGCACGTATATGAAGGGACAGAGATGTCTGAAGCTCATCCACGCCTTGGAAAGCCCCAGGGCGAGAGCAGGCAGCTAACATCGTACAGAGTTGACAGTGCGCCGCATTGATAAAAAGTCAGAGTGGCATTGGGCTATGAATACATCGCCGAGTGGGCAGGCAGCGGGTGGATCTTGTTTGGAAGAATGTGTGTGAATGGTCAGGGACCCAGCTGGGGACAATGGAGGGGAGAAGAGCTTGGCTGGACCTGGTTTCTGATGAAAGGCTAGAAGATGGCAAGAAGATATTTGCTCACTCCACACTCAGCTACCTCTTCCGGGCTGGCTGCTCCAGGCCTAGAGACACACTGTGTGGTGAAGAAGCAAAGAAGCATCTCAGGGCCGGGAAGTGATGCTGGGGAAAGCAAATCTGAGCGCAGGAAAAGGTCCCTGTTAAGGAAGCTGACTAGTTTGTGCAACACCCATCACTGAGTCCGAGCTGAGCACCAGGCATATACTGGAGGGAACATCCCCTGTATAGGCCAAGCGGGGTGGAGTGGGTGACCTAAAACATGCCTTTTGTGCCCTGCAAGGGGACTCTCCCTTTCTCTACTGCCTCAGTAATGGGTGTGGCTGAGATGGTTGGAAATAAGGAGGAGAACTGGTCGATACAGTATCCTACTTGTATTAGGGGCAATTCTCTCGGATAGGAGAGTGCTGTACCTTTAACTACTTGAAGATATTCAGACTTTAATGTAGAAGTTTTCTGTATTACATGGGGTTAGGGAGATGTGACTGGTCCCCCTAGCCACATACAGCTAAGGAGTTCTCCTGCTGCTCAAGTGGGAGAAGCTGGCACTCAGTCTAAGCTTGATTGTGCATATATGGCCAGATCAGTACCCTGAATTCCTGTTCTACCCTTCAATTTCAGACAGGCAGGGGTGCTAGGACACATGGTGGAGGTCTCTCAGCTTTGCGGTATTGATTTCCAGGGGGAGAACATTTTGGTTTCACTAAGACGAGGGCAGATACTTCTACTGCTAAGTAACATTTTCTGCCACCAGAAATTCCGCCTGTTAGACATTCAGTCCTTGTTCCTCCAGCCACGGAGGAGGATGGAATCTGAACCGAATATCCCTGGACTTCAGGGAAAGTCCGCTCTGAATCCAGTCAATCAGCTGCATCGCTCAGGGATGGATCTAGGTACCCAGTCTTTGATGGGGGATGGACTAGAGGACTGTTAAAGACCTTACAGCCTATGTCTGTGACTCTCTGATCCCAGCTGAAGACAAAAAGGTCTTTGAGGAGCAAGCACCTGAGCCCTCTAACCCACCAGGCTGATCCTAGATATGTCAGAGCGACCACTCTGCAGAGGCCTTTTGGGCTGAAGGATTTAGTCTTCATAGAACGCAAAGGCCCCAGCAGCATCAATTCACCCCTTCGACCTTAGCTACACCTATTGAGTTCACTGCCATTTACTCCTAGAGCTAAGGTACTGCCTGGGTGTAAAGATCCCATGACACTTTCTGGAAGAATGGGGCTTGATCCCGGTGTCCTTGGCTATATCTACTTCCTTCCCCCACTGTTCCAGCTGCCCTGCTTAGCCTCTTCTCCCCCACAACTGCTTGCACTTCTATGGTGGCACGTAAGAGTCTTTGAGAGGGTGGATACCATATAAACATAAGACAACTACTATCTGTGTCACATCCAGGGAGTGATGGTCATTAAATTCAGGGGCCTCCAGGTCCAACTTGTATGTTGTAGCCCAGCCAAATTCACCCCTCATTCCAAAACAGATTTCAACCCAAGTTCTATTCAGCTGCCATCAGGCTGGGCTCAGCATCCCAGCCAAAACAAATGGGGCCCACCCACGGTAGAGTGTGAACAGCAGCTCTGTGGGGATAGCATTTGAATTGGGGGAAGCAGGGGCCCTTCCAGATAACAGCCCAGCCCTGGCCCCAAGCCACCCGAGCAACAGCCAGCCAAGTGCTCTGCCACAAGCCTCTCTTATAGTTTGCTGAGGAAACATAATTCATGGCAGCTGTGGCTTCCTGCTCAGCTGTGGTTGGAGGGGGAATGAGAGAGATCGAGTGTGTGTGTGTGTGTGTGAATTAATCCTTTCCTTGCTGATCCCTGGAGCTGGCACCGATGCTCTGTGGCATTCTTATTGGTACCGCCAGAATAAAGAAAAGGTCTGTCTTTAACAGGAGGACACCCCATGTGCTGAGTGTGGAAGGAGCCGTGGAGCTGCGTCTCGGCACAGGCCACGTGGAGCGGAGCTGGAGAGCGTTATCAACACCTTGTCCTCTTTACCACCGTTCTTACGGGGATCCCAAAGCTGCTTTGTTCAGCCTCTGTGGTGGGGAAAAGCGGTGGAGCCTCCTTAGACATGAAATTGTTTTTCACCTGTGGGAGTTTCTGCATGGCAAGAGAGGCCCTGGCCTTTTGGGGGTGGGGAGAGGGCTCTGTCTCCTGCATGAGGGATCAGACCGGTATTAGGAAAGTCAGGATTATACACATTACAGATGGGGAAACCGAGGCACAGACTAATTGTATCCGCTAGGCCAGCAGGCATCCTATGGGTGCAGAGGAATGGAGCTTCTTCAGGGAAGGTTTACAAGGCAGCCACTTGGACAAGGTCTCCTGGCTTCACTAAACATCCTAAGGCTGCAGTCCCCATTTCCTATCCCCTACAGCCTGGCTTCTTCGGACCGCTGCTTTGGGAGGGGGATCCTGCACGCCGGGTAACATTTTAAAAGAGGGATTAAAAAATCCTGTGGCCTTGTGCAGCCTTGGGAGGATGTTTTGAGCTATTTCCCCTGCGAGGTCCTGCCTCTGCATTGCTAAGCACTTCCCCTGGGCCAGGGCATCTCTGTCCCACTTCGGCAGCTGCTCTTACCTGTTCATTTTTTCGCTCTGCAGTGCCGGCCGACTGATCCCAGCCATGTGACTGGATGCGATGGATGGTGGAAAAGTCATTTACATCACTCTTTTCCCCACGACCACTTAAGATATTACTGGGTCGTGGTAGCTCCTCTCTGATTCCGTGTGTCTGTTTATGCCAGCTCAGAACAGGAGCTGTGGTCATGGCGGGTAACCAGGGACGGGGCGATATTTAACATGCTCGATGTTCCATTAGCAAGTTTTATAAAGGCTGGTGATCAAAATGCATCATGGGAAGGAGGCAGAATGGGTACATGGATAGGACACTGGACAGGGACATGAGACACCTAGGTTCCCAGCAAGCTACAGTCCCTTTCTTTGCCTCAGTTTCCCATCTGTGCAATTAGGGTAACAAAGCTGCCCCCTCTTTGTAAAGTGCCAGCATTTGTAAGTTGCCCTCAGCCCAGCTAACCCCCATCTCTGGCTGGGAGAAAACAGTCCTTCAGCTTTTGCTGGCATTGTCCAGTGTCCCCCTCTCTCCCTTGTAGTCCTGAGGCTCCCTCCGTGAGGGCTCAGAGTTGGATCTCCCTCCTCTCAGCCTTGGCAAACCATCTCCATCACTGGAGCCGGGGCCAAGGAGCGGCCTTTTCATAGCTATGAACCTGGCTGGTGTGTTTGGGATATTTCTCATCTAGATTATTGGTTTGCCTGTCCTGGTTGGTTCTTTTCACGGCCCTTTTTGATCTATCTCCACAGCGAGCGACCCCTCCGAAGCATGCACCCAGACATAAGTACCAGATTCGTAAAAGATATTACAGCAAGGAGCGAGCTCCAGTTTGCCGTGTAGTGCAGGAGAATCAGCCTCATTTTGCATTCCCTTGAGATTCTGGTGAATGCAATGACTACCTGCTGGCAAGGACTGGGAGTGTGGTCCAGGGGACAAGACCTAGGGTGGACAGCTGGGCAATGTAGGTTCTCCAGCTCTGTCACTGCTGGTCTGTGTGAGCTTGGGTTAGTCACTCCACGTGTGTTTCTCCTCCCACCCTTTGGGGTAGGGATGGTTTCCCTTAGGGTTGCCATCTGTCCAAGTTTCCCCAGGACTCCCCTTTTTGAGGTAGTGGGGTCCTGTCCTTTTTTATGGGTGCAGGATCATCCCAGATAGCCTAGATGTTTTGTTCCTCGGAGGTGACAACACTATTTGTACAGTTGCGTACGTACAGGGCCTGACACAATGATCTCCTGTGGCACCTTCCATGCTACCAGAATAGAACTAATTAATAGTGGCTCCATCAGTGAGAGGAAATTAAGAAAGAAGAGGTGGTGATGAAAATCCTAATATGGTTAGTTGGGCCCCTTGGTGGAAGTGTAACAGGAGCAATAGTGTAAAAAATTATCTATATCTTGGCCCAAACTCTTCTAAGCCCACAGGGGGACCTTTCAATTCCTTTCATTTATTTACAAGAAGAAAGCCCATGTGCTGGAGTAAGGGTTACATATGGCTGAGGCTGATTTCCAGGATGGTTTTGTGTCTCGTGTGTGTTTTGGCTTCTGGATCACCATGTTGCAATTTCTATTGCTGCAGGTCTGGGAATGTGGTTATGAGATAAGACTTAGAACACGGGGCCCTATGCTCAGCCTGTAGTAGCTCCTCCTTAATCTAGCTTGGAGGAGAGTTACACCCATGTAAGAAACCTGCCAGAGGTCTGAGGGGCGTTGGGTGTTGGCTCAGAAACCCAAGTACAGTAACATCTTCTGCCAGCTGTTAAAAACTTTCTCTGATGATCTGTTCAGCTGAAAACATCCATCAAACTCTGGGACTGTGGGTGGGGCTTGGATTTCTGGGCGGGGCCACCTTCCCTATCTGACCCCTGCACATAATCCCAGCAGGAAGACCCAAAGTAGCTGCTAGCCCTCCCTGAGACTAGCCATGATGATTGGCTTGAGAACTTCCTGGACTCTAAGGCTATGTCTACACTTGTAAATTTAGGCCGACTTAGCATGTCCACACTATAAAATTAAGTCGACTTTGGGGGAACCCTACAAAGTCGACCTAGAGCATCCACGCTGGACACCTAGGTCGACTTCTAGGGGCTAGGTGGACCTGGGGGAGGTCCGTGGTGGCAGGTGGGGCACCCCTTGCCAATTGCCAGGGGGCTCAGCCTTTGCCCCATTGTTCTTGGGTACAATGGGGCAAAGGGGGACAGGGACCCTGGCAGGGCATAGGTGCAGGGTGGCCAGGGCTCTGCCCTGCCCTGTGGGGGAGCATGCCAGGCTCCCCCTCGGCCACCCCCGGCAGGGAGGGCAGTGGGAGAATCCTGGAGAGCCCTAAGTCGACTTAGAGGCGACTTAGGGCTACTCCAGGTCTACACTGGCTTAAGTCGACTTTAGAAAGTTGACTTAAGCCTAAAGTCGACTTTAAACCAGGTTTAGTAAAGTCAACTTAATTTTCCTTAAGTCGACTTAAGCAGCTTGCTTAAGTTGACTTAAGGAAAATGTAGTGTGGACGCAGAGTAAATTAAGTTGACTTAAGCAAGCTTAAATCAACTTAATTTACAAGTGTAGATGCACCCTAAGGCTTTTTATTCTGGTCTTCTATGCTTTATAATAATCCCTGTAGCTGTAGAGAGTTGTCTGATGGCTGCTCCAAGAATTACCTCCTGTTCTCTTCACTTACGGCCCCTTAACTAGCAACTGCAGCAGCCATGCAAAAAAGGCAGCGTGTTAGAACAATGATCTCTGTTGTTGTTATTTTGATGCCTAATAAAAGGCCTGACACTCCCTTTGTATCACCTTCAGTGCTGTGTGTCAGCAGTCGATGCTGCAGATGTTGACTTAGACATGATGCTAGCAGGCACCGTTAATACCTTTCAGATATGATGACAACAAAGAACAGATGCCAATTCATTGGGAGTAACGAGAGATGTTTTGAACTGGGTTTTGGAAATAAAGGCGGCATGAAAATTCATTTCCAATTTTATAGGTTTTTGTTCCCCCTGGAATGCATATTAAATGCTGTTAGCCTGTTATCCTTGACCTTTCGAGCCTGCGAGTCTGAAAATCCAATTCCCTGCAAAAAGCAATGAATACAATCTGGACTTTGAAGAAAATGCCAATGTGTGTGTTATTTTCTTTTCTGCCTCTGCAAAAGGCTACAACAAGCAGAAACAAGGGTCATGCACAACTTGGGTGGAATACCTTGAGAGAACTGCCTTCTTGCAAGATGGGGGCTTCGTTGTATGCCCAGTGGGGATGGGGGGCCTTTGAACCAACCTTTCCAGTGCTGCCAGATGTGCTGGGGCATCCCTCTGGAACGCTCCTCCAGATGTGCCAGTCGTGTCCTAGTGGGATGTTTCTTAAATGTCACCAGATATATTCAATGCATCCTGGAAGGATGTCCCTCCCTTGTGACAGAGGCACTCTGGTGGTAGAGCTCTCCAGAAGTAAAACAAGCAAGGAGTCTGGTGGCACTTTTAAAGAGTAACAAATTTATTTTTTCACATGAGCTTTTGAGGGCGAAGTTCCACTTTGTCAGATGCCAGAGTGGAGAAAACTTAACATTGGTAAAAAGACTTACAGTATAGGAGGGGAAGATAAATCCTGTGATTACATTTCAGTGCATCAGGTCAGAAGACTTCAGCAAATCAAACAAGCTGTATAGATTCAAACACAACATATCAGAAAGTGAAATCCCACGAAAGCTCATGCGATTAATAAATCTGTTAGTCTTTAAAAGTGCCAGAAGACTCTGTTGTCTATCAGAAAGTGGTGAGGCTGAGAGAGGTGAGAATCACTGTTAGTAATGAAAAACAAAGGAGTCCTCTAGCACTTTTAAAATCTAATGTTTGTAGTGGGAAAGCCAGTTCATGTCCTTATTCAGACCAAATTTGATGGTATCGAATTTGCATATGCATTCTAACTCTGAAGTCTCTTTTTGAAGCCTTGATCTAGAATTAAGGTGTTGGAGAATACTTACAGATAAGTCCATTACTGAGTGGCCGAGAGATTAAGTGATTTCCTATTGCTTTTTGAATGGTCTTATTTCTGATTTGTGTCCAAAGGTTCTGGTGGAATCTCCTTCTTGTGCTAACAGAGGTGCCCAGTGCTTTCTGGAAGAATGCCCCTCCCTTGCTGCTAGTGAGTCCCAGCAGAGTGGCTCCTGTGCAGCTAAATATTCTGATCAATCCCCTTCCCTTTTCCCTAAAAAAACCTGGAATTGTTTTCTCTGAGTGACACAAAATGGTTCCCAGGGAAGGTCTTTGTGTTCCTAACTCCATGGTTCTTGCATTACCGGGGCTCCTTGACCTGGTGTATGAAGAATGATAGAGAACAGAAAATAATTTTGCATGAAGATGCCATCTTCAGAAAAATGGAATTTTTGCTGGGTGATGGGAGGGTTATTGTAGGCCAGGAGGGGCCAGTTAACCTTAGATGCTGCACCTGGAGGGGAATCAGGGCTTGATGGGGCCTAATGGCAGATGAGGCCCAGCTGGGGGAGGGCTTGGGGTAGGATTATAAAGCCAGGTAGTGAGAGTAGTCAGGCTTTAGAGGGAAAAGAAGTTGGCTAGGGACGAGGAGGATCCATGGGGAGAGTAAGCGCTGGGTCCTGTCCTGGACAAGTGAGTTGGCATGAGGCTGAGACAGGTGAAGCAGTCCCAGGGAGCAGAGAAATCAGTCAAGGAGAGGTGGGGCAGGACAGAGCCCAGGGAAAGAGCAATAGGGTCTGAGTTGGAGCACGCCTAGGTTTTAAGTCATGAAGTCTCTGGGCAGGAACCCAGAATAGCAGGCAGGCCAGGGATCTCCAACAGTTGGTACAGGACCTGCTGATGGGGAACCAAGACTGCTTGTCCAGTGGGACTTCGTTATCGGGGAAAGTGGGGGACAGGAGAGTGACTTGGCCGCTGGGCCACATCACGAAGAAAGAGCACCTAAGTCAGGAAACGAGAGCGTGAACAACCGATGGAAGAGAGTGCCACATGGGCAAGAGCTAAGTCCCAGACCCAGCTGCAAGAAGGGGCAGCTGGAGTGAGAGGAACCCCCTCACAGGGTGGAAACAATCAAACCCAGCTGTTTTAATGGTAGAGCCTTGACCTGAAACCAGAGCTAGGGTGCTGGCATTGATGTAGGACAACGTGTTCCTCTAGTGGCTGTCCCGAAAGACTATAACAACCTGCTATTTTTGCCCCGATATAGGAGTTTTGCTGTGGATCAGGAGTAGAAACTAGCATTTTCAGGGCTGAAGACACAGACTGCGAGCTCTTGGGGACTGACTGAGACTTTCATTTGCTATCTGCTTGCTCAGGGCTGGTGCAATGGGGACTTGATTCTGACAGGGGCCTCTAGATGCTACCACAATATCCATAGACAGGATGTGTGTATATAAGTGATTGTATGCAAGTAGCCAGGCTTTTTTAAACACAAATAAAATGTGGCTGTTTGGGATGAGGTTTGCTCTGATTTTAGCAGCTGTTTGGATCCAACCTTGGAGTGACATTCAGGGGCTAGGGATGCACTTGAATTTAAGCTCCTGCAAGACTTGTGCAACCCCTAGGATCAAATCCACCAGGTTTTGGAGAACCCCAGGGTAGGATGTGGACTTTGGAGTATGAAGTGTTTGGTGCTGATGTGTTTCTTTAATTTAGCTTGGCACTCAGCAACTGCAGGGAGCCAGCCTCGTATGTGAACATCCCCTTCTCTGGGTAGGTGCACGAAGAGGGGACAGATTTAGCCACGTTTGTTAACTGGAAAGGAATTCAATGCTTAGGGACAGGAGGCATTTTCAGGCACAGTTCAACCAAATGTGACCCCAAGCTTCTTGCTCATACTCCACTAGGCAGTTCAACCAGCTGACATCCAATACCCTGTGTCCTTCCAGCTTTCCACCCAATATAGATCTGCCAACTCATGGTGGTTCTGACCTGCAGCGTGCCCCACTGCTGTCTACCCCCTACTCAACCACTCACAATTTGTATTATAAGAGCACATAGGGGCCCCCACTGAGATCAGACTCCTGCTACATTGAGTGCCGCACACATAGCGGAAGTGAGTCCTTGCTCTGAAGAACTTCCAAACGAAATAGGGGAGCCAGCCAAAGTGTGTGAGTGTGGGAAACTGAGGCACAGAAAGCCGAAGGGACTTGCTCAAGGTGATGCAGTTGGTTGGTGGAATAGCTGGGAAGAGGCCACAGTGTCAGCCTACGTTGCCGCCTTCAGAAACAAGATCAGACAGCAATGTCCCTCTAACCCTGCTGTGCAATCCCCCCGCCCCGCTTCTCTCAGGAGCTGTGAGTGTCAGACCATGGCACACTGCATAGCTACAGATGGCTACGGGGCTGGGGGTGCCACATGCATTTGTGCTTGTGACCTCCGGCTGGATTTGCCCTCCAGAAGGGAGAGGTTAGTACTCTCAGCCTCTCTTCAGTGACATGGCAGGATTTTCTTTCCCTGCAGCACCCAGAACTGACCATTTCAATGAATGAGTTCGGAAGGAGTTCAAATATGAGCTGGCAGAACTACTGACTTGCTGTTGTGTGGAGAGTTCTCTGAAAACATCCACTCAATGTGCAGCAACCGTCAAACAAGCCAACAGAATGTTGGGAATCGTTAGGAAAACGATAGGTAAGATAGAAAATGTCATATCTTTCTAAATCCATGGTACGCTCACATCTTGAATACATCTTGTAATCCTTGTCGCCCTATCTCAAAATATATATATATATATATTGGAATTGGAAAAGGTATAGAAAAAGGCAACAAAAATGTTGAGGGGGTATGGAATAGCTTCAATATGAGGTGAGATTAATGACGCTGAAACTTTTCAGCTTTGAAGAGAGGCGACTAAGGGGGGTTATGATAGAAGTCTATAAAATCATGACTGATGTGGAGAACTTAAATAAGGAAGTGTTATTTACTCCCACTCCTAAAACAAAAACTAGAGGTCACACAATGAAAGTAACAGGCTGCAGATTTAAGAAAAACAAAAGGAAATATTTCTTCACACGATGCAATGTTAACCTGTGGAACTCCTTGCCGGAGGATGTTATGAAGGCCAAGACTATAATAGGATTAAATAACTAGATCAGTTCATGGAGTTCAATGGCTATTAGCGAGATGGGCAGGGATAGCTTCTTCCCAGAACCTGAGTATGGCCGACAGGATGGATCACTTGATGATTCCCAGTTCTGTTAATTCCCTCTGAAGCACATGGCATTGGCCACTATCAGAAGACAGGCTCTTGGGCTACATGTGACTCCATGTGGCCTTCTTATGTTCCTATGTATGACACGCTTTCTCCTGTCTCTGTGTGCGCATTCCCTGGCTCAGCAAAGAGTCCTTGCAGTAGCTCAATACACTGGACTGCTCAACTGAATCTCAAAGCTCAGTGAAACTCAGACAAAACGACAGTGGGGAGGTCTCAAATAATCTACTAGAGGGCTGCCTCTGAGGAGAACCCCTCCTCAGATTTCCTTCAGCTTAATCCCCTGGGAGAGACTTCTGGTGTGAGCTGTCTTTGCCCTGACTGATGGCAGAAGTGTTGTCTTAAGGGTGAAGCAAATCAATGTGTTTCCTAGTCTCACATAGGCAACATGGATTCTGACAGATCCTAGGCGGCCTATTTTCCAGAACACCGAATGCATTTGGTGGCTGGATACGCTTAGGAGTTCTGCGTATCAGGCCCTGAATCTGTGTGCACCTCATTTTCCTCTCGGGTTAATGATAATCACTCATCCACAAGGTGGAGGCAAGATTCATCAGTGTGTGTCAGATAATTCTCAGCCACCACGTGGACCACAGAAATCCCTGTAAATCCATAAACTCCCATGACCCGGCCACATCGGAAGCTGGTTCTGGGGAAATAATGGTGTAGGGCCTGCTTCTATTCTGACATAGACCTGTGTAAATCAGGAGGAACTAGATCCAATTGAATAGGGTTACTGTGCATGGGAGATCAGAATTAGCATTGTCCATTATTTGTGTCATAGTAGTGCTGAAAGGGGCCCGTCCAGGTTGGGGCCTCATTGCGTTGAGAACTGTATCAACACCTCTGCTTTGGTGTGTGTCTCTTTGGATCCACTTGGTGTGGCTGCCTGCATCTGCCTGGTCTGGGCTCCATCTGGAGTTTGCCCTCTGTGTGAAAGGCTGACTCAGGAGACCCACACGTGATATATTGGTGGTGCCATAGATGGTTGAGGGGTTTTGGCTTGCTGCCAAATCGCAGCCAAGGAATGGAGATTTTGGGCAGTGTATAACAGGCTGTAGGTTTAAAATAAACAAAAGGAAGTATGTCTTCACACGATGCAATGTTAACCTGTGGAACTCCTTGCTAGAGGATATTATGAAGGCCAAGACACCCAGGCATGCAAAGACTATAACAGGATTAAATAACTAGATAAGTTCATGGAGTTCAATGGCTATTAGACAGATCGACTAATTGGAGAGGATTTTCATGAGGCCAGCAGCTCTGACCTCAGGAGCACCCTGTGGCCAAATTTCAAAGTCTTGTTGCAAACAACCTCTCTGCTGGAACTCTTCAAAGAGACAGTCACAACCATTTTTTAAAAGGGAAAGTGTTTGGCAATCAAAATGCAGAGGTGGCTGTGCCTCCCCTTGTACTGCATAAGACAGGTGTGTGTTATGGTTTTGTAAATGCGCATCTGGTTCAGGTCCATACACAGCCCAACAGCATAGTATCTGGGCACCTCACAACACTCGGAAAGGTAGGGAAGGTTTCGAATCATCATCTCACTTACAAAGGGGCCGTTAGAACACAAACTTGCCCAGGGTCACAGGAATTTAACGTTGGTCTTTTACACCCCATGGGCGCATGCTAACTATTAGACCATCCTCCCTCTCCTCTTTGTAGCCTGAGTATCTCTAACACTGTAACAGTGGCCTGCAGAAATGTGCCATCCAAGGGAACCATGCGCTGTGTGACAGTCTGCTGAACTCAAAGGGAGGGTTGTTATCAGATTGCCCTTACTAGGGCAGGAAATAGCCGGGTGTTATACACTGCATGACATGGATGGTATTTCTTTATACCCACACAGTTCTAATTTAGATCTGAACTTAATTATCAGTCTTATATATCTTATAGATTTAATATGCAAGGATAGGCTTTAGCTCTCATTATCTTTATTAAAGGGGGCCTGGGAGGAATGTTGATGAGTTATGACCTAATAAAGAGGAGGGAAGAAGAAAGGGGCGTACTGAAGGAGGGAGGATTTGTGGAGTAGAGAACAAGGAAGGAGATACTGCCTGTGCAGGAAAGTTTCCATACCATTCTGTCTCCTGGCTGCCCAGGAAGGGACAACATTTTGCTATGGAGTTCAAAGGCAACAGGATTTGGTGTAGCGGTGGAGCGGGAGGTGGCGGTGGTATGAGAAGGGAAGGGCAGAAGTACAAGAGGGGAGGAGAGCGCATTGACACCCATGCATAGGAAGGGGATGTTGTCCATCTGCATGGTGTGTGTGGTTGCACAGCAGCTGGGGGTCCTGAGACATCTCACAAGCCACGGTGGTGGTGTCCACTTAGATGCTAAGGGGTTGGCAGATCTCCTCGGAATTGAATTGCGGTGGGTGCAAGAGGAAGACTTCTCTGTTGGATGAGATCTAAACCAAGGGCTAGTGGTAGAGTTAGACTGTCCAGTCTGATCTAGGATTTTGGGTTTTTTTTATCCCTGCCCTGGTTTACCCTAGTCAGGGAGGGATTCCTCTTGCCCCAGGGAAAGCGCTCTCCTGTGAAAACACGTGCCAAGCTGTCTTGCAGTGGCTCAAGAGCATGAGTACCATGGCATAGACTTAGCAACTTGGGCACGCCCCTCAAATTGGCTGAGATCTCTATGCTTAGATGTTACCAACCTATTATCAAGTGTAAAATCTTTACGTACAGTAACAGCCTTAACCGGGGATCACAGACAGTACACGGGCGGACTAATCCATGCACCTTTACAAGAGATGGTCCCTTACACCAAGGATCACAGAAATATTCAGCAAACAAACAAGGAGACCTGTGGCACTTTTAAAGACTAACACGTTTATTTATCGTGTGAGCTTCCGTGAGAGAAAATCCCACTTCATCAGACACTTTGAAGATGGGGAGCTTACAGAATGGGAGCAAATCTTCAGGTTTCTCCCAGCCCCAAAGGACAAGTCATGTGTCGCACGTCAATCACACCTTAGATCTCACTTAGATCTTACCAAAGACAATGTTTGTAGCCAATCCTGTCATAAATTATATACAGATTTATTATACAAGAAAAGAAAACACAGTTATTTACAAGGATAAACCAGGTAAACATAGATACACAAATGAGTTGCAGTCTGGTAAGAGGAGCTTCCATCATGAGCAACCACTATATGGCCTGTAGGGCTAATTGAGTCTAAGCAGCTGGGGATCTCTTACTTATGCTTAAAAATCTTGTCCCCCAGAGTCCAAGCATCACAGAGATACCATTCCTTTGCTAGGGTTTTGATTCCCTTCCTCCAGCTCTGAGCTGCAAATTCTCCTTCACGGCTAGGCGAAAGCAGGACAACAAAGTCTTTTGTCTTCTTTAATGGTGCACATTTGGTCTATCTGGAGTCCACGGGCCTTCCTTGTTAGACAGGACACCTTCTGCTGTAGCTCAGCACTTCACGCTACTTACAGTCTGTCTCTTGTGTGGTGACTTACAATACCAGTGTTGAAATATTACCTTGCAATATGGGATACAGAGGGAGATTAATGTAGGCGGCAATTGATAAGTATAAAATACAGTCTGAAGACATTCTTCTAGTCCTAACACTTCTTATAACAATGCCAGCGCACAGGTGCTCCATTCTGGCCCCAGCTACATATTTGTGAGTGTTCAGCTGACACACGGCATGAGCCAACACTTGGTCCACCCATCACTTCGCTCTGTGAGTGGACCATCAATGGCAGTCAGCAAAGAAATCCACCCATGTCAACCTAACAGGGGGTCATGTCGCCGTCATGCTTTGAAAACTCCCACGACCCTACCACCTCTGTCTCGTTAGGGTCCTTAAATGCCCCCCAGCATGGTGGTATCTGACCACTCCCTTGGGTGGTATCTGACCACTCCCTTGTTGTTCTCACAACACCTGCATGGAGCAGATGGGAACTGAGACACAGAGTGACAGGAGCCTTATCTATAAGAACAGCTGCCGCACGCTGGGGTGTACCTCTCTCTTGCACTAGCCTGCCGCGTGAGAACTATCCACGCGGGCTATGCGCTGGAAGGCCTGTCGTGTGCAAAGCATTCTGGGGAACGCGAATGCAGGGCACCAGAGCCATATGAACAGCATGTGCAAGGTGGATTTATGTCCAGCCTGCTCTGTGCTAACTTTTCATAGAGACAAGTCCCAGGCGGTTGCCCCAGGGCAAGTAGGGAGCGCATCATTTCACTCATCTCCCAAACCCTAGATTAGGGCCTCTAATCACTGGACCGACCTCTACCGCATCAAGTTTAAAATTCTTCTCCTTTTTGGTTCAGCAGCCAAATCTGCCCTTGGATCCAGGTTGCTGCTGCTGGGGTAAGGTCAGGTACAAATCCCAGTCCCCAGTCTGGTGTCGGACAGCTGGCGCCTGGAGGAAGAGGAGGAGCAGTGGGAAAGGGGATATTTCTGAATGGTACACGGCTGTCTGTATCAGTAGCATCGGAACATGTTTTAGAGCAGCGATGCTGAGAGCCACTGAAGAATACAGCAAAGGTCGGAAACTATATTTTCAAGCCAACTTCCCTTATTCCAGAACCCCGCTCTGTACAATTGCTCTCCTCAAACTCAGTTCCCCTGCTTCTGGGTTGGGATTCCCCTCCCACCTGCAATGAAAATCCAAACCAGCAGTTTTCCTGTTGACCCGAGGCCCAGACAGACGGCGCAAGGCCAGCCTGGGTCCCTGTCTCCAGAGAACTGAGTGGAGTCTGAGCAAGGCAGTGAGATTTCACACTACAGCCGCCCTTCCTGCTACCCCCTTGCCACTTTAGGTGCGTTCGCTTAGCACCGTACAGTCGCTGTAAAAACTGCCTCCTCTTGTCCTTGCTCATCTGCAACATGGCCAGTGCAAACGGCCTCTGGCAGGGAAGGAGAGAACCTGCTGCATATGGAGAGGAAGCCAGGGAGGAAAATGCATCATTTGCAGGTCAGAGGGGCAGGTGGAATGGAGCCGGCGGTAAGATTCAGCCAGGGCAGCACCCGCAGGTCAGTGTGCTGTATGGATTGCTCCATGCTCACACCCCTGTACAGGGTATTTGTAATTACAAGCAGGGATTATCCTGGAGGTAGATGGAATCAGCTATAAAAACCCAGCGGATGGCAGGGGAGCTTAGTTAGCAGCTGCTTCCTGTGTGATGGAGGCCGCGATAGGACTAATGTGTGTGTGTGAGAAACCTATGGGGATCCTGATTCTAGGATTTAAACTGGGGCGGCGGGGGGGACGGGACTGCCGATTAACGCACTAATGCTTAACAACATGCAGAAAGCAAACAGCACTCTGTAATGAATCTTGCTGAGCCTGTCCAACGTCCTCATTACGAGGCAGCATCGCAGACTTCCTACAGGGAGACGCACTGACCTGCTTCAAACCCCATGGCAGGAACAATGTGGCCGTATCGCAGTGGTACAGAGCCGAGTGGGCACATGGCCAAGGTGGAGGGAGCTGGTGCAGGGGAGAGGATCTAGGTGAGGGGAGCCAGGTAGGATGATGAGCAAGTAGCGATGGACCTCATGGTGCTAGGTGCTGTACGAACCTAGAACAAAAAGAACGTATGGTGCTCTGGAGGAAGACACCGCCAAGAAATCTAATGTTCCTCAGAAGAAATCTGTCAAAGAGAGTCTGATTTGAAAAGATACTTCTACCTACATATCTGTGTAGGCCAGTGGTACCCAAATTTTCTACCCCATGGCGCCCCCCGGACCCCCAGCCTATGGCCCCCTCACCCTCTCCCAGCTGGCACTTGGCTGGGAGTGGGGCCATGGGCTGTGGGTAGAAGCAGGACCATAGAGATTGGTGGCTGAGGTGGGGGCTAGGCCTCAACCTCAGCCCCCCACTGCCCCGGAGCGGCCGCCTCGGCTCCCCACCGCCCCAGAGCCACAGCCTTGGGTCCCCGCTGCCCCAGGGTGGGGGAGAAGAGAAGCTGGGGCGGTGGGGAGCTGAGGCCATGGCCCCTCTTCCCAGTCTCTGAGCAGCGGCAAACTCCCCACTGTGTGGAGAACATTCTCTGTACAAAGAGAGAGAACAGCTTTCTGCCGTGTCAGCGCATCACAATCAAGGTGATCTGTGACGTCTTTTGCACCAGCAAAGTGTTTCCACTGTTTGCATTGTGGAGGCTACTCTGGAGCGGAGAGGCTGTAGCTATCTAGGTACTAGCATATCCTCAGTCACTGCAATACTGGACGCCTCACAATTTTTAATGGATTTATCCTCACAACACCCGGTGAGCTTAGGCAGTGCTGTCCTCCCCATTTACAGAGGGGAACTGAGGCACAGAGAGGCTAAGTGACAGATGCAAGGGCACACAAGAAGTCTGTGGTATGGCAGAGGATTGAATCCAGGGCTCTGGAAAACACTCTAATGCCTAGCCCATCTTTCCTCTGAACTTTCTCTGAACCCGCCACTTTCCCCTCACTCCTCCAGTTTCTGGCAAATGCTCCACTTTCAAATGCTCAGATTCAGAGGAAGCTGGGGTTGCCTGGTGAAGAGCTCCACAGAGGTTTAAGGCTGTGTTCCCCTTTCAGATCCAGTTCCCGGGGGCCATAGCTGAAGACACAACCTGGCATCCATTCAATGACCTTTCAGAAAGGAGTTGGGGGCTTGGTTGTTAGTGAGGCTGGGCATCGACATCACTAAGCCACCTGGAGCAGCCAGCACTGGTCAGCACCTTTGATCCGAGTCTCAGCAGAATGCACAGAGGTGGGGTACATCATAGAGAAAAAACTAGTGTTACCTGTCAAAGGTCATCCTTGCCAGGACCTAGAGACTGGCTCAGCTGCTGGGCACCAATCCTGGTCCTAGTGATAGGGAAAAGGCTTTTAGAAGCAGTGTAACCTAGCTAATACAGTACTAGATTGGGTCTCTGGAGTCGTGGGGTTCATTGCCAGCTTTGTTCCTCCTGGGTGACATTGGGCAAGTCACATCAATGCTCTCTGCCTCAGTTTTCCCATCTTTAAAATGGCAATAACGATACTAACTTCCTGTGTACAGTGCTCGGAGATCCACTGGTGAAAAGTGCTAATGAAGAGCGAGGCATTATTATTAAATAGGTTGGTATCTTCCATCATAACTAAATTCACAAATGTTCAAAGAAAAAAATTCTAAGGGTTGCTCTTACCTCCACTGATTCAAGCCAGACTTGGAATCCCCTATTTACTGTGTATTGGTAACAGAGATTGTCTTTGTTGATCACTCTGTAAAGTCATTGGGAGGAAACCTGGAAGCTCTAAGGACTCCCAGCTGTTTCACTCAATAGCCCTTTTGTTTCTAGCTGGAGGAAGGGGGTCGGTCCAGTTTTAAAGCTTAATTCTGGAGGGTAGCCCTCTCTTCTCCAATGCCCTTTCACATCCCTTTTGCAGCTGTCCTATTGCAGGAGCCTGCAATGCTGTTGACGCTGTCTGAAATAGGAATGAACTTTTATAATATTATTAACACTAATATGACAAAATCATAATGATTCTTACAAGATACACCATGTAAGATGTCATTGGAAAAATTCAATTTGCTAAGTACGATAATATTGTCTATATGTTTGTATCGTCTTTGTATAGTAAGTTATAAATGTGTGTGATATATTTCATGGGAGAAATACAGAACTGTCCTCCATCTTCAAGCATGTGACAAAGTGGGATTTCTCCCACGAAAACTCATGGATAAATAAATTGGTTAGTCTTTAAAGGTACCACAGGACTCCTTGTTTGTTTTGCTGAACTAGGCGAACATGGCTACTCCTTTGGAACTTGTGATATATTTGTAAGTCAAAGTAGTGCTGTGTTTCTGAGTGACACTCCCAGACAGGCCAGCTGCAGCACTACTTTACTGATGTGATGACCCATCAAGTGCAATCAGCTATACATGCACCTTGGGAGAGAAAAGATGGGCTCTGCCTATGAGTTAGCGGGACATGCAGGGACATGCTTGTGGGTAGGAGACTCCAGTTGCTTTTACATTCCCGTGTTCTCTACAACTGGTGCTTTGAAACAAAGGACTGACAGACCCATCCAGGCGAGGTTAGCCCATCTGAAAATTCTATGGTCAGGGTATTTTGGGTAAGATCCAAGTTTATATTGATCGGGTAATGTGGCTGAGCTTTTGGGGATCAGAAAAGATGATTGTTAAACAGTGAACAGAGTTTTAAATGACTTCCCATTTTACTGGATCTAGTTGCTGATTGGGAACCAGATGCTGAAATGCAATAAAGGGGGCTGTGTAACTTCTTGTTTTAGCTTGATAACTAGGGCGGAGAATCAGGAGTACCGTTTGTGGTTGGTTGGTGATTCTAACTTCAGCGTTATCCGCTAGCTCTGAGGGAATCTGCTCCCTGTTTTGCAGTCTGCCCTGGGCATTTTCATATGGGCCACCCTTAACATACACGCATCACAGATATATTCTGCCAGCCGTGCCTCTCAGCCCGTGCTTTGGGAAAAACACTGGATCCCACCTGTGGGGACACTAATTCAATGCTGACTGCCCATGTGTCTCCTACAGCCAGGGCCGTCCCTGGGGTGGGGGGTGGGTGAATGGGAAGATTGCGCCGGGCCCCGTGGTTATGTGGGCCCCGTGCTGTGTGGGGCCCGTGCTCGCCGCAGCTCCTCCTCCCACAGCTGCCCCGCTGCCGAAGGCAGCAGGGTGGGGCGGGCCGGGAGGGATATGCCTGGCCCCTGGGCTGGCCCTCCCCGCCCCCAGGGCAGAGCATGTGGGGCCCGGCCTCTGGGCTAGCCTGCCCCACATGGCGGGCTCTGTAGCAGGCTCCCCCCAGCAGGCGGCCTCGGGCTCCTGGCCCGGGCCCGGCTCCCTGCCCACTGCAGCCAGCTCCGGCTTCCCCTCCACCCCCCACAGGCGGTCTCGGCCTCTGGGCTTGGGGCCAGCTCCCCGCTGCAGGTGGCCTCCCGGCCTGGGGCCAGGACCAGGGCTGGGGCCCCCCACGCCCAACAGGCAGCCGCGGCTTGGCCTCCAGTGCCAGGGTGGGAGCCGGCTCCCCGCGCTGGCAGCCTCGGCCTCCCGGCCCAGGGCCGACTCCCTGGGGGGCGGAGCAGGCCAGTGGGCTCACCACGCTCCCCTCCAGCATGGGGGGCCGGGGCCCCGCTTTGGCCAAGTGGCCCTGGGCCCCGGTCCCCCCACGGGATGGCCCTGCCTGCAGCCTCTACAGCAAATCCATCGGTTTATTTGCTGAGGGGTGTGTCTCTGCGGTCTGAGTGTTAGCCCCTTGTAAGGGAGGCCCTGGGATATTTCGGTCAGGCAGAGGGCAGAGTTAAGCCCACCATGGGAAACTTCACCCTTCAATGCTTGGGGCTGTAAAATCACAGGCTTAACGTTGCATTACCATTGTTAACCTATTGTGCCTTTGAACCCAAAGGATCCCAAAATGCCAGCATTAGTTCCAGGCGTGGAAAATATTCCTGGGAAAAGACCACAAGGGTGAGGGAGGGAAGATGCAATTTTACATGGCCGAAAGTCCCCGCTGGCATTAATGGGCATGTGACCCATGGAGTTGCAGCACCGGTACCAAGACTGAATTAGGTTCCGTGTATTGCAAAGTCAGTCCGTCTCGAACCTGTGCTTTTAGGGTACCTTCATACCGCTTGGAAATCATTTATTTAGGGCTGGAAAGGTAACCTCCTATGCTCCGCTCCTGTGTCCTCCACAGAGGCCTGGGCAGCTATTTCCATTCAGGTTCCAATGTAGAGAGATACCCATCTGGATCTCCCATCTGGATCGCTGTGAGTGTGTCTACACTTCATTGTAACCCCAGGCGTTGGGGGTGTGGACTTGCTGTTTCCAAGTCCAGGCTTCATTGTAAACCTGATCTTATAGTTGCTGGTCCTGGGTCTCACAGCTTTGCTGACATGTCCATGCTGCACCATGGAGAGCTTCTGATTCAGGGTTGTGGCTTAAACTGTGTTCACACTTGGACCCAAGTCACAGCAGGACTTGGGCTCTGATCCATTCCCTTCGCAAGGTCCTGAGTGCTTCTTGACCCAAGTCAGACTGCTTTGCGTGTGGAAGGAAGGGTGACCAGACAGCAAGTGTGAAAAATTGGGGCAAGAGGTGGGGAGTAATAGGCGCTGATATAACAAAGTCCCAGATATCAGGTTCTTATAAAACGGGTCATTTGGGTCACCTTAATGGAGTGGGGCTTGAACTCAAACCTGAGTCAGACTTGGACTTAGTATGCAGTGTAGACAGGATGGTCACCCAGGGTATATCTGGCTGCATTACCTACCCAGGAAACTAGAGGGCATCAAACTGTCCACCACCCCTCTTGTACTGCCCCATATAGAAAACAGATCTCACCGGACCAATCCTCGCAGTTGGAAGGAAGTCAAAATGGGCAAGAAGAGATGAGGACTAAACCTCTGTTGTTGCTATTCACTGGAGGAAACAAAAAAGAAAAGGGGACGAGATATTGTTTGGGTACAATCTGTTAGTAATTTCCCCCATTGGTTCTTTTTATGAATGCTGAAAAGAAAGACAACAAAACATGCTGCTTCCATATGCATGGGGCTGGAAAACAATGGGAGAAATCGGGTTTTAATAAACACTCGGCAAGACTGTAATTAAATCTCGGCTTCTGTTTGGAAAACAAGAATCTCATTTAGTGCACTCGCCCTGCCCACTGTCACATCTGCACCCGTGTTTCCTTATGAGCAATTACAAAGCTCTCTGCAAACTGATTAGTAAATACAGGTGTGGTGGCAGCTCGCTGGGTGAGGGAGGTGGGGAGGGAGGGAGGAGGTAATGGGGAGCTCCCAGGCAAACTTGGCACCAGCCGGGCACAGCTGTTACACAGCTTCTGCAACCTGGCTTTGAGCGTCTGGAGGCTAAACGTGCCCTAAACCGAGCGCCGGGGCTGGGCAGAGAGGTTGCACTGGGGCTATGGTACACTTGCAAATGCAAGAAGATTCAGGGCAAAGGAAGAATGGAGAGTCCCTGATTTTTTAGTGCTCCTGGCGGGGACACGGTTTCATAGAATCATAGAATAATAGGGATGGAAGGGACCTCACGAGGTCATCTAGTCCAACCCCCTGCTAAAAGCAGGACCACTCCCACTAAATCACCCCAGCCAGGGTTTTGTCTATCCGGGCCTTAAAAATCTCCAAAGATGGAGATTCTACCACCCCTCTAGGTAGCCCATTCCAATGCTTCACCACCCTCCTAGTGAGAAAGTTTTTCCTAATATCCAACCTCGACCTCCCCAGCTGTAATTTGAAACCATTGCTCCTTGTTCTGTCCTCTGTTACCATCGAGAACAGCCTGGCTCCCTCCTCTTTGGAGCAACCCTTCAAATAGTTGAAGGTTGCTATCAAATCTCCCCTCAGTCTTCTCTTCTGTAGACTAAATAAGCCTAGTTCCTTCAGTCTCTCCTCATAAGTCATGTGCCCCACCCCCCTAATCATTTTTGTTGCCCTCCGCTGGACTCTTTCTAATTTGTCCACATCCTTTCTGTAGTGGGGAGCCCAAAACTGGACACAGTATTCCAGATGTGGCCTGACCAGTGTCGAATAGAGGGGAATTATCACATCCCTCGATCTGCTGGCAATACTCCTACTGATGCAGCCTAATATGCCATTGGCCTTTTTGGCAACAAGGGCACACTGTTGGCTCATCTTCATCTTCATCTTCCCGTCCACCATAACCCCCAGGTCCAGCATTAGTTCTTTGAAATTATATGTTCATCAGCTCCCTGGCCCAGCTGAGCAGGATGCTGAGCTGATGGGGGCCAAGGGGAGGAATTTTTCCCATTGCAGAGTTTGCTGCACTCCAGTGGTCAGACTAGCCTCTATTGGTCCTGAAATGGCATTCTCCGTTAGAGGGGGAAAATGGGAGCCCCAGTCCTCTGAGCCCAATCCTGCTGCTGCTGTCCTCCCACCCCAATGTCCTAACACTCTTGCAGAAGGGCAGCTCCGACACAGCAGGCCTCCCTCTCAATGGCTGTCTTGTGTGCAGGGTGGTTCTGCTCTCAGGGAACCCCCTGCAGCCGTGGAGATAAACGCAGGATTTGCCCTGGAAACAGTTCCCATCTTTCTTTCCCCCACCAGGCTTTGGCCTTGCTGTCCTATCCAACATCAGAAGCTGGGCATGTCTTGAGTCACCCATCCCTGTTCTTCTTCCCTCACACTCCAGGTATCTGCGCCCAGCAATGGCCAGGAGAGATGACAGCTGCTCGGAAAAGAGCCCCTGAATCCCAGCTTAGATACTGAGTCAGTTCCCACAGAGAGGACAGGATGGTCTTATAGACAAAGCACAGGCCTGAGTGGCCATACCTTTCTGGTGTGAGCTTGGGGTGGTCACATGACTCCTTCGTGCCTCAGTTTCCTAAGGAGCCAATCAGTCCCCACAGGAGGGGGCAAAGCCTGCAAAAAGCGTTGAGATTCTTGAGTGGAAGGACAAAGCATTATTCTGTCATTTGCGTTTCACACAGCATGAAGGTCTCTGGAGGGGGACGAAACCGGCATCCAAAGCCCAGTCGTCTACTCCTGGGAGCTACAGGAAAACTCCATCAGCCCCCAGCGAGTAGCAGGTGGTTGTAGTGGCCATGGTCGGTCTCTAGAGGGAGAAAGGATCACAAGGTATCTTCCTGTTTCAACATCCATGTTCCACTGGGAAGAGGCTGCAGGGGAAAGAGCCTGCGGATTGCCTCACCTCTCAGATGCCTGGAGTGGGTCAGCTCCAGCTGTGCCTAGTATGGGCAGGGGCTGGCTGAGAGACCCCTGCTCTCTACCGTAGACTAGATGGGCCAGATCCTGAACTGGGGTCAATCCACATTGCGCTCCAGGTACGAATCTGGCCCTGCCGTGTCTTTACTGCTTCTCCCTCGATTGTGGAGAGAAGGCTAACATTTCTGCCGCCGTTGCTCTCTGGGGCCCGTGCACCCCCCGTTCTTGCGTTAGCTTTTCCTGCTGATTATTGAGGCTGTGCTGCTCCCCTGGCTTTGTCAGGATGAGCGGGAGAAGAGATGCTGCATTGGAAGTTCATTTGCATTCCTGAAACACGACTGCCTTCCCAGTATCTCCTGCCATCAATAAACCAATGCAAGCAGAGATAAGCCAGATAAAACAAAAGTAGGTCACGCTTCTTCCAGCACAGTGACATCCAGCTCGGCTATTTCTCCAGTTACCTCAAAAGTGAATTATCTCCCCCCCCCCCCCCGCATTTGGAAAAGAAACCGGAGACCTGGCAGAATTAGTAGGCGCACAAACACCGTTCCTTACTGCTCAGCAGAATTGCAAAGTCTGGGCAATGGTGGCTTGCACAATACGGAGAATGAGACCCACAGTGGCGGGGGGGGGTGAGGTCCGTCTTTTGTGCCATTGAAGAACTTGGCAGCTTGCCTTTTTTTGGGTGCTTTTGCATTAATTTAGTCAGCTCCTCAGTGGGTGTAAATTGGCACCCCTTCTTCAGCTACCATGGCACTACCCTCCACTGATTTATTCCACCTGGGGATCTAGCCCCTATTTCTCTCCTTGTCCTCAGCATGAACAGCAGAAGGGAATCACCCCAAGTTGGTTGTGCCTCCAGCCCGACCTGGATCAACTGACTGTGTCTAGCTCTGAGAGGGGAACTCGTACTCTGTAGCCCTTCGGCTGCTCCATGGGGACTACCGAGCACTGCTGAGTGCCAGCGGAGATGGTGTTTTTCATGATGTAGTGTTTCAGTGACCCATCCACCAGCCACTAACCTGAGAACTACCAGCTCACTGGTCACTGAAAGACGGCCACGACTTCCACTTCCTACCAACTGCGGCCAGACTTGGACTGGTGGCTTGCAGGAGACTGGCTCCGTACGGCATTAGCAGTCGTGCACTCAGAAACCAGAAGGTTGGGGAACATCTGGAGATGCTTGTACAGCTGCTGGGGACAATGACCCATGACCACACAGACACCCCTGGAGGCAGCTCAATCCTGGAAGATGTCTTCCACAGAGAGGGGTCCCCATTAAGCCTCCGATACCCCTCAGCCTTTTCTATTCACTGTCGGTGAACGTGGGGGCCTCTCTTTCATGCGCTGCCAAGTAGGGACCAGAACCAACACTGTGTGACCAATCACAACTAAACTGCCTGAATTTCGAATCATGGCCCATTGCAATCAATCCACCACCTGGCAAAAATTCACCTACTGATGTAACCGGTAACAGCAGCGGGCTCTTGGCCGACGTTTCCAGAGCAGCAAACATGGCGACACGCAATCGATTCCCAGTGAATAAGCCACCCAGGGCCCGGATTAAGAGGCCATGGGTTACCCACCCAGGGCCACAGCAGAGGGTACGCCATGTTCCAGCCAGCCCTGCCACTCCCCATAGACTCATAGACTTTAAGGTCAGAAGGGACCAGTACGATCATCTAGTCTGACCTCCTGCAAAATGCAGGCCTCAAGACCTCACCCACCCACTCCTGCAATAGGCCACCAACCTATGACTGAGTTATTTACCTCCTTAAATCATGATTTAAGAACTTTAAGATACAGAGAATTCACCGGTAGGTGAACCATGCCCTGTGCTACAGAGGAAGGCGAAAACCCCCCCAGAGCCCACCCCAATCAACTCCTGGGGGCAGACTAGCTGGATCAGGGTCAGCAAGAAGAGTAGCCTCTGGCCCCAGGGCTTCCCCAGTGCCAGCCTGACTGCAGGGTACCAGGGCCCTGGTGGGGCCCCATGGTGGTGGGGGGCTGGCTGGCACATGGCGCACCCTCTGCTGTGGCCCTCCAGGGCCCTGGAAGGATGCACCAGAGGCCGCACCAAATGCCAGCCAGCCCTGTCCCTGTAGCAGAGTGAACAAGTGCCACCCCCACAGGCCTGGGGGTGGGGCGGAAGAACAGTACCTGCAGGGACCCCCAGTGCCCACCAGGCCCCACTAGCACTTTGCCAAGCTGACAGGGGGTGGCGAGGGCTGGATCACACAGGGACCTTAGGGCTGGAGCCCAGGGCCCCCCTTTAAGCTGGGGCCCAGGACTTCAGCCCCTATAGCCACTGTGTTGATCCAGCCCTGAACCCACCCCCTTCCAAACAGCGCCTGTGCACTGGTGAGGCAACTCAGCCGAAAAAAAGTCCTGTCACAGTCAGCCTGGTGTGTACTTCAGGGATCAGTGTCTCGAACCTGAGAGCCAAATCAGTTAAGAGAAAGCCAGGGAGGCAAGCTGTTCTCCCTCTTTCTTCAGCCCTGGGCCTCCCCAAATACACTCTCCCTTCTGCCTTCCAAGTATTTTGCACCGGTAGAAGGGCAGAGGGGTGAGGAGGAGAGATGGCCCTGTCTGCACTTGTCAGGCACCCAGTCAGCAGAAAGCAAATCCCTTCTGTGCTGCTAAAACACCTGACCTGAGAGATCCCATCCGGCCAGGATAGTGCTGCAAATACAGCAGGTTACCCTGGAGAATAGTCCTTATTAGCACCTCGCCTTCCCGGATAACAGCCTCCCGCACCACAGTCTCCTCTGAGAGACCACTTCCACGCCTCTTGAATGTTAAGAGGAATCGCGCTTCCTAAGAGCCTGCCATTTTCCCTGAATCTGCTGCTTCCATTTCATCCCCTCCTAAGCTTCCTTATCTGGGCCCGGGTCCCGTTGCTCTGCAAACGGCAGCTCGGGCCGACGTAACATGTGCCAGTTTAGGCGAGAGGCTAATCTCCTCTTAACAAGGCCGAGGATTTCCCCACCTGTCCTCAGTCACAGACTCATGCCTCCCAGCCCTTTTCCGCGGCCCCTCCTCAAGAGCAGGAATCTCTCTCCAGTCTCCATAACGGGCCCGGGCAGGAAAATGCACAATTGTCTAAGTAGAACCTTTGCTCGGGGATTCAAAGAAAACCTCACTCGAGCCCTCACCTTTATATTCAAGGGGCTGAGACCAGGCTGGAACAGGGCCCAGCTTGGTGTGAATTTGTTACTGCTGAAGGGAGCTGTTCTAAGAGCTGTGGAGACCAGTGTCCTCTACTTGTCATCCAGAACGTGGCCAAGGCTAGCGGTTTTGAACTGTTTGCCAAAATGCCTCCTTTCTCCACACCGAGGGCCCATGGTCCCGGTTATGGGCGCAATGACCTGTCTATGTCAACACTTGCAAGATGGGGATCCCATCCCTAGCTCCCTGCCAAGCCCTGGGGTGACCTTTGGCCATTGGCTTTATTCCTCTGCACCTCATCTGTGAAATGGGTCTAATAACCCTCCCTTTTATCTCTCTTGCCTGTTTAGGCTGTCAGCTCTGAGGGCAGGGACTGTGTCTGGCTGTCTGTACATTGCCTAGTGCGATAGGGCCCTGATCCCGGGACAGCCTTCTAGGTACAATGGTAATGCACATTAATTATTATTACGGATTTGCCTTTTTGCCTTCCACTGGTGTCGTGTATTAGTGTAGCCACTGTTTGTGCAGGTAGGGCTTAACACTGGCTGTACAGGTGCAAACAGCACCTTTCTCCGTGTAAATTAGACACGACCTTGGGGCAGCTCCAGAGATGGCTCTGAATGGGGCAAATCCCCAGTCTAGGCAAGGCCGAAGCATGCTGTCTTTGGTGACCTCAATTGGTCTTTCCGCTGCTGTCCCAATGAGCGGAACAAGGGATGCAGTTTACTGGTGACCCAAGCTTTGTCTGTGGAAAACCTTTTGGACCTATCTCATCCGGTCGCCTTCCAATTGTTGTGTCTGTGTGAAGGATTTACCAAGGCCCAGCAAAATCAGAGGAATGGGTCAGCGCTGTTGTCCTTATTTCCTGTGGCAGTGAGTTCCGCAGTCCACATTCAGACCGTGAGAAGGTTCTGCCTCCTGCTCTCACAGGCTGAGTCTTGTTGTTCCACTGGATCGTAGCAATGCAGGCCTTTGAATAACTGGGCTAGAGACCTGAGCAGGGCTCTTTATTCCTAAGGCAGATGGTGCAGAGAACAGGGCCCTGGGTTGTTATGCTCATGGTGACCTGTGTTGCTAAGCAGACCAGCTGCTCTGTCCTGTCCCACTGGAAGCATTTTCAGTGGCTTTGATCTGAGACACGAGTGGCAATCAGCCAACCTACAGGCCAGGAATTTGCGTGTCGCAGTGGCAGGTCTGTGTCTGATAGGTATGATCTTCGGGTCAGCGGTGTCCGTTGCACATTAGTGTGCTGTTCTGGCCGCCCCTCTCGGGCCCTTGACTAACTACACAATATGGAGCCTTTGGCTCCTTTAACTAAATGGTTGCCAGCAGCCCTAATCAGTAGCCACAGGGCTAGGTGTAGGAGGGCTCTGCCCAGACATGCAAGACCTGCAGAGAGTGGGGGGGCATGAGTCATACCTATAGCTTAGGGCTCTGCCCAGACATGTAGACCTGCAGTAAGGTAAGGGCAGGAGTCATCAAGGGCTGCTGACCTGAGCTCCCCACCTTACCTGTAATCACCGCCCTATGCAGCAAAAAGTAGCCAATTGCTGCTACAGGCGGGAAGCAAAACTGTTTAAAAACAGGCATTTTGGGCTGGCCAGACAGGACGGTTCCTGACATCCCTGCCTGGCCTGATCACCCAGACGCTGACCTCCTCCGCTCACGAGTCCTCCCGAGCCTACCACGTGTAATTGCCGGCCCGAGAAACAAGTCTCTCTCTGCTCCTTTGCTATGCTGCTGCTTCTGCTGCTGGTGGAACTGGTCTGAGTCTGCCCTGTAAACTTTCTCTAAAAGAAAAAAACCTTTGCCTCCTTTTTGGCTGCTGTTTCGCCACTGCCTCCTCTGAGCCAAGCAAGCCCATGCTCTTTAAGAGTAGGCTTGCCTTCTGCCTTCTGGCTGCTTAAACTGCCGCTGTTCTCTATAAGTTTAAGAAATTGTCTGCTTTAATTTGTAAGTTTGAGATTGTCTGTTTTAGTTTTGTGCTGTTCTAACTTGCAGTTTTAAGATTGCATGCCTCACTTGTAGAGTTAAAGTTGTGCTGTGTCCTACTGTATTAAGTGTGCCCCAACTCATCTTTTGCTTCCTCTCTGCTCCCCGGACTCCCCACGTGTGCCCTGACTCCCTGCTTCCCCGCTTGCCTCCATTTCTTCTGTGTTGCTACCACGTGCTCAAGCCCCACTGCTCCTGCTCTCTCGCTTACTTCTATTCTTTTCTGTCACTGCCATACACTGAGTTTTGCAGCTTGCCCCTTTCACTTATACTGTGTTAAGATATCTTTCTAAGCCACTGTGAGTGGGTTTGCTGCATTTTGCATAGTGCCTTTTGTCTCTGTATAGTGCTAAGATATCTTTCTAGGTCACTGTGAGTAAGTTTTTGTGTTTTACAGTGCACCTTTCCCCTTTGTACAGTGTTAAGACATCCTCTTTAGGTTACTGTGACGGAGTTTGCTGAGTTATCCTGTACCTATGCAAAGTGCCTGAAGTAAACTGTTCAGTCACTGTGATTTAGTTTACCACGTTAAGTTAGTTTAAAGACTGTGACAGGCTGCTCCCCAAATCCAGTCTGGTGTGCTGCTATGACCGCTTGAACCCCACTCCTGAACCCCAATTTACCCCGCTCTGCTGGGTGACCGCTCACTCCTGAGTCAGTCCACACCAGCCACCAGCGTGTAATTGGTCCCAGGCAGTGGGTGTAAATCCACTGGCCACACAGGCGTTGGTCCCCAAGCAAGCACACCCAGCCCCAGACACTACACTGGGAGCCACTGCCTTACAGGGATTGGGACCCACTCCCAATCACCTTAGTCTCAAGTCCGTCCACTTAACAAAGAAGTGGATTGTGCCCAGCCTCCCACATCCACACCCTCTAAAGACCACACAGCTTTAGATAAAACAACTACTAGTTTATTGATCAGAGTCTGATTTCAAGTGAGAACATGGCCAATCAAGGCAGAACCATACTATAAATGAGTCAGGAGTGACCACTATCAAATAAAGGGTATAAACTGCATACTACTCTAACATCTTCACCTAAACTGACCTCAGAGTCCATGATTATGCGCATGGTGTTCGGCTGTCTGATGTTTTGCAGCCATTCTCTGCCTGTTCCCAGGCAGGGCCCCGATCTTGCTTGAAGTTGGTTGCAAGATGGTGTCTTCCCAGGCTGAAAACCTGCAGCTTCTCCTTCTTCACAGTCTCTGTCTTTGTTTTAACAAACTACTGACAGCCCCTCCCCCTCACTGTCCTGTTCTCTTCACTCCTACCTGAGCAGGGGAGGGCATTAGCATTCCCTTTGATGTGTAAATCTTCAGCCATTGTGCTAGAGAGAGTCCTGAGAGTCTGAACCCTGTAACATGCTTCACATCTATACATACATGTCGCAGCAGGGAACATGGCACCCTGGTAATCACGTGGCACATGTTCTGAGCATTCACAGAGGAACCTGGTATAGCGTAATTGTCATCAAATAACACAATTACACTGCAAAACTGAACAGAAAGATTATACAGGTCACGCCCAAGGGCTGCACAGATGTGCATCCCGTCACAAAGACCCCTACTGATTCTCCTCCCTTATAAATAAAATCAAATCTGTTTAAAACCCCATTGTGAAAAAACTGTGACACACAATATATACATATTACTAATTTTTGTATTGATTTGCATATTTTAATAAAGATTAATTTGTACCCCACTGGTGTGGTAATTGCCCCCCAAGATCCTCAAAGTATCAAACCTGCTGGCAGGGTCAAGCAGCAGTCAGCATAAGACGCCTTTTGCCATTATTTCTTTTTAGCTTTTGCACTGAGGAACCCTACAGGACCCCCTGGGGGAGGCTGACTTAGGCCACATCTACACTAGCTGTACCGATGCAGCTGAAGGATCACTCGTGTCGTTGCACTATTCCGGTGGGAGAGACCTCTCCCGTCAACACAGCAAAACCACCTCATGAGCAGTGGTAGCTATGGGGGTGGGAGACATTCTCTGGCCGACATAGTGCTGTGTACACTTATGCTGGTGAAATTTTAGTCGCTTGGGAAGTGTTTTTCCACACCCCCAGTCAACATACGTTTTGCCAGCATAAATGGCAGTATAGGCTTTAGTCTGACAGCAGACGCACTTGACAGTGGGGTATGATGTGGCATCTCCAATGACTTAGCTCCAAGCCTCTCTTCTGCATATCTCCCACCCGCACCCTTCCTTTCTCCAGCCTCCTTTTCTTCTCCAGGCCTTCCCCAGTGTCCCCTGCTCCACTTTCCCCACAACACCTTCCCTGTTCCACCCAGGCTAGCGCCCCTACCCCAGGACTCCCCCAGCACTCTCCTTTTCAGCTTCCCACTCCCCGTGTCTTTCTCCCAGGCACACACGGCATGCTAGCTGCAGAAGGGTAGGATGAGAACACAGGGGAAACCTCCCATTAAGAACGACCTTTATTTTGCAGCTTATTTTGGTTGGGTGACAAGGCACATGACTCAAGACCACATGGCTGGGTATCCACCCTCCTCCCCTTCCTGCTTCGGCCTTTTTTTGGCATCTTGCCACGTCCAGCCTCCCAGATCTATTCCAGGTCCCAAATTCTCTCCTTCTTGGGCCTGCCCAACACTTTGGCTTCCCCATGTCGCAAGGGGCAGTTATTAAAGGGTTAATGCCAGCCAAAGCTAGCCAGACACTTGTCTGGTTTATGCATGACACCTGAATCTCTTCATTTTGCCTGGGTGATTCATGCATGTCCCAGCATACTGCTAGGAGTGAGGCTGAGAATGGAACTGACTCCAGGAGCTGATGGCACTGACGAACGCCCTGTGTCGTGTGGCCAGGTGCCTCCTTCTTTGTTCCAGTGTCCAGTGCTAGCCACCCAGGGACCAACACTGAGTCGCATCCCATCCGGTCTCCCTCGGCTGGAGGAAAGACCCCAGCACACAGTACAGCAAGGGCAGAGAAAAAAAGCAAAGAAGTGCTACGTGAGGGTAGGTGCCTGGGGTGTGAGAAGTGGGGAACACTGTCAGATGTTGGAGCTCCTATCTACCAATGGGTTCTGTACTGTTATGGAGGATCGGGGAAGCTGCGCTGAAGGCTGTAGGCAGAAGGCATCAAGCCCAGGGTGTTTTCTCGCTAGGTCAAGGCAGCAAACATGAAAGGAGATTTGTTCCTTTCTCCTCCAGCTGCTGCAGAAAGGAACAGTTCCTGTAGGATGTGAGCTGAATACAAAATCCCTGGCCTGTGGCGCTGCAGCGGCAGACGTTTGCCTGCAGCAGGCAAGACGTGGGGAGTCAGAATAAAGACAAATGGGTGAAGGGAAGAGATCAGGCTGCAAAGGGAAACGTGAGCCCTTGGACTGCTCCTGTAAGAAAACCATCCTAATGACGCCAAAATCATGCCACTTCTTAAGAAGTTGGCTCAGCAGAGCTCCTGGTAACACCAGCTGGCCAGCCCTCTGTGTTCAGATCCCTCTTGTCCTGGGAGGCTAGCATTTAACCTTCCACCTTCTCCCTGGATGGAGCCCATGTTAGAACAGACTGGGAGACTGAAATATCCCTAGATATCAGACCTCGTCTACACTACAAAGATAAGTTGGCCTGTGTTAGGCTGACGTACAGCCGCCGTATTAATTAGTGCGGTGGACGACGTCCACGTTATCTTCCTTGTGTCGGGGGTGCATGTCCTCACCAGAGGCACTTCCATCGACATAACGGGGCAGTGTGCAGAGCTTAGAGCCCGGCTTTGCAGTTGCCTGCCAGGACCTGCCTGCCTCACAAGCTTCTGGGATCCCAGTGGGCTGCCCTCCCACTACCTGTTCCCCACCGGGAGCTGTGGGAAGCCACCCAGGGCTTCTCCTCTCCCTGTTCCCTGCTGGGATTGAAGTCTAGCTGCCTGGGGTTTCCCATCCTGCTCTAAGCTGGAAATGGGGTCCATCTACACTGGTTTCTTGTCCCCCTTTCAGTCAGGAGCGGGGCCCAGCTGCTCAGCTGTCCGGAGGAGCAGGGACGCAGCTGGTCTTTCAGGCTATGTCTACACTTGCTAAAATTAGTTCGAATTAGTTAGTTCGAACTAACGAATTAGAACTCATTTTAGTTAGTTCGAATGAGCTTCATTCGAACTAGAAAAACTTAGCTCGAACTAAGCAAGTGCCATTCACGGCGCTTGCTTAGTTCGAATTAGCGATCCCCATTCATTTCAATGGTCGGTTAGTTCGAACTAAGAAATTAGTTTGAATTAACATGGCCACATTGGTTAATTCGAACTAGTTAGTTTGAATTAACCCTTTAGTTCGAATACTCTATTCAAACTTATTAGTTCGAATTAAGGAAGCCCTTAATTCGAACTAACGAAAGCCTAGTGTAGCCATGGCTTTAGTTAGTTCGAATTAAGCCTCCTTAATTCGAACTAACTTGCCAGTGTAGACATAGCCTGACTGCTTGTCAGTTTTACAGTTCCAGGGGAGCCATGGAATTGACAAGGACAGCCAACAGGTGAAGTAAGGAAGGCAAGATCTGCATAGACACTGTGTCACCCTAACTACATCAACATAAGTCCTACCTTGCATTGAGGTGGTTTCACTGTGTCGGCAAAGCAGGGGAATGACGCTGGTGGGAGGAGCACGTCAGTGTGTCTGCAAAGCTCTGTAGTGTAGATCGGCCCGCAGCCTGAGACGCTGGCAGAGACAAGCTGTGTAAGGTAAACCCATCTATTTATGTCCGGAGGTGGGGATTACAGCCTCATTGCTCTAGTATCTTATCACCTCATCATCACATTAGCCTCACAGTCCCCTTGTGAAGGCAGGAAGTGCTATTGCCTTTTTATAGAAACACACACAGTGGATTGACTGATTTGTCCCAAGTTACAGAAGAAGTTGGTGGTTGGGCCGGAAACTGATGCCTGGTTTTCTGAGGGCTGTTCTCAGGTGGTAGGCGGTGGACCATCCTTTTAACGCAGTGGAGGGTCTGACGTTTCCCTCCTGCAATCTGGACTGGTGTGCCGCTGTGCCACCCCAATTTTCCATCCAGGGCCCCATCTTACCCCTGCCTTGCTGTGTGAATCCCCACTCCTGGATCAGCTCACGCCCAGCCACCTGTGTGTAATCAACCAGTGGAAGAGCACTCCCACTAGCCACTCATGGGCTGGTTCCCCAGCAAACACCCCCAGTCCCAGATACTCTGGGAACTAGTCTTGAAAGGTTCAGGGCACATCCATTGGGCCTCGCAAGCGCATTTACACCTGTCTGTCAGTTTAATAAAGAAACTGATGTGCACCAGCTTTACTCTCACTGTGGCCTTACACACTTTCATTCAACACTGCACTGTTTTAGTGAAACAAACCTAAGTTTATTGACTACAATAAGATTTTAAGGGAAAATACGTCAAACTAATATGAAATCAAATGATTAATCAGTCAAAGAGATGACTCACATTCTAAACTAAGCTCACTGGAACAGTCTATATTCAGCTTACCCACAGTTTTCAGCCAGACTCTCCTCCTGTCCTGTGAGTGGGTTTCCAGTCCTTAGTGTTGCTTACAAGATGAAATCCAGGAAAGATCCTTGAACAGACCAGGCATTTTCTTTTTCTTTCCAAACCCCCTCGGCCCTTGGGGTCAGGTGATGCCCATGTCTCGCAGTGGGCGTGATCTTTCCCTCTTGAGCCAAGGTGATTAAGCTGCATTGTTTTTATATGCATGGCTCTTTTGGGTTTGTAAACACACCTCTGTTTGTCTGCATCTATCCAAGCCAGATGAAACATTTGGGGACATGACCAGCAGGGTTGTAACCATGGGTGGGCCTGGGTGGGCCACGGCCAATCCATTTGGCCCTAAGGCACACCCACCTTAGTCCCTGGCAGGGACTAAGTAAACTTTACTGCTGCTGGCCCAGGTGCTGTGGCTCTCCCCCTCCGGGTAAGGGTGGAGCAGCTTCCGGTCACATGACTGGATACTGCCCTGGCCGGGCCCACCCTGCACTTTCAGGGGCCCAGCCAGAAATCAGGGGCTGGCTACTTTCCTGATGACCAGGCAGTTTCATATCTGTACACATGTAGGATGGTGCAGGAAACATGCTGCTATAACAGGTAGCGCATGCCACGAGCATTCCCAAAACACCTGACACGATGTACTTTGCATTAGACCATACACCGTTACAATGTAAGGGGTGAGCCTGAATGGGATACAGATCACATGTCACAGAAGGATATATGATTCCATTTCTGGGGCTGTACACCCAGAAATATTTGCTAATACTAAACATGCTGGAAAATGATGTTTAAAAAAAAACCTGGGCAGAAGGAAGCCTCATTCTTTCCCTTCATAAATCCGGTGCCTTCTCAACTCACTAGGGTGCTTTTACCTCATTTCTCTCAAATCAGCAGCAGGATGCACGACACGTGCCAGCCTGGTACTAATCTGTTTTCAGGCACCATCCCATTTTGATTGTGTGGTAATGTGACCCTAATGGCCTCATTAGTTTTAATTTGTTTGGCTACCACATTTAGATGAGCCAGAGCCTGGTGACAGCATGAGACATGGAGAAAGGGAACAGAGACTAATTGATGTAGTTAAAGTTATCACCTAGGGCTGTCCAGGACCAGGCTGGAGTTTGGAGGCTCACAGCACCTGGCTGCTTCTGGTTGAGCCATTAATTCACAAACTTTTCTGCGCTGAGGCTCAAAGGTGGAAAGATCTGAACAGAGGGACAAAGGAAATCCAATTGAAATCCCTGTCCCCGGGATAATTTACTGCCTGGCAGATTGACTGTCTGATCCAAAGTCCACTGCCATCAGTGAAAAGACTGACATTGAATTCAATGGGCTTTGGAGTGATCACGGGGCTCTTGTGTGACAGTTTTGGGGACCAGATTCACAAGGGGATACCAGCACAGGCCATCAGAGGAGCCATTCCGAAGGGTTCTGCCCAAAGCCATTTGCCTAGTGTGTCCCCCATGGGGGCCTTTTTCAGCGGCCATGGTCAAAGCCTGTTGGATGGAGTCAGGACAGGGATGGAAAATATGCACCCATTGCTCCCCTGGTTTCAGCCCATATGTACAGCTGTAACGCACTGATCACTGAGTGTGATGTGGCCCACTCTTTGCTTGACCCAAAAAGGCCGAGAGTGTCTTACAGTTCCTGGTGAGGAAACCTGGCCTTTTCAGCTCTGGAGGTCCTTGGTTTGATCCTGATGACAGCCAAGATGGCGGTTGTCACGAAGTGCCAGGCTGGTCTTCGGCCCCCAGCCGATGTGTGTATTGTAAGACACAGCCCTGCACTGGCGGGAGGGGGGTAGCCATGGGCTAAACAGATTGCTAGGGCCAGCTGCTCAGCTGGTTGAATGAACACGTCTCTATTGACTTCCATGGAGCTACTGGAATTTACAGCAGGTCCTTAATGTGTGTGAGCCCATGAAAGGGAGCTGAAAATGCAATGAGAAAGTATTATCTGCCCCAGAACTCCCTGGTGCTCCTCTAGTGGGAATTTCCACAGATACAGCCCTAGTCGAGGGCGGTACGTCGGCCCCTCTGCTTCTGGTGCAAGACCAAGGAGCGGGGAGCAGCAGTCCCAGCTGAGCGCTCCTGCTGGACTCTCATCAGGCTGCTCTTTCTGTGTGCCACCACCCTGGACCCATGGACTCTTAAGCTTCCCTTGGTCTGGGCAATGTTGCTTCCTTTGGCCTCTCTGGCACACTTCATAGGCACAGGATCTCCGTCGGGTACCCTTCTTCCGACCCCATGATCCAGCTGCCCTAGGTACCAGGCCCAGGGCTGACCACACCCCTGTACACCCATGATCACTGTTGCAGTGTGATGGCGAATTGTGTAACACAAAGTACGTCAGGTGAGATGTCTTTGGTACGTCATGAGGTGCTGATCCTTAATGGTGTTGTAACACGTTTGTTGCAGCGCCATGGTTATGGTTATGAGGCTGTGCTATGTAATATTCCCAGAGATGGGTTCTCATGGCTCGAAACAGATCCAGACAAAACTCTCCAGGAGCAGGGTGGCAGTTCACACCTCATCAAGGTGTGTATAGGACAAACCCAGCTCAGCCTTCCAGGAACAAAGAACTGGTCTGGGCATCCAGGGAGAATCAAATGGACTCCCCAGTGGGTCATCTCCCTTCCCTTGTGCAGTTTGAAACCATAAGGAGGTAATGCTCAGTGACTCAGGAGATAGATGAGTCCCTATAAGGACACTGTTTGTCACCTGCCCCTAGGGGAGAGGGTAGAGCCCCCCAGAGGGAAGAAGGAATATTACAAGAAGGGGAGACATTTTGCCATGCTTCCTCTCATGGGCTATGTCTACACTTGTGAATTTAAGTCGACTTAGCATGTCCACACTTAAATTTTAAGTCGACTTTCAGGGGACCCTACAAAGTTGACCTGGAGCGTCCACACTGGACGCCTAGGTCGACTTGTAGGGGCTAGGTGGACCTTGGGCAGGTCCACGGTGGCAGGAGGGGGCACCCCTCACCAAGTGCCAGGGGGCTCAGCCTTAGAGTGGACTTAGGGCTACTCCAGGTCTACACTGGCTTAAATTGACTTTAGAAAGTCGACTTAAGCAGAAAGTCGACTTTAGAAAGACGACTTAAGCAGAAAGTTGACTTAAAAGTAAGTTTAACAAAGTCGACTTAAGGAAAGTGTAGTGTAGACGCAGAATAAATTAAGTTGACTTAAGCAAGCTTAAGTTGACTTAATTTACAAGTGTAGACACACCCATAGACTCACAGACTCCAAGGTCATCTACTCTGACCTCCTGCACAACACAAGCCATAGAACCTCACCCACCCACTCCTGCAATAAACCTCTAACCTTCATCTACCTTCCATCTTCATCTACAAACACCAGCAAGCAAATAAAATTCTGATCAGAAGGGAGAGCCTGGCTGAAGGGTAACTCGCCAGGTTGTGGGGAGAACCACCTAAGTTTGTACGGTTGCTGAAAGCGTTAAGCTTGGTGTAGAACGCATTTTGCTTTTATTGCTCTTGATCAAATATGACTCACGATGAATAAACTTCTTTGTTTTACCCAAAACAAAGCCTTTGGTTTGAAGTGGGTTGGAGACTCCACTTGGAATAACAAGGCTGATACATCTCAATTTCTTTGTTAAATTGATGAGCTTATATGGGCATCACTGAACATTGTAAAATGGAATTTCCTAAGGTGGCATCTGGAACTGGGGGGTGTTGGCTGGGGTCATTCTGTTGCATAATTCATTAGTGAGTGGATAGAAGCACTCACCCACTCAGTTAGGAGCAGCTTATATGCGGGAAGTTGCGTGTGAACACCCCAGGAGTGATAGGGGTTCTCACAGGAGAGCAGAGTAAGATGGGCTCCAGGAGTAGAGGACTGGAGTAACAGAGGCTATGTCTACACTTGAAAAGTTAGGTCGACTTTATGAAGTCTTCTTAATAAGGTTGACTTTAAGTCGACTTAAAGTGGACCTTATTAAATCGACTTAACAAAAGTTGACTTAACTTTTCAAGTGTAGACTTGGCCCCTTTTTGGTCTTATTAAGTCGACTTAACATTTTAATTCGATTTAAAAAGGTCCAACTTGGCACTACTCCGTGTCTCCGCTGGCTTAAGGCAACTTAATAAAGTCGACTTAAGCACTAATTCGAATTAAAATGAGGTGTTATTAATTCAAACTAACTTTTCCTTAATTCAATTTAAGGAGCAGCTTAAGTCGAATTAAGGAAAGCCCAGTGTAGACACGGAGTAAATTAAGTTGACTTAAGCCTCCTTAAGTCAACATCATTTCTAAGTGTAGGCGCACCCAGAGAGATTCATCAGTCCAGATTGCAGTACGGGAACAACACACATTTCCACCCTGAAGGATACTCCGGCATGATCAAAAGAGAAAAGTGGAGTTGATCTAACTTTCCCAAACTTCAGAAGAGAGTTAGTTCAGATACCAATGTTTAGGGTGAGTTGCATGTTATTCTATATGAGCAAAAGACACATTAGGGCAAAAGCACCCAATGTGAGCAATCCCAAACCCCTAGAGTCTTTTGCTACCTACCCTGGTGTGGATTTTGTAAAATACCCTCATCTTTCTGAGTGGCTGACCCAGAACCCCAGCCCTGTTTTGCAGCCAGAATATCTCTGTATGTGGTGACCAGACCCCTAGCACACTGTTGAGGCAGTGGCTCAGGATTGCCTAAATTTTAACACCTCATTCTGAATCACCTTCACTAGTGGTGAAACCCCCACTGGCCATGATCAAACCTAGAAAGGGTTCATCTGTGACACCAAACTATTAATCTTCCTTATCCTACCACCTGTTCCCCAAATGTGAAGTTTAGTGGGATCCTTAAACTGTACCAGAAAATAAAATGTCTCCTTCTTCCCCACCTCGCCCTATCTCCATTCTCTGACACTAAATGGCCTCATGCTGATATAGTACAATAGGCTGTGAATGTGTCTCTGTGGATGAATATAGGAAAATGTCTTTGCTCTCCAGGAAAGAAGAGATTGGGTGGGGAGGAGTCAGGGTTTCTGTATTTGAATACCAGTGTGTGCGTATTTGAATCATGCTCCGAGTCATGGCTCCTTGCGGGATCTATAAAAGATGTGTATTTAGCACAGAACATGCTGTTCTGACACAGGCACCTCTGAGCAGAGAAAGGAAGGGGTTGAATTCTATAGAGCAGAGCTCTCCTGCCAGACAGGGGACGAGACAGACTTTCTTCATCAAAAATATCCAATTCAGCTCTCCACGGCCAGGAGGCAGGTCTTTTCAGGGCTCTGCTTTGTGACAGCAGTTCAAAAGCACCTAGAAAGCGGAAGTGTGTGTGACAGCGGAGAGTGAAAGGAATGAGAATGATTTCAGGTCCTTACAGACAAGATCTACTGTAACACAAACTCAGCTGGGCTCAAATTGAGACCATGGCTTTGACGGGGGGAGAGTCTTGGGCAACCCATGTTCCATCTTATTCCCCTGTGTGTACAGAAGCAAAAGAGGGGAAGGATGACTGAAAGTCTGTTCCATGTATAGAAATCTGTGCAAAGCCAGTCATTTCCAAATAGGCCTTCCACATCTCCTACTCTGATTTACTTGCCTGTTATTCAGGGCAGCTCCCACTAGCTCCAGTGCAAGACAGCTAGCTGAGGAATGCTGATGAAAGATTTCAAGTTTCACCCAAGCTTGGATGGTTTTTCCTCCTCTGCACCTTTGGGGGTGGAAACTTTCACTCAGGGGTTGGTACTTCTACTCTGCCTCCACTTCCCCTAGCAGGGCAGAACCAAGGAACCCTACATCTCTCGCTCAAGAACTGCCAGCAGAATTGCCCCCACCAACCTCGTCTCCACTAAAGTGACAGTGGTAGCTTCCAGATGAGGGCACCAAATGTAACAGAGGGAAAACTGAAGCCCAATGAAAGCAGAATGAGATATGCCTAGTCTAGAGGCTGAGCAGGAAGACGGGGCATTGTCTAGATACAGTCTACTGAGCAAATAGAATAAAGCTTCTTGCATCTCTGCAAGGTCTGCATTTGCTCCTGCCAGCTATCCACACCCGCCTCCCTCTCCACAGTGAGTGTCTCTCTCCCTGGGTTTTGCATCCTCTCTGCTTACTGGTAAAACTTTGGGGTTAAGATTACAAACCAGCTCCCTGACGCATGCTGTGACAGAATGGACCTGGGTCCATACCCTACATGGTGTAGCAGCATTCTCTGTGAAATTATAAATGCCAGCTGAACTCCTGACTGAAGGTATGTTTTCCAGAGAAGGTCGGGGAGTGGCCAAACCAGTTCCTCAGAGACAAAGGGCAAACTGATGCCCCAGCAATGGGTAAACAAGGCTGAAGGGTTATTACTTGCTAAGTGGCCATTATTTGTCAAGAAGTGGGGCAGGAGCAGGAAAAGCTACATTTTAGCAAAGCAACAGCATGGAGTTCCCATCTACATAGACTGATTGTCACCTTACTTGCAGCTGAACAAGCTTATGCCCACTCACATCCCTGAAGCCTATAGCTGCTCCTTGCTGGACCATCAGAATCAGAGACCTACTGGACTATGATGGGGGAAATGGATGAATTCCTGGTGCTTGGTCAGCTCATGGGGCTCTCTACATCTCGTATCTCCCAACATGACCTCCAGAAGGTGAGGGTGACTTTCCTGCTTGCTTCTCAGGTCTTCTTTGAGCGGGTCCTGCAGAAGGGTGTTCCCCACCATGCTCCTCACTACAGGCTCTTTGGACCTTGGTATGGGGCCTCTGCCCCACAAACATCTCCAACACCCTCCTATGTATAACCCACGCTGTCTGCATGACTTCTCAAAGGGGCAACAGAATTATAAAAAGAAAGGACAGAGACTGCAAGGTCCCCTCCTTCTTCCTGTCCACCAATTCACTGCACCTGAAGGGACAAAGGAAGCAGCCATTAAACAGAAGAAGGGGTCTAGGCCTAAGAAATTTGGCTAGTAGGATGGTGGAGAGCAGGTGGTGAGAAAAACTTTTCTTTGAATTTAATATGGTTTATTAAGTCAGGCACTACTTTAGTTTTATCTTTATTTCTCTTGTAACCATTTCTGACACTTATGCCTTGTGTTCTCTTAAAATCTCTCTTTGTAGTTAATTAACTTGTTTCATTATTTTATCTAATCCAGTGTGTTTAAATTGAAGTGTCTGAGGAAATTCCATTTGGAGTAACAAAGGGTTTATATTATTTCTAATACGGACTTCATATGAATTTGTGTTGCCCAGGAGAGGGTTGGGTAGTACATGACATACATGTCAGGGGGAAAATCTAGGTCTGGGGGTGTGCTGGGGGTCACCTTGCAATATAATCAAGGCTGGTAGAGCCAAGAGGTGGCTGGATGGGTGCAGCACACATAGACACAACTGGGTGTGACTTGCATGCTGGAGGCTGTTTGGGTGCGTCTACACTGGCAAGTTAGGTTGACTTAAGGATGCTTAAGTCGACCTAAACAAAGCCACATCCACACTGGGCTTTCTTAAGTTGACTTAAGGAAAGCTTAAGTCGAGTAAATAACACCTCCTTTTAGGTTGACTTAAGTCTTAAATCAACTCCTTAAGTCGATTTAAGGCCAGTGTAGATGGGGATTAGTGCTAAGTCGACTTTATTAAGTTGACTTAAAGAATTAAGTCGACTTAATAAGATCAAGAAGGGGCTATGTCTACACTAGAAAAGTTAAGTCAACTTTGTTAAGTCGAATTAATAATGTCGCCTTTAAGTCGACATAAAGTGGACCTTATTAAGTCGACTTAACTATTCTAGTATAGACATAGCCCTTGTGAGCTGTCCAAACTGGAGGCTACAGCAATGTACAGAGCACCCCACCTTAGAGGGCTGGGTGACACAGCTACTCATTAATCTGGAGTGTGGTCTTGGTAGGTCATCCATGGCACTAAATTTCCTCCTGTTCTTAGGGTGGGACATTGCCTGGTCAAGTGTGAGTGGGAATGAAAAGAGAAGTCCCTGCCAGTCTTGGCCTAGATAAGACATAGCCCCAGCCCTCAGGATCCAGAGATATGTCTACACTGGCAATTTAGGTTGACGTAAGTAGCCTTAAATCGACCTAAATTACTCCCCGTCCACACTGGGCTTTATTAAGTCGATTTAAGAAATTCCTTAAGTTGACTTAATGAAAGCTTAAGTCGACTGACTAAGAACTGCCGGGTAGTTCGACCTAACCCTTAAGTCGACTCCTTAGGTTGACTTAAGCGCAGTGTGGACTTGGATTAACCCTTAAATCAACTTCATTAAAGTTGACTAAATCCCCGTTCAGAGTAACCACTTTAAATCGACTTAATAAGGTCAACTTTATGTCGACTTAAAGTCGACCTTATTAAGTTGACTTAACAAAGTCGACCTAACTTTTTCTAGTGTAGATATAGCCCAGGAGAGCAAGGGGTGTTGACAGTGGCTTTTAACCCTCTCCATCCCAGAGTGGAGCAACAGCCCTGCTACAGGCACTCATGCGGCTGGTGGAAGACTCACGTTCAAATCCCTACTCTCCCTGATTCAGAACAGGGACATCCCACATGCCTGCGATGAGAACTAACCACTGGGTTATTTGGAGGTAGTTTACGTTCTCTCTGTCTCCAGAAATTCCACTCTTTTTCCTGAGAAGCCTGTTCTGTTGAAACAGGGATGTTTCCGTAAAAATTTTTGCTTTCGACAAATCAACATTGTCCAACCAGCTGTCTCGTAAACCAAGCCTAGGAGGATCCAATGGGCTGTGAGCCAATGCATCTGTGGAGCTCTGCTTTTCAAGCCCTCCATATATACAGCATTCAAGCTGTAGCTAGTCAAAAGAGCTCAGAAGACCAGCAAAAAGGTTCACAAAATTTGCCCTGTTTTTCTCTATTAAAATTTCAGCCAGTTAATTAAGTGTCTCAACCTCAAATGTTGGGGAAGGACACCGGGGGAATTCCTTCCCCACTCGGTGACCACATCAAAATTCAGTCGTTCACTTTCCAGAGTTCTCTTAATCCTCTGTTGGTACTTGGCAAATGGCCAGATACAAATTTCCCCGCAGTTTAACCCCTGAGCATCTATTACAAACATCTATTGTTCTGAGGAAACAGCTATTCCAAACAATAGCCTGCCCTGCTGTTGTCTGGGCACAAATTCCTTTTGGAAGAAGGCCTATTAGTGTTTCAATAATTTTTCTCTCCCAGGAGCTGCTGTGACTTCCTCGGCTGAATGGTTAGTTAGTTTAGCTGACTATTCCAAACGTAAGCTTAAAAGTCCTTGTACGTCTCTGCTAATTGCAATGCCTACTGAGCAATCGTGTTTTCAGCTGTCACAATAACAAACCACTTAATATATATACATGCTTTTGCATTTGTCCCAGCTCCTAAGAGGCAAAGGAGAGTTTGGCTCAAAGAATGAGTTATTTCCTTCCTTGGAATGAAATCAATTGACACAGAGACAGGATAATCTAAGTGCCTTGTATGTGGACAATTTCTAAAGGGCATTTATTTTTCTTCCCATTCCGTAAATTCTCCATCTTCAAGCATCTGACGAAGTTGGATGTTCTCCCATGAAAGCTCATGCGATAAATAAATTTGTTTGTCTTTGAAAGCTCCACAGGACTGACTCCTTGTTTGTTTTAGGATAACCTAAGCAAGTCTTTGTATACAAGTACACCATTTCTTGACCTCAGGTAATTATCCACGGTGAATAAAATATTTCCTCTGGATATCACCCAGGCTCTAATCTACTCTGTCTAGCCTTGAGGTCATGAACGTTAGCCCTAAATTCCTCTTTCCTCTTCTTCCTCCATCCTTTGTTTGACATTTTCTCTTATTTATTTGTATTATGGTAACAACTGGAGGCCCCAACCCATCATGGCCCCATGTGCTGAGTAGTGTAGAGGTACATAAAAGACAGTCACTTATCTCTAAATAGACAAGACCAAGAAGGGTGGGAGGAAGGGGGAGTTATTCCCATTATACAGATAGGGAAGTAAGGCACAAAGATTAAGCAACAAAGCTATCGAAGTCAACCAGGAAGCAAATAGGAGAGCTGGGAATTGTTGTATATTATTTGTATTATGATAGTGCATAGGCCATTCGGCCTTAAATCAAGACCCCCATGTTCAGAGTGCTGAACAAACAGAACAACTGCCCCATGAAGCTCCCAATTTAAATACAAGAGGAGATGACAGGAGGATGCAGATGGACGGAGCACAGGGAAACAGAGAGACAATTAAATAGAACTGAAGTCCGTTTTCCTAAATGCTAGTCCTTTGTCTTAACCTCAGTCCCATAATCTCTCTTTCTGTCCCTCTCATGGCCTGGGTAATTGTAGTAAAAGGTGATCCTTGTATGGTCCTGTTTGGGTCAGCACCCACAAATTTAGCTGTTTTCCCCAGCTCTGGAATCCTCCTGCATCTGCAGATCTGGGCTGCATTGTCCGCAGGAGCACCCTCTCCATGGCTTGGACTCAGTTCAGGTTCCTGTACCATGCCCATCGCTGGGCCCTATAGTGCTTTCTGTTTAGAGTGGTGTAAAACTGGAGGATGTGCGTAGTGACTGGAGGAGAGGCCACTGCACTGAGCAATACATATTGCTACTTTTGCAGTTGCACAGTCCAGCCTGAAGACTGACGCAGACTGGGCTCCTGTAGAAAAAAGAAGACGTCATCGGGACAGGCTTCCTGTGCAGGAACGTTTTTCAGTAGGGTCACCCAGGGCTCACATGCGAGAACCCTACCCGGTGAGTCAGACTGATTGCGGCTGAGACATGCTGGACAATTAGCCCCAACCAGGTCATAAAGGGACTGAGCGTTTGTCACTGGAATAATTTCAGAGGGCTCCGGAGAGAATCTCTACGTCTGATGGGACGTTTTGGCTGAGGTCTGTGTTACGGTCTGCGAGTTAGCAAAGCCAAGCCCCAAGCAGGGAACGGCCGTGGGCATGGACACCACTTCTTTTGAGGATGCCGATTCTTGGCAAATGACCTAAGAATGCCTGTTTCTTCACTTACGTCGATTTGGTGCTCTCGTGGCATGATTCCCCTGCTTGAGTCTGCAAAGCTGAGTTAGCTCTTATTGAGCGAGAGCCAGTGTGAATAGTGGTGTAGCCGGGGCAGCGGAGACCCCGAACTCAGGGGGAGTTTTACTCGGCACAGCTCAGCCGTACTTCAGCTGCTGCCTTGGCTCCTAAAGATATTCTGCTATGGCTATTCACCTGGTCTACATGAGCTGGGGGCTCACAGCTCTAGCTTGCAACATAGACAAGTGCTTCACTTTGCAGCCCTAACAGAACAGTTTTTGCATGAAATTTATAACAATGTTCTGGAGCCCGTGCCACCGGGAATGTTCCCATCAGAGCCTCTGCTGGAGGGCCCAGAGAAACCTACTAAGTGGCTCTAATATCTGTGTTGCCTCCTTGCGCTCCCCCACTCTTTGTATCCATCTTCTGTTTTAGACTGAGGTCTGCATGGGGCAGGTACTGTTACTTTGTCTTGTGTCTCTGAAGCACCTGGGCTGTGTCTACACTTGTAAATTAAGTCGACTTAAGCTTGCTTAAGTCGACTTAATTTACCCTGTGTCTGCACTACAGTTTCCTTAAGTCAACTTAAGCAACTTGCTTAAGTTGACTTAAGGAAAATAAAGTCGACTTAATGAAAATTAAGTCAACTTTATTAAACCTTGTTTAATTCGATTTAAGGCCCTGCCAGGGTCCCTGTCTCCCTTTGCCCCATTGTACCTATGTAGAATGGGGCAAAGGCTGACCCCCCTGGCACTGGGCAAGGGGTGCCCCCTTGCCCCCATGGACCTACCCTAGGTCCCTCTAGCCCCTAGAAGTCAACCTAGGCATCCAGTGTGGATGCTCTAGGTCAACTTTGTAAGTTCCCCCTTAAGTCGACTTAAAATTTAAGTGTAGACTCACTAAGTTGACTTAAATTTCCAAGTGTAGACACAGCCCTAGCGCCTTAGGCTATGTCTACACTGGCAAATTAGTTCGAATTAAGGAGGCTTAATTCGAACTAACTAAAGCCATGGCTACACTAGACTTTAGTTAGTTCAAATACCTATTCGAACTTATTAGTTCGAATTAATGAAGCCCTTAATTTGAACTAAGGGGTTAATTCGAACTAACTAGTTCGAATTAACCAATGTGGCCATGTTAATTTGAACTAATTTCTTAGTTCGAATTAACCGGCCATTGAAATGAATGGGGATCGCTAATTCGAACTAAGCAAGTGCTTGCTTAGTTCGAACTAACGTTCCAGTGGGGCCATGCTAGTTCAAATTAAGCTAATTCGAACTAACTAAAATTAGTTCGAATTAGTTAGTTCGAATTAATTAATTCGAACTAATTTTAGTAAGTGTAGACTTAGCCTTAGAGTCTTGTTTTATGTTTTGGGCTTCTAGGCCTTGTGACTTTATAAAGAACAACAGTTTAGATGATTTGGTGTTATTAGCTGGAACCCAGGCACATGCCGTGACGGATATTCTACATATCAAAGAGAGTAATAATAAAGACTTGGGCTGCTGTGGGACTCACTCTTCTCATCCTTCCTGCTGTTTTATTTGAGCATTTCTTTATTACTGTTAAATTAGAAGCGATCTGCTTTTTCCCTGTGATGCAGGCTGGGTATGAAAGGAGGGATCTGTGATATGAATGCAACACCAAATAGATTTGGTGTGGTGCTAAGCCTCCCTGTCCATTCTCTCTGTGTAGGGATGGGGGTAAGGGCTCCAACCTGGGAGGTGGTTTCATAGCGGCTATAAAAGAGAATCAAGCACGGATTTGGGAATGTGCAAGTAATCATAGGAATTAATATACAAACTGCCTGCCTGAGAAGACAGCCAAATGCTGTAGGCAAAGCATCTATCTGGGGAGGCCCACACTAGTCAGCAGAATAAATACAAACAGAAGCAAATGGCGACAGAATGACATTTGCAAATAGGAAAGGGAGAGCTCCAAGGTGGTGTCTGAAATAAAAAGTACAGGCAAGAGGCTGCAGAACCGCTGTAATAAGGAGTGTACAGCCATGAGGGTGGGGGAATGGGAAGAAGAATCCAGTGAAGAGCTGATGGAGTGTTCCCTTTGACTGCATTCCATTCACAAATCAGGGTTACTAGAAAACTTCCTCATCAAAGATGGCAGCAGATCAGACAGGATGCTGGAAGAACTATAACCTACAATATTGTTGGCTGGAATCCATACCACATGGATCTTTTATCTGGGTATTTGTGGAAAGGGTGGGTTGATGGGCTTTTGTGCAGGCGTTCAGGGCAATAACAAATAATGGCCATGTTTTACCCTGAAACCATAACGAAAATACACATTCTGTACTATTTATGGGCCACAAAGACCATAATCTATTGTATGTAAAGAAAACCATTAGATTTTTGGCTTGGCTTTCAGAAGTGCTTCATACCCACAACTCCCATTTGATGTTGGCTCACTGCCTCTGTAAGAATCAGAGCATGTGGTCTTTTTATGAATTAAAGCAGATGTGGTGGTTGATGTCTGTATCATAAAAGAACCAGAATCACCATAATGTGCACTATATAAGGACCACGTTGACCATATATGTTATTTCAGGGAGGTCTAGATCTCTGCCAAAAAGGGCCATAATCTGTAAAAGCCATTTGTTCTCTACAAAACCTATAATCAATATTATACAAAGACTACTAAAATCCATACAGACCTGAATCCACATTATTCAAATGCCTGTCCACTTCCCAGGCATCAGTGGGTAAAAGATGTCCAGGTGGAGAGCTGAGAATAGAAACAGGTGGCTAGAGGATATGACCAAGGGAGATGGGAACAAGCAAGGGAACGTGTGCAGCGGGAGAGGAGGGGAAGGTGTGCTGGGGAGCAAGGGATGAGAGAGGAGCAAATCTGTTGCGAGATGAAATGAAGAGCAAGAAAACAAAGGATGACTGAACTCCTTGACAAAGGACCCACTGCTTATTGCCTTCAAGTGAGTGAAACAGGGATAAAATGCTGTGCTTTTCACCAAAGCCAGAGCGGCAGCTGCCACGGAGATGTGGTGGAAGGAGAGGTGGGAGTCCATGCAATGTCCTCTCTCTTAAGATGTAAATCAATGGCATGAACATTTCTGACCTGCTCTCTGATCTAGAAAGAAACAGCTACCGCCCAGGTGTGTATCACTGCTCTCAGTAGGACCAGAGGATAGACGAGGCTATATCTCTGTCACACTTGCTTCTTCTTGAAGGGAGTGGGCAAAAAGTGCTTTGTCTTTCTGACAGGCTCCAGGGCTTATTCCTCCCTCCCACTTTAAGGACAAAAAGCAGCAAGAGGCAGAGGCTCTTAGGGTGCATCTACAATGGCAACTTAGGTTGACTTAAGGACGCTTGTCGACCTAAACAAAGCCATGTCCACACCCGGCTTTCATTAAGTTGACTTAAGCGCTTCCTTAAGTCTACTTAACCACTACCACTCTTTAGGTCGACTTAACGCCTAAGTCGATTCGTTAAGTCGACCTAAAACGGGTGTGGATGCCCTAAGTCGACTTAATTCCCTAAGTCAACCAAGGCTGGGGACAAGGAAGCCACAGCTCCCTTCTCTCTGGGAAGCCGTGCGTGGTTCCCTTCTGCCAGGGAGCTGCGGCTCCCTTCTCCCCGGGATCCGTGGCTCTCCGTTGACCTAGCCAGTTGACTTAAGAGTCTAATGTAGGCTCTCTAAGTCAACATAACTAGGTGGACTCTAAGGCGACTTAAGAGTCTAGTGTAGACTAAGTTGACTTAACAAAGTTAACAAACAGAGTCGACTTAGCTTGGTAAGTATAGACACAGCCTTAGCTGTTATCAGTGACATTGGCTGCCATCAGGCAGATTATTATGTCAACTGAACACAACGGAAGAAGCCGGAGCCTGTGAAGCAGGTGTGCGTGAAGTAGCTAATCACAGTCTTCTTTCCAGAGCTATTTGTTGGTGAAGAGGAAATGAATGGTGTGTGCGAGTTTAGTGGTGCTGGGAGATGTGGGCCAACTTCCATTGAGAGAGCCCAGACTACAAATTCCACTGGACAAATAATGACAAACAAACCAGCAATGGGAATGGGGGGGTGGAAGGGCCAAAGGTTCAAAATGAAGTTACTGCATGGAGACACCAAGCAGAGAATCTTGGGGAGCACCCATCACTCTGGGAAGGAGTTCATTTGGACGGGGTGGGCCTGTTTGAATCCTGAGAAGGTGGGCCAAAGCCCATCCTAAATTAAAGACCTTTCCAGCAATGTCAATTTAGCATCTACGTGTCTCTCTGATGAGAGATAATTTTGATATCGCTCCCATCTCCATGCTGCACCCACGCAAGCAAACCAACATGATCTGAGACCAAAATATTACAATCCATAAAGTTCACCTTCAGAGGAAAAGTTCAAAAGCGTTTGATTCCATAACTAGGTTTGGGCCCCCCTCTGTTGTTTCAGATACTAAACATTGCTGTCTTCCTTTTACCACTGGAGAAACTGAGGCACACAGGCTCAGTGACCTGTCCAAGCTCACCCAGAAGGTCAGCAGCAGAACCAGAAAAAGAACCCAGATTTCCTGGCTGCCAACGTCACCTTCTGTGAATAAATCTGTGAGAATTTCCTCCATTAACTGCTGGATCTTTGGCAAATTTTTACCTTGATGTAAAATTATGTTTGTGATACACCAAACCTTTTAATCTTTCCCAGCCCTTTCACGACAGCAAAATACCCATTAAAGTCAACATAAAAGACATCAGGATGCTGTTTGGATCAAAGTGCTGTTGTGAGATGTTAGTTAAGTGTTTGAAGACCGAGGAAACAATTAGCTTTTGTGAGGAAAAGGAGAAGGTGGCCCACTACTGGGGGAGCCTCAGGAGAAACATTTACTAAAAATCCAGCAATGAAGGGAGGTAAATTTCAAAGGATTCGTGCACAGACCAAGAGATCAGGCTTCCTGACTTTGCCATTGAATGGCTCGGTGGCCTTGGAGAGGTCACTTAGTTGGCATATGTCAGTAACTTCAGCTGTAAAAGTGAGGACAAGGAGATTTAACTGCCATACACTGAGGCTGTATTGATGACTTGACTGGGCTTTGAGGGCCGTGCATCAGAGAACTTAAACAAAGGCAAAATATTATCCTCATGGCAAATCCCCAAAAAAGCTGATCCCCTTGCAAATCCAGCCTGACCCAGACTGATTTCTGGCAAGGTGCTTAAGATGCTGTGGTCGTATATTCCATTTATGTCCATCACCGGCAACGTTGTGGTGCCGGCGATGGCCGCGTGATCACTGGCTGCTTTCTGGTGCTACTCGACATGTGCACTTTGAAATTCATTGCTCTGCCATTCTAATATACGTTAGAAAATACTGCTAAAATTATTCTTACTTTTGACCTGATGATGTCCCAGTTAGGTCTGGATTCCAGAGAGGGGCCTCTGTTTTTCACAGCACAATTTTGCACCTGCATATTATGGTTCTTGCGTCTTTGCACCGACGGGGTGAAATTCCCTCATGTGCAGAGGGTAAGGATAAAGCCTATACATCACTGAGGTTTCAGGGCTTACTTTTACCAAAGGCTTAAGTGGTGCATAGGTTTTATGTTGATCTCCTGTACAAGGATGAAATTCACATACAATGGACTGCTGGAATAAACAGCTTTATACTTTCCTGTGATGTCTCTGTTTGCTCCCAGAACCCAGGCAGTTAGGGGCTGATGCCAAAGTTCATTGAAATCAGTGGAATATTTTCCACCCATTTCAAAGGACTTTGGATCAGGATCTTGATGCCCAATTAATATTTGTGTATGTTGCTATTATTATCTGTATTAAAGAAGCAGCCAGAGACTGAATCCAAGATCAAGGCCCAATTGTACTAGCCACAGTATAAACATATTGTAAGAGACACTGCTTACGCAAGTGCGTTTAAAATCTAAATAGACAAAGAAGGATGGTTTTATCATCCTTGGTTTGCAGATGGGGAACCAAGACACAGAGAGATAAAATGGTGCACTTAAAGTCACACAGGGAATTTGACAGAGAGGGGATTTGAACTTACAACTCCAGAGTCCTCAACTACTCAGGCCATCCTTGTCCCTGTGAAAGCAGATCACAGATGCAATTATTTGGTACTGTCAAGATTATGTTGAAATCTGTCAAAATCGGAACCCTAAGGAAATATAAGCTTTATCTGTAGCCCTTTCCCATAAGGGATGAGATGCAATCTGACTCAGGTTGTTATTTATTATTATTATTTAAATCAATCCACGTACAGTGCCATGGACACAAATAAGGCTATGCTTTTTGACAGATGCAAATTGATTTTTTAATGCACCCGGACCAGACAGTTCCGCTAATCCCTTTCCGAAAGGTGCAAATTGTTAATCTGATTTGAATGCTGGCCTGACTGCCTTTGTGCTGCCAATTGGTGTCGAATCCACTAGTCGCTGACTAATACATGAAAAGCTCTGATCAGACCCCTGCGTGAAATGAATTTCTGATTGGCTTTTGAGGGACTCATCCCTGGGGCTGATTTGTGCCTTTAAAAAAATAAATAAATAAATAAAAGGAGGAAAAAACAGTAAAATAAATAAAATAAAGGGCAACTGTTAATTAAGGTTGGAGCGCCTACCATTATGATGACAGGTGGTACTTGGGATTAGCATATCTCAAGCCAACTCATTATAAACCAGACTACATTGCTCTGTTTTAATATTTGGAGAAAGGGTATTTAAATATCTGGGTTTCTTCACAAAAGCAAGTGACTCTCTCTCTTTTTTTTTTTAAATGGTGTTTAATTACAGTCACACAGCAGTGGGCACAGAACCCAGCTTTTTTAACTCCCCCAGCAATACCCTGTTCAGTACACCACATTGCCTCCTAAATCTAACTCCCTCCAGGTGCTGCCGATTTCTTGCCTAGCTACTCAGGAAGCTCATCTTCCTGTATTTCATCATTTTGTCCCAGTCAAGTCACTGTGCGAAATGAATAGTTGATTCCCAGTCCATTTCCGAGTAAGCAGATGTCCACTTTCCTAAGGCTCCTGGTTAATGGCCACTAGGTGACAGTCTTGGCAGAAAAGCCATGTAATTAATGAGCGCTCGAGGCTCTACTAGGCATGGGCAAGGGACTGTAGTTTGGAGAAGAAATGATCCTAGCCGTAGACCAAGGTTTGTACATCTGGCTTCAAAAATATTCTGTCCAGTGTATTGTAATGCTCTGGAATACAAATCCGAACCTCCTTACTTACTGACCAACTCCTGGGTTGCTTGGTAAATAGGAAAGTGCTGATAGGGGTTGGTACCTCAGAAAGATGCAGGCTTCTGTTTTGCAGAGCTCTTATGAACCGCAAGAGTAGAACTCGTCTTCATCTGCTGTCAATTTTAGGAGATGTACAAGAATAAAGCTGCAAGCTTCACTCATAGAGGAGTGGTTCGCAATCTTTCTGGATTGCTGGACCCCTTTCTGGTTTGTCTTGCATACCCCAGGTTTCACCTCACTTAAAAAACTACTTGCTAACAGAATCAGCCACAAAAATACAAAAGCTATTATTGGAAAATTGCTTCCTTTCTCATTTTTACCATATCATTAGAAAATAAGTGAATTGGCATATAAATATTGTACTCACAATTCAGTGTGACGCATGAACCTATTTTTCACTGGAGCCAGAGTCCTGGGTGGCAGGGCTGAAGTTTGAGCACTGCCAAGCATGTCTGAAGCACATAACTTATCTTTAGCCATGCTTACCAACCCCTAATGCTGGCCCTGCACTTGCGACACCCCCTCCCCAACCCATCCCGTGACTCTCCTGGGAGTTGGAACACCCAGGTTGAGAAATACTGATCTAGATGAGTTGAGTATCTCCTAGAAGACCTCTGTGTACCTCCTGGGATTTGAGGACCTCTGGCTGAGAATCATTGTTATGGATCTCCTGTACACAGCGGCTGTAAAAACCTTTTCCAGCTCTGCTAATTGGGACCAAACCTACAGGTAAGGTGGAAGTCTGGTGAGTGGGGCCTGTAGACTTCTGTTTCTCCAAAATAATCAGGTTCTTCCTGTGTGGCTTAGATTTCTAGGATTTTCCTATTTTTCAGTCTTCCCTGCTTCTTCATGTCCCAGCTCCAGCTCCAGCAGAAACAGCAGAGACACCAAGCACTGGAGGCACCGAAAATCTAATGAGAACTTTGCAGCCTTTGTAAGTGCAGATAGATCAGGGAAGCAAAGGGGGAAAGCACCTGGAATGGTTGGCATGACCATACATGAACTTGCTGAAGGCTTTGAATCCCATATCCTGGTGGATGGAATCCCTGGGCCAACACCCCTCCTTTTGTATAGACCATTCAACTTTAGAAGAAAGGTCCTGGATGGCTCGAGGGATTTATTAATGAAGTGCAGGGATATTTTATTCTAGGTCAGACATCTAATTCTGATCCAGGTAGGAGGCACCCTAAAGTCTGTAACTGGTCAATAAGCGGATGGCTGACTTAGGGCTTTCTTTCTGATCCAGCAAGCGACAGAACCTTCTGTCCAAGGGCACCTCCACCCTTTCTGAGCAGGGTTGGGAAGGCTTTGTCCTCCAGAGGCACCATAAGACTGAATGATCTCTGGTAAACTCCTAGCCTGAATATAGGAACTATTATTATTCTTCAGAGGTTTTTCGCTGTAATTCTCTCATTTTAAGAATAAATGTTTGTGTAATGTGTGTCTATTACAGTTATTTAATAGCCTTCAAAAGGAAAGCAACAGGCAGTTGGTGGCTTGTTTAGGTCATCTGTTGGACTTGGGAGTAACATAGAGATGGCAGAAAACTGTGCAGCCTGGAAAAAATCTGATCAGAAGGGAGAGATGTGGGTCTCTGACCAAGAGAGGTGTTGGCTGGGAGCCGGAAGCCAAAAAGTTCCCTGAATTTCGAGGCTGAGCACCTCACAATATTTAATACATTTATTCCCACACCATCACTCTGATCTATGGAAATACCATTATCCCCATTGCACAGATGGAGAACTGAAACACAGAAAGGCTGAGTGACCGGCCCAGGTTCACAGAGGACTTGTGTGAGGAAGGAAAGAGTTGAGCCAGGTCTCAGACTATGCACCGTAATCACAAGACAATTTTTCTTCTCTTATACCGATCCAAAAGCTATGTCTTTGCACAGTACAACAACTAATCCCATGCAATTCTCAGCTACTGCAGTAAGTCTGACATTTCCATTCCAGGACACTTCGTTACCCAGCAGTGTTATCAGGTCCATAACACAATATGCAATCAGTCCTCATTAATTAACGCTAAGTTACCAGGGGAAATGACATACAAAATTGACATCAATGCAAGAGCAGTTCATTATGGTTAACGTTGCATCAATAGAAGCCTGAAGAATTAATGATGAATTGCAGTGTTGGGTTGCTACTCATGCGTCTCCATGTATTGTATGGTGGCGGTGGGGTTATTTGTTTTCAGTGGGGGCTGGAGAGCATCTACATCAAACAGCTGCATGTATATTTTTCAAAGCCTTCATATGTACAAGTTCCAGAGAGGTAGCCGTGTAAGTGTAGTTCAGCAAACAAGGGCTATATCTACACTTACTAAAATTAGTTCAAATTAGTTAGTTCGAACTAACTAATTCAAACTAATTTTAGTTAGTTTGAATTAACTTAATTCGAACTAGCAAAATTTAGTTTGAGCTAAGCAAGTGACACTCATAGCACTTGCTTAGTTCGAATTAGCGATCTCCATTGATTTCAATGGGCCGGTTAGTTCGAACTAAGAAATTAGTTCGAACTAACATGGCCACATTGGTTAATTCGAACTAAATAGTTCGAATTAACCCTTACTTCTAATACCCTATTCTAAGTTATTAGTTCGAATTAAGGAAGCCCTTAATTCAAACTAATGAAAGCCTAGTGTAGCCATGGCTTTAGTTAGTTCGAATTAAGCTTCCTTAATTCGAACTAACTTGCCAGTGTGGACATAGCAGTCTGGTAGCACTTCTAAAGACTAACACATTTATTTATCTCATGAAATTTCATAGGAGAAAATCCCACTTTGTTCGACACTGTGGGGAAGGTGCTTTGGCATGTCTACCCAACAGGGACGGAGGCAGGGGAAGGCTTCGGGGCAAGGCATTGCCTCCCCCTGGCCTACATTACCAACTGTCCATGCTAGCTGGTATCTTTGGCTATGTCTACACTAGAAAAAGTTAAGTTGAATTTATTAAGTCGATTTAACAAAGTGGGTACCTTGAATGGGGACTTAGTAAGTCGACCTAACTGCCCTTAAGTCAACTTAATAAAATCGATTTAAGGGTTAATCCATGTCCACATGTGCTTAAGTCGACCTAAGGAGTCGACCTAAGGGTTAGATCGACCTACCCGGCGGTTCTTATTAAATCGACCTAAGCTCTCATTAAGTTGACTTAAGAAATTTCTTAAGTCGACTTAATGAAAGCCCAGTGTGGACAGGGAGTAATTTAGGTTGACTTAAGGCTACTTAAGTCGACCTAAATTGCCAGTGTAGACATACCCTTTGATAGCCTTAATGACCTCAATCTGTCACTTCAGGGAAAATGTTCAACATTAATAGACCTGAATAAGAAGATGAGACCCTTCCTGATGAAGTTGAATCTGTGGTGCAGGAAGTTGGACACAGACAGATCCGGCATGTTTCCAACTCTTTCCTTATTCAGTGAGAGGTGGGGAGGAATTCAACATTGATAGTGCTCTCAGCTATCAGGGAATGTCTGAGAGCTCTTCACAAAGAGTTCTCACACTACTTCCCAGCACTACCAGAGACGCTTCATTCCCAAGTGAAGATCACTTTCATTGTGACAGCTGAGCAGTTACCTAATGAGGATATTCACACACAGGAACAGTGTGTTGACATGATCAATCATGATGAAGTGAAAGCAAAATTCACACAGCTGTTTCCAAACCTGCTCTAGGGTTCAATTGCATTTGAATACCTCCTGGTGTCTGAGATGGCACGGAGGCTATGTTTACACTTGTTAATTTAAGTCAATTTAGCTAAGTCGACTTAACAAAGTCGACTTAGGGCTACTCTGCGTCCACACTGGCTAAATCGACTTTCTAAAGTCAACTGATGGGCAGGGTCCCATGGGAGGCTGATCTGAAGGGGAAAGGTGTCCAAGACAGCTGGCTATATTTTAAAGAAACCCTGTTAAAGGCACAGGAAGATAACATTCCGATGTGCAGAAAGAACAGCAAATGTGGACGGCGACCAGCGTGGCTTAGCAGGGAACTCTGCGGGGAGCTGAAACATAAAAGGGAAACTTACAAGAAGTGGAAGCTTGGACAGATGACAAGGGAGGCGTATAAAGATATTGCTCGGGACTGCAGGGATCAAATCAGAAAGGCCAAAGGACAATTGGAGTTGCAGCTAGCATGAGATGTGAAGGATAACAGAAAGGGGTTCTATAAGTATATCAGCAACAAAAAAAGGGTCAGAGGTGGCGTAGGTCCCTTACTGAATGGGGCAGGCATCCTCGTGGAGGATGATGCGGAAAAGGCTGAAGTACTCAATGCTTTTTTTTACTTCAGTCTTCACAGGGAGGCCAGCTCCCAGGCTACTACACGGGGTAATGCGGAATGGAGAAAAGAGCGGCCCTCGGTGATGGAAAGTCAGGTTAGGGAACACTTAATGAAATTGGATGTGCACAAGTCCATGGGGTTGGATGAACTGCATCCGAGGGTGCTGAGGGAGTTGGCTGAAGTGATCGCAGAGCCGCTGGCCATTATCTTTGAGAACCTGTGGCAAACAGGGGTGGTCCCGGAGGATTGGAAAAAGGCAAATATAGTACCTATCTTTAAGAAAGGGAAAAAGGAGGATCCGGGGAACTACAGTCCGGTCAGGCTCACCACAATCCCTGGGAAAATCATGGATCAGGTCCTCAAGGAATCCATCCTGAAACACTTGGAGGAAAATAGAGTGATCAGGAACAGTGAACATGGATTCATCAAGGGCAAATTGTGCCTGACCAACCTGATTTCCTTCTATGATGAGATGACTGGATTTGTGGATGCGGGAAGAGCCGTTGACGTGGTATACCTTGACTTTAGCAAGGCTTTTGATACGGTTTCCCACAGCATTCTCGTTGGCAAGTTAAGGAAGTATGGGTTGGACGAGTGGACTGTAAGGTGGATTGAAAACTGGTTAGATCAATGGGCTCAGTGGGTAGGAATCAATGGCTCGATGTCTGGTTGGCAACCGGTAACGAGTGGAGTGCCCCAGGGGTTGGTCCTGGGGCCGGTTCTATTCAACATTTTCATTAATGATCTTGATGATGTAATAGACTGCGTGCTTAGTAAGTTTGCGGATGACACCAAGTTGGAGGGAATGGTAGATACTCTGGAGGGCAGGGACAGGATCCAGGGAGACTTGGACAAATTGGAACACTGGGCCAAAAGAAACCTCATGAGGTTCAACAAAGACAAGTGCAAAGTCCTGCACTTAGGACGGAAAAATCCCATGCACTGCTACAGGCTGGGGACCAATCGGCTAAGTAGCAGTGCTGTAGAAAAGGACCTGGGGGTTATGGTGGACGGGAAGATGAATATGAGCCAACAGTGTGCCCTTGTTGCCAAAAAGGCCAATGGCATATTAGGCTGCATCAGTAGGAGTATTGCCAGCAGATCGAGGGATGTGATAATTCCCCTCTATTTGACACTGGTCAGGCCGCATCTGGAATAGTGTGTCCAGTTTTGGGCTCCCCACTACAGAAAGGATGTGGACAAATTAGAAAGAGTCCAGCAGAGGGCAACAAAAATGATTAGGGGGCTGGGGAACATGACTTATGAGGAGAGACTGAAGGAACTAGGCTTATTTAGTCTACAGAAGAGAAGACTGAGGGGAGATTTGATAGCAACCTTCAACTACTTGAAGGGTTGCTCCAAAGAGGAGGGAGCTAGGCTGTTCTCGATGGTAACAGAGGATGGAGCAAGGAGCAATGGTTTCAAATTACAGCTGTGGAGGTCGAGGTTGGATATTAGGAAAAACTTTCTCACTAGGAGGGTGATGAAACATTGGAATGGGCTACCTAGGGAAGTGGTAGAATCTCCATCATTGGAGATTTTTAAGGCTCGGTTAGACAAAACCCAGGCTGGGATGATTTCGGGGGAGTGGTCCTGCTTTTTAGCAGGGAGTTGGACTAGATGACCTTCTGAGGTCCCTTCCAACCCTATTATTCTATGATTCTATGACTTAACCAGCAAAGTTGACTTAAAAATAGGTTTAGTAAAGTCGACTTTATTTTTCCTTAAGTCGACTTAAGCCGCTGCTTAAGTCGACCTAAGGAAAATGTTGTGTGGATGCAGATTAAATTAAGTCGACTTAAGCAAGCTTAAATCGACTTAATTTACAAGTGCAGACGCACCTGGAGAATCCTTCTGCTGTTTCCTAATAACTACAAATGCAATAGTGGATTCTCCAGCCTTTTCACAATAAAGATGAAATCTTGAAAATGACTTTATGTGAAGGATGACATCAGATGCGCTCTTTCTGAAACAGTGCCAAGAATAAGACTTGGCATCAAATAACCAGCATCATCCACCTGATTGATGTTTGCCGCTTTTGTGAATAATTGCTGTCAAGTATTAAAATAAAATTCTTACTTACAAATAACTTTTCTGCTTATAACAATAATTCGATAAACAGTCTTCCTTTAAAAGCAGTGAGAAATGTAAATTCATTGTAAGCAATAGGGTAGCAGTTAACAGAGTTAAATATAAAAAAAGGTGTTTTTAATTTCAGGGGATGGGGGACACACTCAGACTTGCTGTGTGAAAGGGGTTGGTAATACAAAAAGTCTGAGAATCACTGCCCTCCACCCATCCTGACTACCCAGATGGAGTGACTTTGCCCTCCCAGCAAACATACATATTACAGTACCATTCCCATGCTTTTATATGCAGAAACCCACGCACACTCCTAAATTCCGCCCACACAGACACCCCTGTAGAATTACGTGAACCTCAATGGCCCACACACAGTTACAAACTCCTATGTTTAGAGTCCTGAAAATCTGTGGCCATCTGCTTTATATCACCCTACAACGGCTGCCGAGAAAAACTAGGCTGGTTCCTTAGGCTAATCAATAAACAAAATGTTCCTGCAGTTCTGATCTCAGTCAAAGCAACACATACTCCCCCCACCATAAAGCACCAGAAGATCAAAACCAGAAAATTCAATAAAAACCACGCTCCACTCCTACATAGCTGCAGTCCTAGGCTGAGATAACATTGATACTAACACTCTTGATGCAACCAATCCTACTGAGAAACAAATATGCTTAAATCCCTGGAGCAGACCCCAAAGAAACCAATATATGAGGTGCTCAGAAGATCAGATCAAAAACTATATTGCAATAGATCACTACACAAGAGCTTCATGCCAGCAGGCTGCCTCTCTACAGCTGAACGTGCAAAACAGACAGCCCCCACCAACTACAGCATCAGTGATCACAGTTCAGAAATAAAAACTGGAAACCCAAAGATGAATGACTTTAATAACTCCTGTCCCAGAAGAAAAGACTGAAAGGGAAAGACAGTTTCCCCTCCTTTTTGCAAGTACAAAGAAAGATACTTCCTCAAATTATCTGAAGATGTAAGAAAATTGCCCAGTAAAAAGCAGGGAGGAAAATAGCACAATTTACCAAGAAGTGAGATGGCAGAAATAGCTTGAATTCAGTACATGACAACCTGTCACTTGGTTACAATTGAACAATAGCACCAAATGGACCATGGATACGGGAGAGCCCCATCATCTTAGGCACATTCTTGATTCTGTAACTTTGACAACACTTTGCTTCCATTCTTACACTGATCAAGTTGATTGAATTGAGTCCCCCTCCCCGCCGCAATAGTCTCTGATAACTCTCACATATCCCACAGAAGTTCCAAAGGGGGAACTGTGTTAGTCTAGTTCAACAAAACAAACAAGGAGTCTAGGGGCACTTTTAAAGACTAACACACGTATTTATCGCATGAGCTTTCATGGGAGAAAATCCCACTTCCTCAGACACTTGAAGATAGAGAGGTACAGATGAATGGGAGTTCCTATTCATCTGCAATTCTCCATCTTCAAGTGTCTGATGAAATGGGATTTTCTCCCATGAAAGCTCATGCTGTAAATACATGTGTTAGTCTTTAAAAGTGCCCCTAGACTTTTTGTTTATATCCCACAGAATGCATCCTCAAAACAGTGCACATTTAGGGTATGTCTACACTAGCAATTTAGGTCGACTTAAGGACCCTTATGTCGACCTAAATTACTCCATGTCCACACTGGACTTTCATTAAGTCGACTTCAAAAATTCCTTAAGTCCACTTAATGAAAGCTTAAGTCGACCTAATAACAACCATCCATTAGGTCGACTTAAGCCTTAAGTCAACTCCTTAAGTCGACTTAAGGATGGTGTGGACGGGGAGTAATCCTTAAGTCGACTTTATTAAGTCGACTTAAGGGCGTTTAGGTCGACTTAACAAAGTGGACTAAGTCGACTTTGTTAAGTTGACTTAATAAGGTCGACTTTAAATTGACTTAAAGCCAACCTTATTAAGTCGACTTAACAAAGTCGACCTAAATTTTTCTAGTGTAGACATAGCCCAAGTGCCTCCCACTGCTGTCCTCCCAGTTGCTCCCATCCATCTATACTCCACTGATTACCAGCGATATGGATAATGGTGGGTTTTTCCGTTCCTTGGCAAATCTTCCCCCCAAATTTTCAAAATCAATTCAGGGTGGACTGACAATGAAAATTTTCAGCATTTTGGCAAATTGAGAAGTAAAAAACAAAACAAGCAGAAACCCAGTGATAGGGTGAACTGCCTGTTTTTGATCGATTTGGAACTCTTGTAGGCTTTTTGAATTTTTTAAAAATAAAAGGGAAGGAAATTTGTAAATGAAAAGGTCTTTTTGAACCAAAATATGGAAAAATTTCATTTAGAAAATGGCAGCATGAAATTAGTTATTAGTTAGCTTGCAGATTTCTTCCCCTCCGCCCCAGCACAAACAATTCAGCAAAGCCAACATGAATCTATATGTAGCAAAGGTCCAGTGTATTTCAGCAGCAGCCCTGAGAACTGCAAGTTGTGGATTGCAAACTGCAGCTTCTTGGAATGCCCTGCCAGCAGGAAGCATTGCCACTGACTGAAGCTGGGAGCAGAGGCAGGCAAGCAGAGAGGAGGCGGATGTAATCCTGTTCTATGTTTTTTTACAGAATAAAACCTTGTTCCTGGCAGTTTGCCTGGGTGGGTCTGGTCTGAGGTGAGCACACACTAACACACAGTGTAGCGCACACAGAGAAGACTCAGGCCCAGTTTCCCAAAGCTGTGTAAAAAGTAGAGTGACCAGATGTCCTGATTTTATAGGGAGAACCCGAAATCTGGGGCTTTCTCTTCTGTAGATGCCTATTCCCCCCACTCCTTGTCTCAATTTTTCTTCCTTGCTATCTGGTCACCCCACTAAAAAGTTACAAAGCACGCTTACCCTATCTTGAACAACCTTCTGCTGGCTTGGCAAACAGGAAACAGTTTGGTTTAAGCTGGCACAACATTCTGCAGCAAAAATGTGTTTGGGCTGAAAAATTTCACTCAGCTCTACTGTTCACAAACACACCTCTTCACCCTTCCTGTACACCTCTTACAGCACTTGACCCGGACACATAGGAATTGCTGCACTGGATCAGAGCCCTGGTCTTTTTCTAGTCCACTACCTGTCTCCAGGAGTGACCAGCACCAACTGCTTCAGAAGACAGTGCAGGAGGTTGCAGAGGACAGATACAGGGTAACCTGCCCCAGAGATGTTTCCTCCTGACCCTCAGTACCCAGAGATTGACTTAAATTCTGAAGCTTGAGGGTTTCAATCCCTATATGAATAAAGATGTACTATCATAACTCTGGAGTCTAGTGATTCAGACGCAGACCTAATCCTTTTTTGAATCCCACTAGACTCTTGGCCTGAATGTTGTCTTATGGTAGTGAGTCCCTGTAGGGGTGTGGGGTCGTTCCTCCAGCAGATCTGCAATCCAGACAGCAAGCAGCCAGGTTCAAACTCCAGGAGTGGGGGAAAGATGTCCTTCTCCTTTGCCTGCTTCGGCCAACTGAGCCAGAAGGCCCACCCTTTATACTTTCCCTTCATGCCCCGCCCCTCTGTTTCTGACTGAGTGGGTGTGGATGCCCTAGCTCCACCCACCAGGGTGCAGGTGCCTCCTTGCCCGTCTCAGCAAGAGGCCATGCCACCTCACTAATTCCATTAGGCTAACCGTATATTATGGGAAGAAGCATTTCCTTTGTCAGTTTTGAACTTGCCACTTTTCATTGTCACTTGCTCTCCATGGGCTATGTCTACACTTGTTAATTTAGGTTGACTTAGCTAAGTCTTTGTTAAGTCGACTTAGCATGTCCACACTTAAATTTTAAGTCGACTTTGAGGGGACCCTACAAAGTCAACCTAGAGCATCCACACTGGATGCCTAGGTCGACTTGTAGGGGCTAGGTGGACCTGGGACTGGTCCATGGTGGTGGTGGGGGGCACGCCTTGCCAAGTGCCAGGGCTCTCAGCCTTTGCCCCATTGTACCTAGGTACAATGGGGCAAAGGGGGACAGGGACCCTGGCAGGGCATAGGGGCAGGGTGGGCAGGGCTCTGCCCTGCCCTGTGGGGGGGACATGACAGACTCTCCATGTGCCAGTCACCCTGGCAGGGAGGGCAGTGGGGAAGCCCTGGAGAGCCCTAAGTCGACTTAGGGGTACTCCACATCTACACTGGCTTAAGTCGACTTTAGAAAGTTGACTTAAGCAGAAAGTCGACTTAAAATGGGGTTTAATAAAGTCAATTTATTTTTTCCTTAAGTCGACTTAAGGAAAGTGTAGTGTAGACGCAGAGTAAATCACTTTACAAGTGTAATTAATTTACAAGTGTGGACGCACCCCAGGTTCTTCTGTTATGAAACAGGGTTAGTTCATTATTGTGCACTTTTATCAGGCCCCCTTTCTAAGGTGAACAATCCCAATCTTTTCTCTCTCTTCTTAGGAGAGTTTGTCCCCCCCAGCCTGACCCCCCTTGTAATTATGCAGTCTCGTTCCTGAGATGGGATACATAACCAGTGCTGAACACTATGTTCCAGAGGAAAGTGGATTGTTGATTTACATGGCGATGTAAGACACATAACTCCCAACACCACACATACACACCAAGCCGCCTCCTCCTTTCACACACCAACACTCTCCTCAGTGAATACACAACAACTCCGGCCTAAACACTTTTGCACATGCCTACTGTACACAGTCTCTCTCGTTCTCTGTCTCTCTCACACGGTTAGAGTAGCACTTAGCTGGAGATCAAAGTCACTAATTGTGCGCAGCTAAATGATTACGGACTCAATTACAATGCGTACCCCCATTCCCTAACTAATGTTCCTTTCCATGCATGGAGTACGGTCCTTTTGTCTCCCTGGATAAGTTCCTAATGATGTTGGGGGCATCAGAAGAACACAGTGGCACCAGGGTGAGCTCATTAATGAGATTAGCAGAGTTTTAATTTAGATGAAAAGCAGGCAAGGCGAGGACCATGGCCCTGCTCTTAGTTAGTGTTTCAAAAGCTGGGCTTGGAAGTCAATAAGAGAGAGATGGATGCTCCAGTCAGAGGTTTGGACCCAGTGCTGCGTCTAGAGGAACCGGGAGGCAGTCGCGCTCTGTGACCTCTCTCCCGCACTCCACTCCGCCACTTTTCAGATCTGCCATGTGTGTCACGCTCATTTGCACCGGCAGACTGTCCTTGTGAAGATCAAGAGCTCACTCCAGCCCAGTCCGTGACTTTTCTTTAGTTAGCCAGGGTATTTAACTGGGATATTTGCTATATGGCATCTCTCCAGCCCTATGCAATACCTCTTTTTTACAGACCTTTCAGCGTCCCCCTCCAGATTGCTCTGAGGTTGGCCAGAAAAACTGTGGTCCAGGAACCTGAAGCAGCCATGAGCTCACTAACCCGGGTGTGAAGCTAATCAGTGTTAGGAATCTGGGCCAGGCTTCCAAATCTGGTGCTAGTCGCAGAGATACCTATCTAAACCCTACAAAGCTGGGAATAGAACTCAGGTGAATTTCAGCAGGGCAATTTCAGGTTCATTTTTCCAGGAGCTTTGAACATCACCTCCAGAGCCCATCAAAAAACCAGCGCACCTAGATAATCAAAGTTTGATTGGCTCTGTGCTGCCCCTAGGCTCTTTCCCAGTCCGTGGAGTGGCTCCACAGTGTGTTTGCTTCATACAAAGGCAGCCTTCCCTAGCTACCACTTGGACTGACTTAGCTCCAGAGAAGTCCAGTTTTGGACTATTGGGTAAAATGGAGCTGTTGCGGCCACGCTTCCTCTCTGTCCTGCACACTGGCAAGTGGTGTTCGTGCTGCAATCTCCCCTGAGGGCAGGCCCAGCAGCTGTGAACCGGGGACACATTGTGCCTCAGGAGGTCTGAGGGCCACGGTGCATCTCTGCCTCACAGGCGTGCTCTTGCCCTGTGTGTGTGCACCCCACATGTTATCAGAATGAAGACTTGACCCAAGAGCCCGGGGACCTGTCAGAGGCAGCTCTATTGATGAGCCTTCCTCTTAGCCAACAGAGGCTGGAGACGCTTCAATGGACCTCCCTTCCATGACCCTCTTTGGGTCCCTAGAGCATGGCAGGGAGGAGAGAAGTCAGGCTGTGCCAGACTTCTACCTGAAATCAGTTATTGAGTCCCACGGTGGCTAGCCGGGCATTGCAGGCAGCCTCAGGTTATAGAGACAGATGCTGGATAGTTCCCTAAGGATGAGCGAATGGGGTTTACCAAGCAGCATGGATAAGATGCCCTTATTCTGCACAGCTGGTGCTAGAGATGAAATATGGGCTCCTCCCATTCCATTCCTCACTAGTATTTAATGACCCGTCTGAACTCAAATGCTGTTGGTGTGTCTTTTTTGTTGGCTCAGGCTGAGTCTGGAGGTGGTGTGGCAGCTGTCAAGTACAAGTCAAAGTAAAGTAACCTAGCATAGATATCAGAGATGGTTAAAATGTCTCAGGTCCCTTCTGGACCATCCGCCATGCTGTGGACATTACAGGAATGTTCCTGCCACGGGGCTGGATTGTTCTTCTCAGATCCAAGCTGGAAGAGAACATTGAACAGACAGATTTGTTCCTGCCTAGGCAAAGGAAGGGCGAAAGCACACGTGCACCACCATCTCGCTCATTCCCCAGATCCGTTGTCGGTCAATGAAGGGAGTCAATAGAGCACACGTGGAAGGGTTGTGCTAGGGTTTCAGATGAATGCTTTGCTCTTCACCGCTGCTACAGAGAATCTGCAGGGAAATTAGTGCAGCCTGAAACACAGTCCACCAGACCATGGAGTTCTCATGCAAGGAATACTTCCATGGAGGTCTCCAGGCACAACCAATCTTTAAAAAAAACAAAGAAACCCACACAAACCCAATGTCACTGTTACATTATGTTCCTGACCCAGGAGGGCCAAGAGCCACCCAACCCCTGCCCACCACACCGAAACAGAGACCACCCTCCCCTTCCTCCTATCCCACTGAGAAAGAGACCCGCCTCATCTCAACACACCTGTAGAATATAAATCTGCTCTCCAACATACCCTGAATGTCAGAAACCTAGGGTAGGGGAGTGCCACAATACAGGGCCCTCCACTGTGAATACCCTGCCAGAGCCCCAAGGTGAGAGGCAAGAGTCTTAGTTAGGATGACAGGAATGAGTAGATCTCATCCATGGTCCATCTGTTCCAGCCTCCCCAGTACAGCTATAGGCAGTACTAGCTGCTTTATAGGAAAATATAATTCCCCTACCTCCATCAGTAGATAGTTGTGCACCAATATGCTTATGGGAGAAGCAACTAATGGCTGACTCATATCCCAAAGGTTTAAATCCCTTATAAACTTTTATTCCTTCTAAATGGAGTGTGGATGTTCTCATTATCCATATCAATGTATGAACCTTTTTGGAAGCCTGCTAAGCTCTTGGTCAAAATGATATCACGTGGCAATGAGTTCCACAGGTTAAATCAATGTATATTTAAAAAAGATTTGATCTTAGCTACTGGGAGAAAGTGGCTGTATCTAAAATATGTAAACTCCAAATCAGTTAGTGATTTGTACCTATAAAATATAATCTTGAATAATCCATACACTGGAAGCCACTGCAGCCTCTGAAGGATGTGGCATGTGGTCACAGAGAGAACCATCAGTAAAGAAGTTTGGCACCAAGAAGTCTTAAAATATAGCCTCTAATAGGACACATTAGAGTAACCCAAGCTGGATGTGTGGAAGTCATGGACAGGTGTTTTACACTGCACAGACAAGAGGAACAGAAGCAATTTTGTAATGGTCAGAAGGACATGAGGGATTCAGAAATAGATTCAGCAAGATCCATCGTTTAGCACCACTGGTGCTTCAGTAACATGGGTACAGGTTGTCTCCAGCTGTGCTTGAGATGGGTGGATGGATGGATGACCATGTTCAACCTATCTTTGCTTATGAGGTCATCTGATGAGATCATAGCAATATGACTTGCAGGCCTTCATTTGTTTGTAATTACTGGGCCAAATTCTCAGCTGGTGTAAATCAGTGTGGCTTCACTGATGCCAAAGAAATTATGTCCATTTGTACCAGCTGAAGACCTGACTCCAATGCATCTGCAACATTTTCAACCTATGTTAATTTTTTTTCTCACTATTTTAGCCAGGCCAAAGACTTTGTGTGTGTGTGAGTGCATGTGTACGTGCACATGTGTGTGTGTTTGTATACGTGTGTGTATACATGTGTGCACATGCATGTGTAAAGGAGTAAACTATCAGTAAACTGGAAGATGTCACAAGAGAGGAATAAACCAATACTGCAGCCAGCCTTGCCTGACAACTCCTAAATCCTCCTGATCAGCTGGAAGAGCATGTGCCAGTCTGCCGTGCTACAGATGCCGGAGGCAGCCATTAGCTGGCATGTCTGCTCCGTGCCAATTAACATCCCTACTTACAGCCTCTGAATTCAGACGTGGGAAGCCAGGAAGCCTCTGTTAACCGTTCGTTCCCTTCTGATGTCGCTGCACTAAATAGGACCTTCGTGGGCAGTGCTCAGTCCCTTGGGGCTGATATTAATTTTGTCTGAGCATCTCTTTCTCCCTGTGTCTCATCTCAGTTGTTTAGGGATCCCTGGGTGTGTGCACCCCACATGTTGTTAGAGTGAAGACTTGACCCAGGAGCCCAGGGGCCTGTTAGAGGCAGCTGAACCCATGAGCCTTCCTCTGGGCAACTGAGGCCAGAGCTGGAACTTCTCGTGTGTTAAAAGTTAGGCATATGCTTAAGGCCTAAGGTTAAGATTCTGTCACGAGTATTTTTCATAAAAGTCAGGAACCGGCCTCAGGCAATAAACAAAAATTCATGGAAGCCGTGATCTGTCCCTGATGTTTGAGTAAACATGCTCTGGGGAATGGGCGGGAGGGGACAGAGTGGCTGGGACCTGCGGTTGTTCAAGCCCACTGCTCCAATGGGCTGGCTGCCGATCAGCTATTGAACATTGGGGTTGGCTCCGGTCACCAATCTAGCGGGCCAGGTGAATAGCTGTTCTACAGCATCTCCGGACTTAACAGTAGCTCCGTGACCTCTGTAACCAAACTGGATCCTTACGCCCTTAAGGCCTCTGTTTAAGGGGGTCCAGTCAGCTAACTTCCCCATCTCCTGAGTTCTGCGACTCCCTGCCTAGCTAGGTTCCTCTGGGGGAGAAGTGGCATCAGAAACACCTTGTAGTTGGTGTCAGACCATGAGCCAGCCGGCCCTGACCGGAGCAAACAGGGGCTGGCCTGCCCTGTTCTGCCCCCAGAGGTGGGCCAGCCATCCCAGGGGTGGGGCAGGAGGCTGGCTTCTGGCTCCAGGGCCCCACCAGTGTTGACAGGACAGGACAGCTCTCATTGCCGAGTGGGGCCGGATTATTGCAGGGATTTTAGGGGCTAGAGCCTAGGGCCCCCTTTTGGGCTGGGGTCCAGGACATCAGCCCCTGCGATAATCCAGCCCTGGAGAAGGTAGGTCCAGGGATGTGGCCCTGGTGCTCTTGAGGCAGCAATTGCACTAGCCCAGGGGTCTGCAACCTTGACCCCAGAGCTGCCTGGGGCTCTTTGGCTGGCCCTTTGCAGCTCCGGGTCCCTCCCTCCACCAGGGGAACCTGCAGGGGCTCGCTCCTGGTTCTGGGCTCCGTCCCCCCTGGCAGGGGACTCTGTGGCAGGCACTCTGGACCAGCTCTCTCCAGCAGGAGGCTACACCCATTGCGGCTCTCAAAACGTTTGGTTATTGAAGGAACTTTTGCCAACCCCTGCACTAAGCGAACATAGCTCCTCTCACAAAGCATGGACACTGAGACAGTTCTGGTGAAGAGGGCTCGTTGCTCTCCTTTTAGCCACCTGAACAGCAGCTCTGGGCTTACGTACAATCAGAGCTAGCATGCCCGGCTGGAGTCTTTAAGGTCTCACTGGCCATGGGACCCAGGTTCTATCCTCCAGCAGTGATGGGTCCCCCATGACTGGCATGTAAACTTATCAGAAGAGATAGCACATGGTAGCCTCCAGTGATGCAGATACACATAGCAAAAGAGCAATCCATCAACCTCTGCAAGCAGAGTGCAACTCTTTTCTGCTCTTGTTGGAAGATAGGAGGTGGGAATACCTCACGAAGGAGTGGGAATGAGGGCAGGGGAGATCCCAAAAGGAAACCTTAGGAACAACCAAGCCACAGGTAGGCTGAAGTTCATGTGTCTAATGAGTCTCACAATATTTGCTGTTTTACTGAAGCTTCTTTACCTGACAGCATCAAGGGTCTCATTTTTCATTCAGAAAGGTTTCTACCCGACAAGGTGGCAGAGAAGACCCTGAAAACATGGCCTCAAGGATCCAAACACCGATGGCTAATAAAAAGAACCCAACATTTACTATCCCAGCTTTTTATACTTGTTGCCCTTAGAGGCAATGTGATGATGGTTTGGGGCCTGACTCATGATGTTTGAACAGTTAGGGTTGGCAATTTGGAAAACCCAGGAAGCGTGTGAGCCTGGACACTGGTCTCCATGCCTTGGTAAGGTTGTGGGGTGGTAGAGGTTGGATATTAGGAAAAACTTTTTCCCTAGGAGGGTGGTGAAGTACTGGAATGCATTACCTAGAGACGTGGTGGAATCTCCATCCTTAGAGGTCTTTAAAGTGTGGTTTGATACTGGCTGGGATAATTTAGTTGGGGCTGGTCCTGCTTTGAGCAGGGAGTTGGACTTGATCCCTCCTGAGGTCCCTTCCAACCCTAACCGTTTATGGCTATGTCTACACTTGCTAAAATTAGTTCAAATTAGTTAGTTCGAAGTAACTAATTCAAACTAATTTTAATTAGTTTGAATTAGCTTAATTTGAACTAGCATGGCCACACTGGAATGTAAGTTCGAACTAAGCGAGCACTTGCTTAGTTCGAATTAGTGATCCCCATTCATTTCAATGGCCGGTTAATTCGAACTAAGAAATTAGTTCGAATTAACATGGCCACATTGGTTAATTCAAACTAGTTAGTTCGAATTAACCCCTTAGTTCGAATACCCTATTCAAACTTATTAGTTTGAATTAAGGAAGCCCTTGATTCGAACTAACAAAAGCCTAGTGTAGCCATGGCTTTAGTTAGTTCGAATTAAGCCTCCTTAATTCGAACTAACTTGCCAATATAGACATAGCCTATGATTCTATTTAACCCATTCACACAAAGACAAAGCACGCCTCCACTGCCTAAAGAAAGCTTCCCCAACTGGGTGGCAAGCCCCCTTGTGGAGCACAGAATGCATTCAGGGGTCGGGGGACTGGGGCATGAGATGCTTTAGGAGCATGGTGGCTGCTGGCTACCTTTACTTCTGCTGCTGGTGGTGCTGCCTTCAGAGCTGGGCAGCAGTATATGTACTTATGTGGTGGGAGCAGAGACGAAGGCGGGTGTAAATGAATACAGCCACAAAGAAGGAGGCACAATCAAATAAGTTTGAGAACCCCTGGCTGAAGGCAATCAGAATAGAGCAAGGGTGAGAAAATGGAATGAAAGCAGAACACCAAAGGGAGCTTAAGGAAAGAAAAGAGAAGGAAGCAAGAAGTTATATTTTCTGGTCCTAAATTGTGTTACAACTCTGTAAGTCTCTAAATCATTTCTAAGTGAAATGTCCCAGCTAACAACATGAACATGTATAGATGCATTGAAGCGTTCGTTTGCAGTATATAATACCGCCACTAGGTGTCTCTGTGCACTGTATAGAAAGGAGAGCGTATGTGGTCCCTGGTAAACAAGGGAGACAATGCTAGAATTCAAGGTGTTTGGAAGTCTGTAATTGAGATTGTTTTAGCTAATAAATGCCTCTTGTGCAAGACAGACTGCGAGTCTGTGGATCGTGACAATAGAGACACTCTCCAGTGAGAGAAATCAAGTCAGTCTGCTGAAACAAAATTAAAAATAGCCATGGAAAGTGCTTATTTTGTTCCCATAGTCAAGGGCAAATGACTACGTCTTTGGTTCTGCCTTTCCACAGTGCCATGATTTACCCTTGCGGCTGAGGAAGGTCAGACCAGGTTTACACCCCCAGTTTCCATTCCCAGACCTTTAAAAGACTCTAACAGACGTTCTCTTAGGGCCAGTATTATGTGGGGCTTGTATATTATCCCACCTAGTGCAAACAGTCCATACAAATCCCCAAACCCAGCCCAATGACACACCTCATCTTCAAATTTTGGCCTATGCTACCACCCCCAGGCTTCCTTCAGTCCCCATCTTCTCTGCGGTCATAACAGCCATTGGAGCCTTTCCAGCTGGAGGCCTTTCCAGGCTTCTTCCTGGCTTCCAAGCTGCAGATCAGCAGGCCAGCCCGCTGGCAGGTCTCTGCCCTCAGCCCCTTTGGCTATGTCTACACTTGTAAAGTTAAGTCGACTTAACAGTAGACATAGCCCTTCACACTGGCTTTAAGTTGACTTAATAAGGTCGACTTAGTGCTATTCCCCGTCCACACTGGCCTTATGAAGTCGATTTAAGGCTTAAGTCGACCTTCAGAGGTGGTGTTATTAAATCGACTTAAGCTGTTATGAAGTCGACTTAAGGAAGCACTTAAACTGACATAATAAAAACCCAGTGTGGACGCGGCTTTGTGTAGGTCGACTTAAGCGTCCTTAAGTTGACCTAGGTTGCCAGTGTAGACGCATCCTTTCAGCCACCAGCACCGGCTCAAGAGAGGCAGCCAGCTTACTACTGTCTTGGATTCAGGGAACTCCTCCCCAATCCCAGCTGTCTGTCTCTCATTTATTAGCCCCAGATGTTGCCCCACCCTCTTAATCAGCTCAACCTGGGATGAATCCCTGCTAGCACAGGGGCACCGGACCAAGCCACTTATAGGGGCCAGCTGCCCTGTAACAGACAGTTTCACGCACACCTCTCTGGACAGCATTTGGCTGCTGCAAGGTAATGGGGATGTGCCGCCCTCTGTGAAGTGATAGAGAGCCTGGCTGCTGGGAAATATTGCCAGCACAATTAGCTTTCCTGAACAATGGGCGCTTTATTCTTCATTATGAAAAGGACCGAGGGAGAGAATTTGTTTTCAAAGATGTGAAATGAAGCCCTATCTGAACAAGAAACCTCTGCAAGCCAGACACAATAGCCAGTATCTAATCATCGCCTCACCCTCGCCCTTCCTCCCTTCGCGCAAATGCTTTTGAATGGGGTGGTTTTGTCTGCTCCCTCTGCCCACGAATCATGCTCATTAATAATATTTTCATTTCACACCAGCAATGAAAGCGACACACTAATAAATGCTCCTTGGAGGTTCCTGCTGCATGCCTGCATTGATTACTCTCCTTCCCCAAGTGTCGGAGGGTCGCCACTGCCAGCTGGACAAGTGCCCATTCGTTAGAGAAGCTCTTTTATCGGTTATATTCAGATTAGGTAACCTCTGTTTGCACTCCGCCGGCACATCAACAACCCCATATTCTTAAAGGGTTGCCATTGCATACTTAGTCCCAAATCCCAGGCATAAAAGCGGTGTGACGTACTGATCTGGAGCTTTACCCCATCAAATCAGAACCCACTCACACTTCCGTGATCTTTGCCGTCTTCATAGGTTGGGCCCTTTCTATGAAACATATCTGAGCAAAGACCCCTGAACCAAACTCCCCCGTGCTTTGGTGGAGTCTGGATCCTGACCTGGATGCTGAACGGTGTGGCCTAGGTCTAATATGAATGCAATTGTTTTGATAAGTTTTTGTTTTCAGTTGAGTGAAAACAACTGTCCTGTTTAAACCTTCCCCTGAAAATCTGAGAAGCACAACACCAATGCCAGAGCCAGGCCTGAGTGTGGGTCAAGTGCCAGCTGAGGAACTGGCAGCATAGATCTGTAGTTCATCCATATCTGGGAGTGGGTTTCAAATGCATCTGAAGTTTTGGGTTGCCCAGAACCATCTCTTACTTCAATATCAGAAACAAGCATGCAGGTGGCAAATACCTCCCGAGTATATAACAGAAGACACCAAGTCTCTTTCCATGTTTACATACAGAAGGGCCATCCCTACAGTCCTTATGTAACCCATGTGCCTAATAGAGAAATATCTCTATTAAGAGATAATATTTGGGCTGGGTCCCTGTTATCAGGCAGATTTAGCTGCCTAGATCTGCCTCTGGAAATTGGGTGTGGTAGCTTTGAGATACCACAAAGCTCCCTGCTGCTGCCCAGTCAGATGCCATGAGAACACAGCAAGGGTGGTTGCATTAGAGGAGCCCATGTGCTGCTCTGTGTAAGGGGGAGAAGTTGAGCCAGGAGCAGACAGTAAGATGTTTTTCCTCGACTCTGGAACATTTTGGAGCAGAGTTTCTTGATATGTGTGTGTGACTGAATGCTGGTTAATCAGAAAGCTGACTGGATGGCACTTCCAGCAGAGGAGGAAGAGTCTACATGGATTTCTGCTGAAGATTCGGCTAACAAAGAAGAGGGAGCTGCTTCTTTCAACTCAAGCCTTTGAACTTGGTGAACAGAGACTATAACAGGAACTCAGGTGAGCCCCACCTAAACTTTGGGAATGCTTAAGTTTCTTCTCACAGTGTTTCTGAGGGGACTGCTCTGTTTAAATTCATTTTGTTTTTCTTGATTGTATGTTGTGGAAAAGAAAGCTGTGGAAAGGTGAATGTGGGCTTACAAAATAGCCACATCATGTTATAAAGACATGGTTGTGATTTTGTTTCTTTTATCATAAGATTTATAAAATGAATACTTAATAAAGCCCATTACTTTTGTTTTCATTACTAATTGAATGTGGGGAGGGTAACTCTGAACAATCTTTGCTGAGAGCCCTTCGAAGACTGAATCCTGGGTCTCCAGCTGCTTCTCCTTAGGAATTAGGGTTTTTTTTTTTTTTTAGGCACTGGAGAAAGGCACTTAAGTAAGCTTTAGTGCACTCAATGTTACACTTACTCATGTAAAATGCCCATGTAGATGTTTTACCCTAGCAAATATAACCCCATTTGGAACCAGCCGGCTCTCAATGGTTGATGGTTCCACCTTTCAGCCCCAGAAAGGAAATGTACCGATCGCTGTGTTTCTGCAGCTATCCTTAGCACAGGATCAGTCCATCAGGTGTCCTGATAGGCTGCTGTTGACCCCCAGCAAGGGAGCAATCCCATCTTGTATTCAGTGGGAAGAACACTGTGGTGCCAGGCGATTGTGAAGACAAGGAAAACTGAATGTGAGCTTTAGACCCAAATAGAAAACTGCACTAACTTAAAAAGGAAGGAGACTATCAGAGCTTGAAAAAAAAAGGGAGGTGGGAAAGAACAATCAGATGAGCTGCATTGCAAACATTGTGCCTAGTGGGTGTTACCCAGTGTTCCTTAACCCAGTAAATTTTAATCTCTGCAAGCTGGTAACTAGTCATACAGCAAGGGAACACAGTCCATCTGCCTGGGTACACGGCTAACAAAACACAACTCACAATCAAATGCTTAAAAGCTACACTTCTGGTGCCCAGCAATCAACCTTGGAATTACCTTCTCCACTTATCAGAGTTAATCAACACAGTACAATAGGTAACTAGGGTACCCAAAAGTCATAGTTGATAATCATACTTCATAGTTACCCCTACATCTCTGAGGGAGCTGTCAGGTGATTCAGTCACAGATTTCTGGATGGCTGGTCTTTCTGTCTGTCCCTGAAGATCTTTCAATGTGTCCACAAAGTAGTCTGCTGACTTAGATTTGCTGCCTCCGTCTTATATCTCGAAAGTTACAGAGACATGTCAGGGGTGTAGCCAGGCAGGGTTTTTTGGATGGGCTCCTGATTCTCTAGGGTGGGCTGGGCAGCCTCTGGTCACATGAGTGGAAGCTGAGATCAGGTCCACCTACCCACTGCAGCGACTGGCAATGGCATGAATTTCTCTGGTGCCTCTGTTCCACTTGTGGCTGTGGCTGCAGCTGCAGCTGCTGCTGCTGGTCAGGACCTGCAGCTGTGGCAGAGAAATCTGTGCCACTGCTGAGCGCTGCAGTGGGTGGACCTGATCTTTCAGTGGGAGGGCCCAGGCCCACCTGTGGCTACCCCCCAGAGACATGTCAATCAAGAAAAGATTATATAGCTGACTTAACAAAATTAATCACTGGGCAAAAGTAAAAGTTACAGACAATACACAGCCCCCCTCCACCCCCAAATTGTTAAACAAGCAGTCTTGAGCAGTTAATTTAGTAACTAGGTTTTCCCAAAGCTGCAGTGCTAAAATATATCCAGACTTCCTGTTTTTCACAGACATCTGCACCAGCATATTCAGAGAGAGAACACATGGAGTCAGTCCCACACCACCTGTACTCTGTCTACTATCTCCCTCTCCCAGTCTGCCTAGTTATCCTAAGTTCCTGCAAAGGCCTGAAAATAGCTAAAAGCAGCAATCAGAATAATTTACAGTCCATCTTAATATGTGGCAGTGGCTTGGATACCTGGCTGATTGCTAAAATGCCCCTGTATGGTACGATGGGAATGTCGATACAGACCCACAGGGTACGTCAACACTGGAGGCTCTCTTAAGTTGACTCAAAGTCGACCTTGTTAAGTCGACTTAGAAAGTCCACACTGGAAACTCCAGTCTACTGCCAGCGTCCACACTGGCAGGTGCTAGGCTGACGAAGGAGTGGTGCATTGTGGGTAGCTGTCCCACACTGCACCGGGGCCTGGAGGCCAATTAGGCCGACTTAAGGGCACTTCCCATCTACAGTGGATTAAGTCGACTTAATAAGGTCAATTTAAGCGTTAAGTCGACCTTAAGAGGTGGTGTTATTAAGTTGACCTAAGTAAACGCTTAAGTCGACTTAATAAGCGCCCAATGTGGACGCAGTGATCTGTAGGTCGACTTAACCGTCCTTAAGTCGACCTAAGGCTCCAGTGTGGACGTATCCACAGAACCGAGGATTACTCGGGCTTTGTGGCATTATAGAAACATCCCTTATACACACACCTCTAAAAAGGAGCCCTGTTTTAATTTGTGGGTCCAGTCCTTACTCAGGCAAGACTCCCATTGACTCCGTTGGGAGTTTTACCAGAATAAATACACCACGTTTTGGAACCATGGTCATCAGGCTCTTGAAATTTAGTTATTCTACCTTTTAGCCCTAGTCAAGACTAGATCTTTAACTGAAGTAAGCTGAAATCCTCTAGATTTGCACTGATTTATACCAGTAAAGGACAGTTGTGACCAGAGTTGATTGTATAAAAATTAGACTTTCTTACTCCAGTTGTCTGTCCCCCCTGTGGACAGTCAAATCACAGCTGCTGACTTTACTGTCAAACAGAGGAAGTTTCATTACACATCGCCAGCAGCTCCCAGATACGTACAGCAAGGTAAGCTGGTCATTTTCCTGGCTCATGTATCATAGACAAACAGAACATGTCTGCTCAGCTCAGAGCCTTTATTACCAGTCAGGGAATGCACAGGAATAAAAAAATTGGCTGCTTTCAGAGTGGCACTTTCTGTGTCTTCCACTGCCGGAGGAGCTGGCTCTTCCCCCTTCCCTACCCACCTCCTCGTGTGGCCCCATGGGTGCTGTAGCTAATTCTCCCCCCTGTTGCTGGTAGAGATGGCTCTTCCTCATTTCCCCTGCAGCCCTGAGCTTAGTGGAGCTGTCATTTCCCTCCCTGGCCCAGCAGAGGAGAAACTCTGACCCTGGAGGAGTTCTGTATCTCTGCTGACAGGGGGGGCTGTGCCCCTACCAGACACCCCCTTGCACATGCCCCCGTTACTGGTGTGTTAGAGGCAGAAAGGACCCAGTGGGATTTCCAGATCCTAAGGGTTGGCAGAACCAAAGCTTAGGAGAAGAGACTTTGGATCTGTGAGCTGGTTTTACAAATAGACTGCGGCGGAGGATACCTGAAAAGTGTCGAAAGGAGATGTCTTTCTCCCACTCAACTAAGAGCATGGACATTGCCTGTGTAGCACTTTCATCCCCAGGACTGCAACTCCAGCCTCTCCTTTACATTGTGGCAGCACAATACATCAGCCACAGGCAAGAACTAGCCCAGCGCTTTCAAACTTTTTTTCTTGGGATCCAGTTGAAAAAAATCATTTATGCCCCCAACCCAACAATTATATCTTTGAGCAATGCATTCCAGTTTTTTGGTGGCGGCAGCAGGGGGTGCTGCAACCCAGTGCCTGAGGGTCTGCAACCTAGTAATGGGACCTGACCGTAAGTTTGCAAACCACAGCACTAGCCTATTTGACTGCCTGATCCTAGACCTGTCTTCAATAATTTATCCTGTCTGGCTCCACGTGGCTTTGGGGATTCCAGAAGGCTTCTGGTTCAGCTCCAAGTTTTTAAAAAGACATACAATCTACAGCCACAAAAGCAGTCCCAAAGGAGTGTAAGTGTTTTTGAGAGGGAAAGACACGGATAGAGAAATCATCAATATCAATCAAGAAATCAAGAATATCAGCACACAAGTTCGGGGTAACTACATCTGTATTTCTCCCTCATTGGCCCAGCAAGGGTCAACACTCTAGGCTCCCAGCTCCTCAGCTGCCATCTGTATTGGGCTGAGACTCACATCTCTTTCCTTCTTGACTGGGGTTGTCCAGACTGCATAGTTTCCTGCCAACATTGTGAGTTCTCCAGCAAGTCAGGCTGCCTAAGCAGTCCTGCTTTGCTTTCTCCTCAGAGGCTATAACAGGGAAATTGCTCACAGTTATAAGTTCTCACACAGTCCTTTCTAAGCAAGCACATTTATTCTTTGGGTAAAAGCATTAAAGAGAAATCATATAAAAAGCAATAAAAGTATCTACACACTTGCCAATAAACTTGCCAGAGATCACCCCAACTCCAGCAAAGGTGCTGGTAGGTGCTCAGTCCTTCAAACCCAATCCAGGGAAGTCATAACTACTGTTAGCTCAGAACGAGTACTCCCAGGTATCTGTACATCTCTCCTTCATACAGCTGGGGGCTTTGATCTTGTGATTCCAGGAACAGGTAAGCAACAGACAAGGTGGTCCTCCTCTGGGCACAGTGTTACCCAGGGTTTCCAGAATCCACAGCAGTGGTAACTAAACTATTTTATTGAGGCAGTTTCAGGAATAAATCAATGGGAACATAGCATTTCCACCGGATAAAGATTAATACAAGCTAGCGTGCTTTTATCTAAAACTAGTATTTATTAGGTTTAAGTACCCACAGACATAAGCAATAGGTTTAGAGCATCCCAAATAATTACCTTGAATCTGGGATGGTATTGAGTAATTACGGAAGATCCCATTGGGGAGTAAAGGTGTCAGGAAAAATCTCTCAAGATAACTTCAGAGAACTGCTTCAAAGTACACTCTGCTATCTAGTTCTTTTAAACTAAGTACCAACCCCCCCCCGGTCATCCCCTCTCCTAATTCACATAACTTCTTATTAACAATACCTTCCTAACAGTCTAGTCATAATAAGCTGCTATATCAAAGGTGCCTAAATTCAAGGTTCCCATCCACTTGTTTTCTTTCAGTCTCAAATTATTGATTCTTTTCACTCCTCCTCCCATTCTGATTAATAGAAACGGCCAGCCTGCCCTGACCTTGCCTCTAGAAGCCCTGTCTGTTCAATTAAACCTTAACTATGTGGTGCTCGCTCTTATTAATTCATGGTGGCTGAATGCACACAATATTGTTGCTGTTAGCTTGATCAACGTCCAGGCTACCAAACCTCTCAAATCGAGGATTACAATAGCTTCCACAGGCTGGGAATTTGCATTCACCTCCTCCCAAGCATTTCTTAGGAAAGTCACTTAACATTGTTTGGTTCAAAAGTTCCCTTTTGTTTGGCACATTGTTTAAAATACATCTTTGAAGCGTGTAATGCTTCCCAGGATTTACACTGATCACGACTCTCCCCCCCCCCCCAAGAGAAGGAACACACAGTCCCACCATAAGACATGAATTTTGCATTTGTAATAAAATGGACTCCAAAAAGACATAAACTTAATTCAGAAAGGTCTTCTAAACATATAGCAGGAAATTGCCCTATCTGTCAAACCACCATGTATGTGTTTGTCTCCCTGCTGCAAAGTTCTAGCACTTTGATAGCTATAATAGAGGAGCCTTTTCTGGGTCTGATTTACGTGCATCAGAAAGGACCTACGCGAAAGAGTTCGGTGCAGGGAAGAAAAGGGAGATGTGGGCTGAAGTTTGTCAGCCAACATGCAAGTTCTTCCCTGCTGCCTCTGTTCCCCACACATCTTCCCACCAAGCACGATGTGGATGACATTGCTAGGGTCACCCAGACTGCAGCTTAATAAGCAAAATGAACAGACGAGCAGAGCTTCCTCCTGCTCTAACAACATATGGTGGAAGGAGAGTGATTGACTGGTGCTCTGTGATTTTCAATAAAGTGTCTTAAAGCAAGAAAAGTTCTAGGTGACTGGAAGTAAGCAATCACTGTGCAACTCTCACAGTGAAAAGGGTCGTGGTCTCAGTGCAACAACCAGAGGGAAAAAGGCAACTTTTTATAGCCAGTAATATCTCTTCTGACAGTGGCAGGCAACTGCTTCCAACCACAGGAAAGTGCTAAGATGAATAGCATTGTCTTTCAGTAAGTGTTACTGAGAGCGCGAGGAAGAATGAGAAATGGGCTGTACAATGAGTAATATCGAAGGATCCTGTTTCTCCTTACAGGGACCTGATTAAAAAGAAATGGTGTCCACTACGAAATGGGGCAATGCACAAAAAATGAAACCCACTCACCTTTTTAAGCTCCGTGGATGATGTGACATGATGAATCAGGGCTTCAAAAATCAAACCTGTGCTTTGCTTGTAAATCACCCTCTATGTTTCAGTTTCCCCACCTTGCACTAGAGGCCACAGCTGAGATCCGGGCCCTGTTGTGGTAGGCTCTGTAGATACACACAGCGAGAGACAGTAGCCACCTTGACAGACAAAGAGTGGCAGGAAAGAAGCGTTGTTATCCCCATCTGTCAGATAGGAAACTGAAGCACCCTAGGGATTAGATGACTTTCCCAAGGTTGCACCCAGGGTTTTGGGCAAGCCCGAATTTAACCCATGTCTTCTGTTTCCCAGCAGTCCCATATTGTCAGGGTAGGACTGAAGCACCCAAGGGATTAGATGACTTTCCCAAGGTTGCACCCAGGGTTTTGGGCAAGCCCGAATTTAACCCATGTCTTCTGTTTCCCAGCAGTCCCGTATTGTCAGGGTAGGACAGCTGCTCACTGGTCCCCATGTAGGATATTATCTCATCTTCCAAGCAGTCAAGAAGAGTTTTGTCTCCTGTGTGTCTTGCTGGGAGAGAAGGGATGAGAGCCTGGACCATCAGAAGCGAAAACATGAATGCCTTCCACGTGAGCTAAAGAAGTCATTTTGTTAGCTGTTAAATGAGCAGTGGGCTCTTCTCCTTGCTTTGGGGAGTGAGACATGAGGAAACACACATTTATCTAGTGTATGGCTCTTGTCTCTTAGGCGTAGCTCCCCAGGAGTTCATACTTCACTGGTGGAAACAGCCGTGGGAATTAACCCAGGATCTTTAGAACAAGCTTCTATCCTATGATCTGCGAGTCTTTAGCAGGTTCTTCTTCTCACTGTAAGCCAGCCAGGAGAGGCAGACTTGATGTAATGTGTGCCAAGCGAGTCATTAACTTAGCATCAGCATGTTCTAGAGTGTACCGGATAGCCAACAGCAGCCTCGGCTGCAGGGGTGTTTCCATGTGAAGCCTGTAATCACAAAGCTTAACATCTGTATGCAAACAAATCTCCGTAAACCTAAGAAGGCTTCCTGATTGAACAGGCCTCTTTTTGCTTTAGCAGATTTATCTCCCCAGGGCCAGCCAAAAAATACGGCAAGATCTTGAGGTGAGAGCTTATCTAGCTTGCCTGAGTGTGTGTTACTAATTGACAGTCTTTCAAAGTTAATTTCCTCGTGTAATCCGGCTGCTTTATTATGCTACATCTTAGATCATTATCAAAAAGAAATATTTGGTGATTTTATTTTAAGACTGAAATCTAATGTCAGCTGAGAAGTTTAACTGGCTAGAAAGAGCAGGGGAAGATAGAAAAGAGAGAGAGGGCAGAGAGACACATAGATAACAATCATTCTCTTCCTAGAGTATCCCTGGAAATGTTACCCTGGTTTTCCAATTACTTGGCCCATTTTGGAGTGCCCTGGTGCATGGCACTGTCAGCTCTGAAAATGACAAAGATAACTTTCTCTAGGCTGGAGAGGGAAGCTGTTGGCCTACGACTCCGTCACAGAAGCACTTGGGAGGAATTACTGGTTGCTAAATTCAAATATTTTTTCCCCTAAGAAGGATGGGAAGAGAAGGGAGATATCTGAAGAACAAATAACCAACTACATGACCTTCTATCCCAGCTCATGTTTTAATCAGACAAAGCCCCTGTGGCTCAGAAACTGGCTTGATCTATCCACTAAAATTGTCATCAGTAATTCCAACATACATTGGAGCTATTATTAGGTGGGTGCATAACTGATTGGAAATCCATTCCCAAATAGTAGTTTCAGTGGTTCACAGTCAAGCTGGAAGGGTATATTGACTAGGGTCCTGTAGAGATCAGTTCTGCATTCGGTTCTGTTCAATATCTTCTTCAATTATTTAGATAATGGCGTAGTGATACACTGAGAAAGTTTGCAGATGATGCCTAGCTGAGAAGAGTTTCAGGTGCTCTGGAGGATGGCATTAAAATTCAAAATGATCTGGACAAATTGGAGAAACAGTCTGAAGTAAATAGGATAAAATTCCATAAGGACAAATACGAAGTACTCCACTTAGGAAGGAACGATCAATTGCACACATATAAAATGGGAAATGACTGCCTAGGAAGGAGTACTGTGGGAAAGGCATTTGGGGGTCATAAGCTATGTCTACACTTGTAAACTTAAGTTGACTCTGTTAAATCGACTTAAGTCGACCTTGTTAAGTTGACTTAACAGTAGATATAGCCGTCCACACTGGCTTTAATTCGAGTTAATAAGTCAACTTAAGGCTTAAGTCGACCTTCAGAGATGGTGTTATTAAGTCGACTTAAGGAAGCGCTTAAGTCAACTTAATAAAAGCCTACTGTGGACACGACTTTGTGTAGGTCGACTTAATCGTCCTTAAGTCGACCTAAGTTGCCAGTGTAGACGCACCCATAGTGACCACAAGCTAAATATGAGTCAACAGTTTAACACTGTTGCAATAAAGCAAACATCATACTAGGATGTATTTAGCAGAAGTGTTGAAAGCAAGACAAGAAATAATTCTGCTCTACTCTGCATTGGTTAGGTCTCAACTGGAGTATTATGTCCTTTTCTGGGTACCACATTTCAGGAAAGATGTGGACAAATTTGAAAAAGTGCAGAGAAGAGCAACAAAAAGGATTAAAGGTCTAGAAAAATATGACCTATGAGGGAAAATTGAAAGAAATGGGTTTATTTATTCTGGAGAAGAAAAGACTCAGGTGGCACATGATAACAGTTTTCAAGTATATAAAAGGTTGTTACAAGGAGGAGGGAGAAAAAAAATTCACATTAACCTCTGAGGATAGGATAAGAGGGAATGGGCTTAACTGCAGCCGGGGCGGTTTAGGTTGGATATTAGGTAACTATCAAGGTAGTTAAGCACTGTAATAAATTGCCTAGGGATGTTGTGGAATCTCCATCAGTGGAGATTTTTAAGAGTAGGTTGGACAGACACCTGTAAGGGATAGTCTAGATAATGTTTGGTCCTGTCCTGAGTGCAGGAGACGGGACTAGAAGACCTCTCAAGGTCCCTTCCAGCTCCACGATTCTTTGAGTGGTCTCCTCAATGTTATCAGTGGGAGCTTCCAGTGGGAGCCTTTTTGTGGGAGCTTCCATGACCTAGCTCACCTGCCAAACCCCTACTCAGGACAATGTTGTTGAAAATCTCTCCCTAGCTAAGGAATCTCTGTATGCAACTCTAGCGAGATGTCCATCAATGCCACTCTGGACACCAGCTAAAGAGAGGAGGTGGCAATCATTGAAAATGACATGGTCCTTTCCCCACCCCCAAGGCAATGACTGAGTTTCCAAGGACCACGCACTGAGAGGGAATTTAACATTGAGTAACTTGCCAGGCTTCACCTGAAGGACACTCAAGGGAGCCAGGACCCACCAACGTTTCCAGGCTAGCCACATTCCACCCTCCTGAACAGACTCTTCCAAACCAGCTCACACCACTACAGTGAACTTTCCCCCAAACACCTCAGGTTTGAATCTTGCCTAATTTTTCCCTACAGAAACAACCTCTTGAGACAAGTCATGTGGTTTGCTGAGGCCCACTGGGCTGAAGTCCAATTACTTGGACTCTGCATCCAGCTCCTTTGAGCAGGTTCTTGAAGCTTGCCTGTTTAGCCCCGTTAGTGATTGGACTGCAGTGACGGGTGGAGGAAATTTTTTTGTTCCGATGCTCCCAGCTCTTGTGTCTATTTACGATACTTCTAGCACAGCAGACACAGCACATCCATCAGCCTGGTATCTGTGTCAGCGTGAAAGGTGGAGCATGTTGAGGCATTATTTTTAGTTTCCCCCCAGGGCCTCAGAAATGGTTGCTCCAGCACAACCATCTGGGAGCAGGAGATGCAGTCACATATATCAAGACATCATCAACAAGAAATTAACCAAACTTCTTCTGACAGCAGACTAAGTTCTGTTCTGGTTTGTCTAAAGGCCTGGGCAAGTTTCAAGTCACTTTTTATTTCATCTGATCTACATCACCCTTCCTACCCTAAAATTAAACCCCCATGCCTCTGTACCATCACTGCATGCCTACACAGCATACGTGGACATAGGAAGGCTTAAATAGCATATTGTTGTCTCTGTCACAAATGAGAATTACTCCTTTGTCGTGTGAGGTACGAGAATGCCTGTAAGGCACAGGGGATTCCAGGATCTCCTTTAAACCCTTAATTCCAAAAGATCATTACAATCAAGGAGACATCAAATCTGCAGGTAAAGGCACTTTAACCGAGGACAGGAGTCTGAGAACAAAAAGAATTCAGAGCCAAGGTGGGAACATCTGCACTATGCAATCTGGCTGGTGGGAAAGAGAGAGATGACACATGGGGAAACAAAAGTGGTCTCTCCCTCCAAATATGGAACTTTCTCATTTTCGGTCTCCTCTTTCGCATCCTATAACACCACCTCACTGGGCTCAAAATATACTGTACTCCCCTGAGGCTGTTTTTTTGCATGCAAACCTGGTAATGCAGTGGGTCTATGAGATATTCCTACATGGATACTTCTCCACCGCCCCAAATGAAATATATTGAGTGTGAGTGTGTGATGCTTTCTTGTGGCTGATCCATGGAGAGGATAAAAGACCTTCCAGCTACAGCCAGCTAAAGGGGAACACTTTCTTTGACACACTAGATACAACCCATTGTTTGAGCTTCTCCTGTCATCATTCTGTGTAGAAGACTAAGTTCAAATCCTGGCTATCCAGTCATATGTATATGTGCTTTATATGCAGCCTGATTTTCAGGGGCACCCTTGAGTACCCTGAGTTCAGCAGAAGATTTAGGGGCTCATCACCACTGAAAATCAGGCCCAGAATAATTATGTCTGCTAGTGCATGTATTTGATAAACAGTTCCTGGGACCCACAGTCTGCAGATCATACAGCATGGCTAGAGCTAGAGATCAGCATTTGTATCCAGTAAAAGGTGGGTTTGTAAGAGACAGCGCTGAGCTGTTCTGCTGCCTGATAAAAAACTGGAGTCAAGGGGCAGCCAATTACGGAGTGAGTCAGCCGAGAAACTCAGCAGGTGAGTCTGGTTAATTGTGATCATCTGTTTTTTCCTTGTTACAGTGTGAAATTGAGTTCTCACTGTGGTATGGCATTTGTTTTCCTCTTGCAGTGCAGGGGGTTTGGATGAAGATTTGGAAAGTTACAGGAGGGGGAAAGCAACAATCACTGAGTAATTCGGAAAGAAAGAATAATTCTTACTTTGACTGAGCTGTGATTAAAATGACTGGTCCCCTTGATTCTTACAGACCTGCCAACACTGCCCTTCGGCTGCATTCCCTGAAGCCAGCATCTATGCTCCCACTGACTTCCGCATGAGCCGAGCTGGCCCCGGATTATACAGGAGCGTTAGCTGATCTTGTGATATTTTAATGATCCCTCTCCCTGCTTGATAGTTTGGGGCTTTCAGCAAGAGTCCCTCTGGCAGCTTTTTTCCTGGCAACTTGCCCTCTCTTTATAAATCCAGGGAGTGGCAACAAAAAGCCAATGGAAGTTGGGTGTTTGAGCTCTTCTCCCCAGGGTCCTTGCTTCCTCTGGAATCCTTCTGTGCCCATATCAAGAGGGATGCTAACTTGATGTGCTAGAGGCAGGGCTGGATTAAGGGATCCTGGGGCTGGCCATATTTGTGGGGCTCCAGCCCCCCCTTACCATGGGACCCCTCCACCTGGGGCCCAGCTTCCCCCTACTGGGGCCCCAGCCACCACCACCGTGGCTTGGGGGCAGGGTGGGCTGTGGCCAGAGGCCGTGGCCGGATGCACTGCTCCTGCCCCATGACCAGCTGGTCTGCCCCAGGGAATGGGGCCGACGGGTGCATGGGCTGCTGTACTCTGGGGATGAGCAGGCCAGCGCACAGGGCGGCCTCCAGCCCAGCCCTCCAGGGTCTTCAGCAATGTCAGGCTGCTGCACTGGGGCCTCCAGGGAGCCGGCCATGCCAGCCTGAGCCACGGGGCCCCAGCATGGTGGCCTGTGTGCTAGCTGGCCCCGCTCCCAGAGCACTGCGGACACATGCCAGCCAGCACGCCCCCGAGAACACACCAGCTGGCCTGGGACCAGGGTGTGAGTACGGCAGACTACTGCGGCCTCTGGCCCCAGGGCCCTGTTCCCCCAACACCTGTGCCCCACCCCCACCAGCGCTGTGGGCTGTAGGGGTTGAAGCACGAGACCCCCCTCTTCAGGCCAGAGCTTGGGGCAACAGCCCCCAGAACCCCCGCGTTAATCCGGCCCTGACTAAACACATTTAAAATGTTGAGAATTTGAACTGTTTGGAAAAAATGAAAAATTATTCCACATGGGTGCCTGCAAAATGGAAATTCTGAAGTTTTTCACACTGCTTTCCTGGTTTTCAGCCGGTTAACTTATCTGGGCTTTTATAGCGCGCTCCTCTCTGTGGCATTTGGGTACTTGTCCAATGCTTGCAATGGGCTTTAAGGGAGAAGAGAAATTGGCTGGGGGAGGGTCTTCATCATTTTATTGTTTTCTACCAAGGTGAGCAGTTGTCTCAGTTTATATAGCTACTTAGCAAATGGAGATTTTTTTTGTTCAACTGGTTTTGCTTGGAGCAGATTTGCATTAACACAATGCTAACATCTCTGTTCAATCAATCACATTTCCAGGTAATTGTACTGCTTTAATGCTAACTTTGGAATGTGTAAAATTTAACCATCTAAATTTATAGGACCACTGAATCTCTCACAATGAGATTAGCGATGTCATACTGATAAGTAATGAATTGAAAGTCAGACACATGCAGATGAGAAAGCCATGCTTAACATTCGTACTAGAAGGCCTCAGAGATTTTTACAAGGCTTGCTCTTAAAAACTGATGCCTTCCTGATCGCCATAAAACTTTCCTGTAGGATGCCCCCTTCTAATAAGTGCAATACTGTAAATACCACGATTGTCAAAGGCAATGATGGACAGTTTCTTAGCTTGACACCTGGACGTTGCACATGAGGATATTGAGGGATATGGACTACTTGGAGAAGTGTGATGTATACCACTTCACCATGGGGGCTATATCGAGTTTCTTAGAGAACTAGGAAAAGTGGGAATTCATTATAACAAACTCAAGAACTTTCTGGTGTTTTTGCTCAGTTTAACATTGAGTGATTTTTTTTTTTAAACACACTAGGGCTATGTACACACTACCTGAGTTTTCGCGCAATAAGCATGTTGCGCAATAAATGGTCCGTGGTTGTTGTTGCGCAAGATCGCATACACACTCGGCGGTACAGAGCCCCCCCCCTTCTGTTAGCAGTCCTCCAGCAAAGCAAACTGAACTGTGGGTACGTATCCCACAGTTCCCCGTATCAGTAATTCGCGATTTGGATCATGGGAAGAAGAAGGGTCACGCTATGCTGCATGGGATAATTACTCATTTCCCGTGGTGCATTCTGTTACCGACACTTCCCTGCAGTTGCCACTAGCAACGAGTGCGAAATTCAAACTGAAACGACCGTCTTTACGGAACTTCCCTTTCTGCATCAGCATGGATTCAGCTGTGATCTTGAATGCTGCGTTCAGCATTGTGAACACAGCCCAGATTCTGCTGCAGTATGCCTTTGGCTCTGATTCAGAGCAGGATTATGATGACTCGAACATGGAGACTGACAGCCTTGAGAACAGCACTGATATTCTGATCAGTTTCGCCGACCAGCTGCACAGCGTGAACCGCCGTGTCTAGTCACGGCAGACGAGCACAGACTGGTGGGACCGAATCGTTCTTCAGCTGTGGGATGATCAGCAGTGGCTACAGAACTTTCGAATGCGGAAAGCCACATTTATGGAACTCTGTCGGGAGCTGGCCCCTGCCCTGCGGCGCAAGGACACGAGAATGAGAGCGGCCATCTCCGTGGAGAAGCGTGTGGCTATTGCCCTATGGAAACTGGCGACTCCGGACTGCTACCGCTCGGTCGCAAACCAGTTCGGGGTCGGACGGTCCACCGTCGGAGTAGCACTGTCACAAGTATGCAAAGCCATCAACCATCTCCTGCTAAGGGGGACGGTGAACCTTGGGAACATGAGGGAGATCATCGATGGATTTAAGGAGTTGGGCTTCCCGAACTGTGGTGGTGCGATAGATGGAACTCACATCCCTATTCTCACGCCCGACCATCTCGCCTCCGAGTATATTAATCGCAAGGGGTACTTTTCAATGGTTCTTCAGGCACTGGTGGACCACCGTGGTCGGTTTACGGATATAAATGCGGGTTGGTCAGGAAAGGTGCACGATGCACGCATTTTTAGGAACTCTGGACTGTTCCGAAGGCTACAGGCGGGTACATTTTTTCCAGACGAGAAAATAACGGTGGGGGGTGTTGAGATGCCTGTAGTTATCCTTGAGGACCCCGCCTACCCACTGATGCCTGGGCTTATGAAGCCTTTTACAGGGAAGTTGGATCCTGCAAAGGAGCGCTTTAATTACAGGTTGAGCAGGTGTAGAATGGTTGTAGAGTGTGCCTTTGGCCGTTTAAAAGCGCGCTGGAGGTCGCTGTATGGCCGGCTTGACCTACATGAGGACAACATACCAATTGTCATCTCTGCATGTTGTGTTCTTCATAATATTTGTGAAAACTGGAGGGAGAGATTTTTTAACTCTTGGACAAGGGAGGCGGAACGTCTAGAGTTTGCCTACCAGCAACTGGACACAAGGGGTATCCGGGGGGCGCAGCTTAGAGCAGTACGCATAAGGGAGGCGTTGAAGAATGAGTTCATGAGTGTGGACTGAAAGGCTGTCTTTTACTATTATAAATCACTGCTATCCTTATGTATTGGTTACCTTAGAAACTCAATAGATATAGAGTGATTGCTTCCTTTTTCTTTTTTTTACTTCTTTCTCACCCCATGCCCAGGGCATACCAAAAATGAAAAACAATAAAGTCAGATTAAATTTAACAATGTCTCAACTTTATTACTAATACAGAAAGGAAACGGTGGCTGTAAGGGGAGGGGGGACTAAAGGTGGGTGTAGGTGCGGAACTCCATGACATAAGTTGGTGGAGGGCTTAAGGTGACGTTATACCATGGGTGTCCATGGGTTTCCAAAAAAGGTTTGGGGGGAGAGTGTTGAGTGGATGTAGGGAATGGCGGATGTGGCTGCGGGGGGGAGGTGCGAGCCTGGAGCAGACCGACCATGGACTTCAGCAAGTTGGTCTGCTCATGAAGAATGCCTATTAGGGCGTCCTTCTGCTTCTCCCTCCTCGCGCTGCTTTCTAGCCTGTCCTGCCTGCACACCCGCCTCCATTCCCTTGTCTCCCTTGCTGATTTTTCATGGGAATGCATCAACTCTTGGAAGATATCTTCCTTGGTCCTGTGAGGCCTCCGCCTTATCTTTCTCAGACGGTCAGCAGCAGCTGTACACCGTCCAGTGAAGGCCGTTCCTGTGCAAAAAAGAAACAGTTTCAATGCCGCTATTGTTCTCACCACGTTCAGGTGCAAAAAATGATGCTCTCCCTTCACATTCCGAGATTACATGGGTGAAGAAATACCGGGGGGCTGTAACAAGTTTTCCAAAGCGAAGGACGGGTTGCTGTGAGTAGGTACACGGGACAGTTGAGTATTGCCGCCGATTGTTCGGAACCTGTGTCAGAGATGGCTGCAGTGGAAGCCGATATCACACTGCTTAGAGTGCCTCTGCAAGCGAGAATGCATCTCCTGCATGTGGCTGACTTCCAGCCTGGTCCTTACGCAGCTGGATTGTGCGCGGCTATGGTTCCCGCTGCAGTGCTTGCGAGCTTGAGAGGGAGAGTCTCCCTGAATGGGGGAGGGCAAAGGCTCGCTCTACCATCCAATTTCAAAAGAAGAATTTGGAGATATTTGGAGTACACGTTTAGTGACTTGAAAGTGAACGACTACTTGGCAATCAAGGCATGTATTGATGCGCTTTTCTTTTAAGTCCAGAAATACAAGGGCACACCATTAATGCACATAAAAGAAGAAACAGAGAAGGAGAACTCTATGCCTTATATTCATGTACACGCTAAGCTGTAGCTGATAGAATAGAGAGCACTGCAAACATAACTTACCGGAGCTGCCATCGGCTGATTCAGGTGAAGGAGTGCCAAAAGACTCTGTGGAGCTTGTCTCTGCCGGGGTGGCGAATAACTCCTGGCTCCCAATGTTGGTGGCTCCGTTGTCGCCGTCCACCTCCTCTTCCTCCTCTGCTTCCTCGTCCACGATTGCATCATCGCCTTCTGCTGCCTTGTCATTTTCTGATGCTGTCACAGAAGTGTCCACGGTCGAGATAGGGGTTGTTGTGGGATCGCCTCCCAGGATCGCCTCCAACTCCTTGTAGAAGCGGCATGTCGCCGGCGCGGACCCGGAGCGCCGGTTTGCCTCTCTGGCTCTGTGGAACGTTATCCGCAGCTCCTTCACTTTGGCCCGGCATTGCAGAGTGTCTCTCTCGTACCCCTTCTCAATCATCGCCTGAGAAATTTGTCCAAATATGTCGAAATTTCTCCTGCTGCCACGTAATTGTGACTGCACTGCGGACTCTCCCCAGATGCCTATCAAATCCATCACCTCTGCTGTTGTCCAGGCTGGAGCTCGTTTGCTGCGACGTGAGGACATTGCAATCGGAGCACACAGAGGCAGCAGCACTGAACAGCAAGCCAGAAGGGAGAGTGTGGAATTCAAAAATTCGCGGGGCAGAAGGGGAGGTCGGGAAAAATGACGTCATGGCAACAGAGTACAGGGGGAAGTGCAGAAGGGATGGGATTGGAATCGTGGGCCATTTCCGGAGGTTTCACATTGCGCGGTAAGTGTACACACATGGGCTGTCGTGCGATAACTATTCCGCGTTAGCCCCTACCACGCTCGTTTTGGTGGTTTACATTTTGCGCAACTAGAGGGCTCTTAACGCGCAAAAACTGTAAGTTAAGTGTGTACGCTCAGCTTCTTATCGCGCAATAAAGGGCTTTATCGCGCAATAACTTTCTAGTGTGTACAAGGCCTAAGGCTATGTCTACACTGGCAAGCTAGTTCGAATCAAGGAGGCTTAATTCGAACTAACTAAAGCCATGGCTATATTAGGCTTTAATTAGTTCGAATTAAGAGCTTCCTTAATTCGAACTAATAACTTCGCATAGGGCATTAGAAGTAAAGATGAATTCGAACTAACTAGTTCGAATTAACCAATGTGGCCATGTTAGTTCGAACGAATTTCTAATTTCTTAGTTTGAACTAACCGGCCCATTGAAATCAATGGAGATCGCTAATTCGAGCTACTGCTGCCATGGACAGCAGAGAAGTCCCGTTGCTGCAAACTCTTGCAGTGGTCAGAGCAAGAAACCCCCAAGGCTACTGAAAAAAAGCTGCATGCCACTGAAGGCTTTTTTTTCTGGGTGCAAGGGGGCATTTTGCCCCTGGAGTACACCCGTGCAGCTAGATGCCAAGATACAATTCCCGGGTGCCATAGAGATCTGGTACCTGAATTTTGTCGAGCGCTGCCCATGCCCCACTGTACAGGGCCCCTGACAATCCCCTCCTGACCCCAAATACGGTGATGAGCTAATCCTTGAGTACGTGGGCAAGACTCAGACAGACACTCAAAAAGGAATTCCCTGCATTTTCAGAACCCACCCTATATAACAATCCATATGCTGCCCCCAGCTTCAGTCATGACCTGGAGGGACCACTGATAAAAATGAAGGGAGATTCCGGTCGCGCATCTTAGTAACATGGATTTTTGCTCGCCAACTCATTTCCCATAGGTCAGAGGAAAGAGAGAACACCTTTCAGCCATTTCTAAGCTTTCAAAACCCATAGCCTGGAAGCCAGATGCTCCATATTCCCTAGCAAAACTGCCTGAGTCATTGATTTTTATAAAAGTTATCACAAAATAAACAGATCAAGAGCTAATGAAAAAAAAATCAGTTGTACTGGAAGTCAAACAAAGTTACTTTTATTATCTAAAGAATTTAAAAGAAGATTAATATTCTAGCAAAACCTTCTTTGAATCTAAAGAAAGCTTTTGACCCAAATGCCTATTGACATCTTCCCCTTGGATGGAAGACAGAGGTCAACACACTGGGGAGTCCATGCTACTGAAATGAATATGTCAAATTACAGCTAAAGCAAACTAAATCCCTTGATGACTTTGGACAGTAAACTGCTGGTCTTAATCTTAAACATCAGTAATGTTTTCAAAATGGATTCTGTTGGCTTATCTCTATCATGGGATTGATGGCCCTGCAGAACTGAAGAATCATTTAATCATTGAATGGAGGGTCGGAGAATCACAGTGATGGTGAGGTTGTTCTGGGATGTTTGCCTCCTGGAGTGGCACTGCCCAACCTCAGAATTTTTTAATATTAATGCAACTGCCAGGTATTACTCCGCAGTTACTTTGTGTATTTCTGCAACTCCATATAATAATGTTGAGTATGTTCAAGAAGTAGCACTTTTTATTCAAGTTTGTCAAGGCACTTGCTACAAGTGGTTACGTGCTATCTCCTGAGTTTTACACAAGGGAAAAAGTAAGGCACCGGGGTGTTGAATGATTCCTATTATTGGTATTACAAAATAGAGATGTGCTAGGCATTGTACAGAAACAGAGGAAGAGAACATCCTTGCACTGAAGAGTTTCTGATCCAATTAGATGAGGCAGACAAAGGGCGGGAGAAAGGAAGACTTGTAATCCCTATTTTACAGCTGGGGGCAGATCTACACCATGGCAGGATTTTGGTACAGTAGAAGGGAGATACGCAAATTACTTAAAATACCTTGCACGTCTCCTTTCGACTGCCTACTTACCACGGTGTCTTCAGTATGCTGAGTCGATGGGAAATGCTTTCCTGTTCACTCAGTGCTAATCTAGTTGCTAGGATGGTCTTGAGCCATGGACTTCCTGATTGTCTGAGTTGGTTTTCACAGATCCGATCAGTTGATTAGGAAGATCAATCTGATGGCAGAGAATTTGCTGCCATCAGTGAACACTAGCCCTGAGACACTCAGGCTATGTCTTCACTCAGAAAGTTAGGTCAACTTTCTTAAGTCGACTTTCTAAAGTCGACTTAGAGAGTCTACACAAGACTCTCTAAGTCGACTGGATAGGTGGAGAGAGAGCCAGCCTTGCAGGGCTGGCTCTCCCCAGACCAGGAAGCCGCTCGCGGCTTGTCCCGGCGAGAGCCAGCTGGCAGGGCTGACTCTCACTGGGACAAGCTACCCACGGCTTCCTCCCGGACTCTCCAGCCAGGGTTCCAGTGGGGGATTCCCTCTGATTGGAGTCCTGTCTAGGGAGCAATTCTCCCCAGACTGTGGCTCCTCTTGCAGGGAAGCCGCGGGTCTGTGGAGAAGGGAGCAGGGGCTCCCCTGGGGACAAGGGAGCCATGCGGGGCTCCCTTGTCCCCCCTGTCCTAGGTCAACCAAGTCAATTTAGGGCATCTACACTGGCTAAATTGACTTAATAAAGTCGACTTAAACACTAGTTTGAATTATAACGATGTATTATTAATTCGAACTAGTTTTTCCTTAATTTGACTTAAGGAACAGCTTAAGACGAATTAAGGAAAGCCTAGTGTAGACGTGGAGTAAATTATGTCAACTTAAGCCTACTTAAATCGACTTAATTTACAAGTGTAGATGCACCCTGAGAGATTATGGACCAGATTTTCAAGTGCAGTTAAATCCAGGTCTTCTGAATTCTAGCCCAGCGCCTTAGCCCCAAGACCACATGCCACACAGCAAATCAATATCAGAGGTGGGACAAGGACCAATGTCTCCCAGTTCTCTGACTATCTGTTGGATTGTTAGTTTCCCATCTCTGTTGGCAAAGATTATCACCATTTCCCAACCAGATTATTGTCAATTACAAAGAAAAACAGATTAGAAAGAAAGCTAATTCCCAGTAGGTCACAAGAATTAGGTATGGAATTTGATGTGATAGAATGTCTTTCAGCTTTCCAGGAGGCCACCAAGTAGTTCCTGCTGTTAGATATTGATTAAATCTCCCAGACTTTAAGACCCACCACTGGACATGTCATATGATTACTAATTTTTCTTGGCTCTTATGCCTTGAAATTGTTAACAAAACAGCCTTCAGCTACCTGAAAGGGGATTCCAGGGAGGATGGAGGTTGGCCATTCTCAATAGTGGCAGATGACAGAACAAGGAGCAATGGTCTTGAGTTGCAGTGGAGAATGTCGAGGTTGGACATTAGGAAAAACATTTTCATTAGGAGGGTGTGAAGCACTGGAATAGGTTGGCTAGGGAGGTGGTGGAATCTCCATCCTTACAGGTTTTTAAGGCCTGGCTTGACAAAACCCTGGTTGGGATGGTTTAGTTGCGGTTGGACCTGCTTTGAGCAGGGGTTGGACTAGATGACCTCCTGGGGTCTCTTCCAGCCCTAATATTCTATGATTCTGTGAATAGAATCTCTCTACATGAAAAAGAAGTCAGTGGCGGTGGATGCCAACACATGCCTGGAAGCTTCCTGTGGCTGGAGCATTTTAAATCCCCCAAGTACATGTTGGCTCTCTGCATTGCTCCTTCCCCTCTTCCCACTCAGCTTCCCCCAATGGGGAGGGGTCGAGGTTCACCATGGAACACCTTCACTATGTCCACGGAGCACCAGTGTTCCACAGAACCCCAGCTGAGAAACACTGATCTAGTCCAACTCCCTGCTCAAAGCATCCCACACTGTCCCCTGCCCAGCAATCCCCCCATTCCCTGTGCACCCTCCACTGCCTAACCCCCTGCCATAGACCTGCTGTTCCACACCCTGTCTCCCAGCTGCAGTCACTGATCACTGGGAGGTGATAGTGTGCTCTGGGCTGAAATGGCAGCATGGCCGATTCTGGTCTGGGGGCAGGAATCACACCAGCCCCTTGGGAGCGGCATGATCAGCCAGGCTGGAATGGGAGTAGCTCGGACCAGGTTTCCTTAGGACTCACTTGCCTAGTGGGACCCAGATTAGCCCCCTGAGCTGCCCCCCTCCATTGACTGAGACAGGCCTGGCCTCTGCACCAGTCCCAGATGTCTTGGCCCTAGAGAGGTGGGTGGGGCGAGCAGCTGGATCAACTATGGGCCCCTTCTGCGTGTGGGCCTGGAGCCTCTGTAAACTCAATACTGTGCTCAATGTGTGTTTACAGTGCACCTGGGAGCACGGGCAGGCAGAGATGCACTACCTGTGCTCGAGCTAAAACTACCATATGGCTGCGCTGGCCCTTCGGTCTCCCATCCTGACTACAATCCCACTCGACCCCCTGGGTAACTGTACTACTCGGCAATCTTATTAACAAGCTGTGATGGGGCCCAGAGCTGCCCACGATGCCCCGGCCATTCTGCCCATCCTGATTTAACAGCAAGTTGGAAGAATTTCAGAGGGATTCTGGGAAACAGCATTTCCATTGCCCTTGGGAAATAACATCTGCTCATTTCCAGACCTGAGTTTAATTCCTCCTTCCTACTGATGGCCTCGGTGCCTTAAAGGCAGCTTCTTCTCTTAGTAACTACTTGGCTGATGCCTGGAGTCCAGTTCCCCTGCCCGCTTTTCTCTCTGCTTCCTCTGTGAGCTGGGAGGATTCCTGCCCTTGACTTCACAGCCCTACTTCAGCATCAGCTCCTCTCTTCCTCACTGCTACCGTGGCAGCGGGGCCTGTGTTTAGGGCTGTCCAAGGCTTAGGGAGAGGGGACAGAGCTTCCCTCCGTACAGAATAGTCACGCACTCCTTTATTATCTGTATCTATATCTATTATGCCTTTATTATTCTCCCTTTGCTTTCTCCTGCCTCTGCAGGGGGGAACCAGTCGGTTCTGACAGAATGGGGCTGTGAGGCAGGCCGATCACAGGGTGGCCAACTTTCTAATGTGTGAAAACTGGATATCGAGTACTGCCACCTGCCCATTGCTCCGCCCCTTCCCTAAGTCTCTGCCCCTGCTCAACCTCTTCCCCCAGGCTCCACCCCCACCAGCTCCTCTTCCCTACCTCTGTGGCTCACTAATCTCTCCCCTTCCCACTCCCACCCCCCAGCTGAGCAGGGCTTTAGAGATGGAGGGATGACTGGGGCAGGATGGGGGCAGGAAAGCCATGCTCGGGGGTGAAAGTATGAGTAGAACAGGATGGGAGGGATGCACTCTGGGGGAAGAGGGGTGATTGGGCAGGATGGGGGGCAGCAACCTGGGGCCATGGCACAAAGCAGGCTGAGAAAGAGGACTGGGTGACAAGCCTGGCCACTGGCCTCACACCTCAAACACCACAAGCTTCAGGATCCCTCCCCTTGGGCACCAATACCTTTCTCTGCCAGCGGCAGGCAGCTTCTACACCCTCGTCCTGGTCCAAGAGCAGCTGCTCTTCCTGCCCTCCCAGCGGCAGAATGGACGCACACTGTGTCAGGTTATTTGGGTGCCCAGCCCCACTAGTACCAGCACATCCCCTTTCTCACCAGACTTTCCGGTTGAAAACCAGACACCTCGGAGCCCTTAGGCCAGAGCAGGGGACGCTGAGAAGTCTGTGTGACACTGAATCAGATTGTGCCATGGGCTGGAGCAGGGAGCACTGTGGAGCTTCTGAAGTGGGGCTGTGGCTCAGGCTGGACTGGAAGTAAGTGGCTGCACCAGAGTAAGTGTTTGATCAGTGATAATCACATGTCCCAGAGGTGGCAGCTCATCTGCTGTGAGAACCCACTGTATTGACTCTTAAAAGGCCTTGCAGTGGCTCCACTAGGGCCAAGAAGGGGTTAACTGGCTCTTAAAGGGTTAAAAAGGGGCCTGGCTGCAGCAGCCAATGAGGAGAGGGCAGCCAGTATAAAGCTAGGGCAGCAGAGCAAGTTGGACAGTCTGCTGGAAGAGCTAGAAGGGAGAAGTTCTCTCTGTGGTTAGCAGGCTGCAGCGGTCAGGACCGAAGGGAGAGCAGCGGCTAGAGTGCAGGGAGCCGGGAGCAGATGGTGGCTGGAGCCTGGTGGTGAGGAGTTGTGGGTGACAGGAGGGGTATGAGTTTGTTAGCCCATAGACTGGTTTTGAACTATGGGCTGGACTGGAGCAAGTGGAACTAGACCCCAAGAAAGTGGTCGGAGGACTAACCACAGCCACTGTTGCAAAGTGGGCTGGTGGAGTTAGTCAGACACTGGAAGGGGGTGGGGCTTAAGGGAACTTGGCCGGAGGGTTGAGGTCCCAGAAGAGGACTCGAGAGCAGGGTACAGTGTGGCCCATCAGCAGGGGAACCACTGGAGCAATTCTCCAGACCCATCACCAGGAGGTGCCATGCTGGTGAGTCTAGTAGATGGGACTGCTACAGGCCTGTTACCACTTGCTGGTCCCTCAGGTAATGTGGGAAAGTCCCTGGGCAACTCCATCAATAAGGACCAAAATGCTGCATTTCAGGCACTGAAGTAAAGAGCAGAATATGAGAATGCTGCTGAGCAAATGGAATTTTATAAGATGAATCCACTGCAGCTTTTTAAAGTTGGCCTATTAATACCTAATCACATGGGCTGGGAGACCAAGTGCCACTCACCCTTCCAGGGGGTCACCCAAGGGAATGGTGACTAGGTGGCATGCAGTGGAACCTGCCGTTACTGCATCTTTCTGCTCCTTCTCACCAGTGCTAAATATGAAAACTGAGGGCTCTGCACCACATTAACCCTAAGGCAAGCAAACACCATTCACTTGCTGGTTCCAGCCCCTTTGCCTTCTGCATTCCTGAATGAGAGTGTAGGATGCTGGGCCACAGTTCAGCTTCCTGTGGATGCTGTTACCCAGCCAGAGCCATTATTATGAAATTACCAAATAAAACATAGACATTTTCTTTCCACGTGATAATAAAATTAGCAGAGTGCCTCTGCTGAGAGAACTATAACAAGCTAATACACAATTCCTGGCTGGTTCCAATAGGCTTAAGAAAATCAAAGCGCATTCAACAAGCCATTAGTACATGCCTTGGCTGCAGACATTTCCCTTTCTGAGGGGATAATAAGGTAATCAAATTATGTTTAAAAAGATGAAAAACATTTTCAACCCCCATGACAAGTTCTCTCCAGAATAATGCCATTATGATGAGTTGCACAGGATGACATGGTTGTTTATTGCTTTTGGGTCTAGACACCAAAGGACATTATGAAATTTCTCCCTTTCTCCAAGCACTCAGGCCACTTTAATGATAAAGAGCAGTAATCTTTTCTGCACACCAAAGACTACCTAAATCTCTCTTAATACAGAGTTACAGAAAAGTGGCATAGAAAGTACTGATGGACAAGGGCCTATTTGGTTATCTAGTCCTTCCTGTTTCTGAATGCAGAACTGCTCCCTAGAGAGTAGATCAAATTCCTTGCAAAGTATAATGCTCATATGGTTAGAGACCTTTGTAACTGCCATGGGATATCTCTTCAACTTGGGCTGTTTTCTTGATCACAAACACACCCCGGTAGATAACCTTTATATATATATTTATTTATTTTCTATGCAATAGAGAAGATCAAAAACAGCAAGTGTCCCGTGGCACCTTAAAGACTAAAAAATTTCTTTGGGCATAAGCTTTCATGGGCTCCAACCCACTTCATCAGATGCATCACTTCGTCACCATGCATGGCTAACACAGCTATTCCCCTGGAAATAGAGAACATGACATCCATATACAGCAGGATGAGGCAGAAACTTACACCCAACCTTCTCTCTCCACCAGCTCCCCCATTTCCTATTCATCCAGTTATATATATCTACCTGTTACTCAGCAATTATCATCCAGGTGTCAGTAAACCCACCTCTCCCCTCAAACTGGGGTTAATTTCTTTCAATTAAGCCTACAGCTACCTCACCAACAATACTCTTTCAGCCCTGATCTTGGTCATCACTGGAAACTAAAGAGTGACATGTTTGATCTGCTACAGATTGAGCTAAATGACTAAATCCCTTAGCTGGCAGCTGTAGTAGATTTGTGTCATCTGTGGATCAGGCACTGAGGGGGTTGTGTAGCATATAACAAAGTGAGTCATGTATTTGAGGCCTATAGCAGTTTAAATCTGTGGGGATCTCTCACTTTGGCAATGAGCCCATCTTGGTCCTCACCAGGAACTGAACCAAGGATTTCCATGGGTTAAGATCATCAGCTTCCAATAGCTTGAATTAAAGAGTAACTCCTGCAGCAAGCAGCTGTAACATACTCACCTCCACTGTGGACCAGGCACAGAAGGGAATATTTAATACACTCTGAGCAGTGGGTTTAAAACCTCAGGCATTGGTATATGTGCACGTGTTGGCTTTGGGACTGAGAATGTGGTTTTCTGGATATCCCGAGATAACAGTATTTCTGATAACATCTCACTGGTTTTGAAAACGGAAAACAAAACCCAAGCATTCTGTATAGGCTCCCAAGCTGCCTATCAGTAATTCAACTCTCGATGATCTCCTGCCACTATGGTACCACCAGCCATAGATCTGTCTCATTTCCTTTGTAAATGAGCCCTGTTATGGCAGGTAACATTTTGTCTTTACATAAACACACATACCACTATGTATGTTTTAACACCACCTCAGCCATTAACCCGTCCAGTAATGCAGCACTTGTGTATTAATCACCTCATGGGTATCTTGTCTGCTGCTTCTTCCAATTCTCCCACTGCTCATCAGAGCAGATAGATTGTTTTTCCATGTCTGCTCTCCTTCTCCGAAAGTCATTACCCAGAATGCCAAGGTTCCTTGCAGTGGCAATGAACAAGCTATGCAGGTTTTTTTTTTCCTTTCTCCCTGTAGGCTCTTTTTACAGCAGTTCTTGCAGGAAGGAGTAATTCATCCAGAATTAAAGCATCTGGTGATGCTGCTCCCTGATCAAGTTAGTGTTGAGAAACACACTGTCACCCCTCTGCTGTGATACAGAATCTGAGAACACATTCGGTATACATCACGTGTCATCACAGGAGCGTTGGAACCCAACTCGCGGTTTCTCTAGGGACCCAGATGCCACTATCTGGTGGAGAATGTCCTAACTTTGATATAAACCAGTGATCAAACTCACCAACTGTGGAAGGAAAAAAATAGAGTCCCAGCTACAGATCTCTTCAATTCCCTTTTCTAAGCCATTGCTCTATTTCCAAAATACAAACTCAAGACCAGAACAAACCAATACAAACTACTGAGTAATAAACTCCTGCCCCCTTTCCAGCATCGGCCAGCACTTAGATATAGTGAAAACAAAAATGAGTTTATTATCAAAGATCCAAGAGCTAGTGAGTAAGAGATTGAGATCCAGGACCTCTATGGTGGCATTCTCAGAAATGCTCCCAGTTCCACACGCAGGGCCAGGTAGGCAGGCAGAGATTCAGAGTCTCAATGCGTGGATGAGACGATGGTGTAGAGAGGAGGGGTTTACGTTCATTAGGAACTGGGGTAACTTTTGGGATGGGGGGAGCCTATACAGGAGGGATGGGCTCCACCTAAACCAAAAGGGAACCAGACTGCTGGCGCTAAACATTAAAAAGGTTGTAGAGCAGTTTTTAAACTAGAGGATGGGGGAAAGCCAACTGCTGCAGAGGAGCAGCTGGATCGGACACAGACTTCTCTTAAGGGAGAGTCTGACGAGAGGGAATCTCCAGGTTATAGTTATAGTTATAGTCAGGAACAGAGGACAGAAAAGGATGGTGAGGGGGCCGGATCAGATGATAAACAGCCACATGACCAAGAATCTGGCACATTAAAAAAGGGCAGACAAATAAACAGGGACAAGTTTTTAAAGTGCTTATACACAAATGCTAGAAGTCTACATAATAAAATGGGTGAACTAGAGTGCCTAGTGGTAAAGGAGAATATTGATATAATAGGCATCACAGAAACCTGGTGGACAGAGAGCAATCAGTGGGACACAATCATTCCGGGGTACAAAATATATCGGAAGGACAGAACAGGTCGTACGGGAGGAGGAGTGGCACTATACGTGAAAGAAAATGTAGATTCAAATGAAGTAAAAATCATAAGCGAATCCACTTGTTCCATAGAATCGCTATGGATAGAAATCTCATGCTTCCATGACAATATAACATTAGGGATCTACTATCGGCCACCTGACCAGGATAGTAAGAGCGATGATGAAATGCTAAGGGAAATTAGGCAGGTTATCAAATTTAAAAACCCAATAATGGTGGGGGATTTCAACTATCCCCATATTGACTGGGAACATTTCACTTCAGGACATATTGCAGAGATAAAATTTCTCTATACTTTGAATGACTGCTTCATGGAGCAGCTGGTATGGGAACCCACAAGGGGAGAGGCAACTCTAGATTTAATCCTGAGTGGAGCGCAGGAGCTGGTCCGAGAGGTAACTGTAGCAGGACCGCTTGGAACTAGTGACCATAATACAATAGCATTCACCATCCCTGTGGGGGGAAGAACACCTCAACAGCCCAACACTGTGGCATTTAATTTCAAAAGGGGGAACTATACAAAAATGAGGGGGATAGTTAAACAAAAGCTAAAAGGTAGAGTGACTAAAGTGAAATCTCTGAAAACTGCATGGGCGCTTTTTAAAGACACCATAATAGAGGCCCAACTTCACTGTATACCCCAAATTAAGAAACACTGTAAAAAAACCAAAAAAGAGCCACCATGGCTCACCAACCATGTAAAAGAAGCACTGAGAGGTAAAAAGACTTCCTTTAAAAAGTGGAAGTCAAATCCTAGTGAGGCAAACAGAAAGGTGCACAAACAGTGCCAGCTTAAGTGCAAGAGTGTAATAAGAAGAGCCAAAGAGGAGTTTGAAGAACGGCTAGCCAAAAACTCCAAAGGTAATAACAAATTGTTTTTTAAGTATATCAGAAGCAGGAAGCCTGCCAAACAACCAGTCGGGCCCCTTGATGATGATAATACAAAAGGAGCGCTTAAAGATGATAGAGTCATTGCAGAGAAACTAAATGGATTCTTTGCTTCGGTTTTTACGGCTGAAGATGTTAGTGAGATTCCCAAACCTGAGCCGGCTTTTGTAGGTGACAGATCTGAGGAACTGTCACAGATTGAAGTGTCACTAGAGGAAGTTTTGGAATTAATTGATAAACTCAACATTAACAAGTCACCGGGACCAGATGGCATTCACCCAAGAGTTCTGAAAGAACTCAAATGTGAAGTCGCGGAACTGTTAACTAAGATTTGTAACCTGTCCCTTAAAATGGCTTCGGTACCCAAAGACTGGAAGTCAGCTAATGTAACGCCAATATTTAAAAAGGGCCCTAGAGGGGATCCCGGCAATTACAGACCGGTAAGTCTAACGTCGGTACCGGGCAAATTAGTTGAAACAATAGTTAAGAATAAAATTGTCAGTCACATAGAAAAACATAAACTGTTGAGCAATAGCCAACATGGTTTCTGTAAGGGGAAATCGTGTCTTACTAATCTATTAGAGTTCTTTGAAGGGGTTAACAAACATGTGGACAGGGGGGATCCAGTGGACATAGTGTACTTAGATTTCCAGAAAGCATTTGACAAGGTCCCTCACCAAAGGCTGTTATGTAAGTTAAGTTGTCATGGGATAAAAGGGAAGGTCCTTTCATGGATTGAGAACTGGTTAAAAGACAGGGAACAAAGGGTAGGAGTAAATGGTAAATTCTCAGATTGGAAAAGGGTAGCTAGTGGTGTTCCCCAAGGGTCGGTCCTAGGACCAGTCCTATTCAATTTATTCATAAATGATCTGGAGAAAGGGGTAAATAGTGAGGTAGCTAAGTTTGCAGACGATACTAAACTACTCAAGATAGTCAAGACCAAAGCAGATTGTGAAGAACTTCAAAAAGATCTCACAAAACTAAGTGATTGGGCATCCAAATGGCAAATGAAATTTAATGTGGATAAGTGTAAAGTAATGCACATTGGAAAAAATAACCCCAACTATACCTATAATATGATGGGGGCTAATCTGGCTACAACGAGTCAAGAAAAAGATCTTGGAGTCATTGTGGATAGTTCTCTGAAGATGTCCGTACAGTGTGCGGAGGCGGTCAAAAAAGCAAACAGGATGTTAGGGATCATTAAAAAGGGGATAGAAAATAAGACTGCAAATGTATTATTGCCCTTATATAAAACCATGGTACGCCCACATCTCAAATACTGTGTACAGATGTGGTCTCCTCATCTCAAAAAAGATATTCTAGCACTAGAAAAGGTTCAGAAAAGGGCAACTAAAATGATTAGGGGTTTGGAGAGTGCCTCGTATGAGGAACGATTGAAAAGGCTGGGCCTCTTCAGCTTGGAAAAGAGGAGACTGAGGGGGGACATGATAGAAGTATATAAAATTATGACTGATGTGGAAAAAGTGGACAAGGAAAAGTTGTTTAAATACTCCCATAATACAAGAACCAGGGGTCACCAAATGAAACTGATAGGTAGCAGGTTCAAAACAAATAAAAGGAAGTTCTTCTTCACACAACGCACAGTCAACTTGTGGAACTCCTTACCTGAGGAGGTTGTGAAGGCTGGGACTATAACAATATTTAAAAGGGAACTGGATAAGTTCATGGTGGCTAAGTCCATAAATGGCTATTAGCCAGAAAGGGGTTAAGAATGGTGTCCCTAGCCTCTGTTTATCAGAGGATGGAGACGGATGGCAGGAGAGTGATCACTTGATCATTGCCTGTTAGGTTCACTCCCTCTGGGGCACCTGGGCACTGGCCACTGTCGGTAGACAGATACTGGGCTAGATGGACCTCTGGTCTGACCCAGTACGGCCTTTCTTATGTTCTTATGATAATGAAAACAAAAGTTGACATATAAAACCATAACACTGTCTCTACAGCCTAAACTTAACAGGCTAACTTCCTGTCTAAAGAATTTTATCTAACTCCAAAGTCCTCTGTAGTGTTTCAGCCACGGCTTGTTGTGATCTAATTTTCCTGAATGTAAATGCACTGCCTGCTTACTAACTAGATGCAAAATAAGGCTGTGTCGTCCTTGCCTTCCCCTTATTTCCCAAGAGTCCATTGGCTGTGCTGGGAAGCAGCAAAACCGCATCGCTTGTTTCTCCTGGGTGCTCTTTCCTGTTGACATCACACCTCTCTGTAGACCTTGTATGTCAATGTACATCTATTGTGGTAGCTTATGATTCTTAATTTACATGCCGTGTAATGTGGCTGGCCCTTTGGGTCAGGAGAACCTATTTCTTTAAGGGACCGTGTGGCTAGGTGGGAGCCAGAGGAGCTGGAGTGCAATAAAGGGAGCTGTGTCTATTTTGGGCAGATTTCTTGGTACCCGGTGTGGGGAGCCAGAAGCCTGGTTGTGACTGATAGGGAGAATGGTTTAAGTACCACCCATCAGTGTTTGCGGAGTTTGGCTCCCAGCTTTGCAGCTTGCCCTGATTTTTGCACGTCTTGGAGGTTATCCCAAGAGGCCCCGGACACACTGACAGAGATGTGAATAAACATCTTTTGTCTGTGAGGAAACCTGTTTCTTCTCCTCTGCTGTGATACAGAATCTAAGAACACTTTTTCAGTATACATACACAGCTCCTTACATAGTATATGTACATACGTTTCAAAACCCTAACAATGGCCAGTGTGACCATAATGCTCATTTAAGACCTCAGACGACATTCCCTGGTGAACCAGAGCGTATATACCAGAACCAGGGTATATTCTTGTAACACACTGAGGGGATCTCAGGTCAGAATTGAGAAGCCTGTTTGTGTCTCTAGATCATGAAATTCTTTTCTTTAAAATTGCCTCCTGTTTAAGATGGTCTGTGATCCCAAATATCATGACAGTTCTGTTAACTTTCTTAGCCCTCCTTAGGTGGCCTTGGAGAGTTCTTGTTTGAGTGGGGTGGAGCAGCACCATCACAGAGGAGTGTGACAATAATTTCATACGCTTAAAAAACATACCAGGTATAACTGACACAGGAAACACATTTAACTGTGCATCCATATGCCCACTTCTCCAAGTTCCACAGCTCATGGTCTAATGCTTAGGACCCTGGCCTGGGAATCAAGGGACCTGAGTGTGTTCGCAGCTCTCAGTGAGCTGCTATGAGATTTCAGACACGTCACTCCATCTTTCTGCTTCCATTCCCCATCCCACTCTTTGTTTATACTGCCAGCTGTGCCGGGAAGGCATCTTCTATTACTAAATCCTTTTGTTGATGCCTTTAGAGGTTACAAGTAATAATAAACGGTCACCAATCATTTGGAGAATCCAGTCCTCCGTTTCGAAGTCAGTTTGAAATTGGTTTTTCCTCTTGGTTTGAATAATAGTGTGGCAAATTTTAAATGCAGTCTTGATTATTTTATTTCCTTCCCCCCCCCAGTAATGAAAATGCACTTTATCAGCATTTCAAAACATGATTAATGCTTGACCTTTCAGAGGTTCCAGGCTAGGCCGTTGATGGTGCTTCTGTGTTCTGAGGAATCAAACTGAAAGGTATTTCTAACCACAATGAAGCATTCTTCATTAATGAATGGACCAGGAACTCAAAGAATTCCTTCTCACTCTTTTTTTTTTTTTTTAAATAAATCGGGGCATTTAATCAATTGGAGTGGGGAGAAAACATGAATATATTTATGATTTTTCTTGCTTTCCTTTCTAAGGTTGGAATGCAAACTCTATTAGTTCATTACAGTGGGTCAGAGATCATTTTTAGCCCCCTTTAGCCAGCACCTGCGCTATCAAGTACATTAATAACTCAGATCAATCAAAATTAAATGTGAAGTCTGGCTTCAGCTGTTCCTGAAAAGGCACTCAGAAGCATGAAAGGAAAACGTGCTGCACAGAGCAGAAAAATTAATAGAAAGGGTTCTCTTTACCAATTTGGGTGCCAGATCACAAATTTGAGTGGTCTCCTCTAACTTTCGGGTCTAATCCTGTACCCATTCAAGTCAATGGCATAGCTTCCATTGACTGTAATAAAGTAGCGTCCTGTGCTTAGTTAAACAGACTAGCTAGACGAATGTCCGCATGCCAACCTAAACATTGAAATACAAAACACTCACCTTATCATTGGTGCATGAGTTTGGAGACAGCGCCCATTTGGTGAAATTCACCTTGCAGATGCCTAGCACGAGACCTGTGCTCCATTAGGTGTCCAGGCCTCATGCTGGTTCATTTATACAGTGTTGATCACCTAACAAATGATACTAAAACATGGGTAAGAAAGAGACATGAAATTGAGGCCCTGGCCATGTAGGTTCAACAAAGAGCCCATGGCACTTTCCATGCAACACAGGGCTTCATCCTCAATGTCCTAAGCAAGTTGCAATTGGGGTAACTGACCCACTGATGGAGAAACTTTCATTGACTCTGCTGACACTGAACTTGTCCTTGGACCCTTTCATTCCCTTTGCACTCCCATTCTGGAGTCACTTGCCGTTTGGCCCTAAGACTAGAATCAAGTGCTTGATTGCAGGTCCGTTTGAGAGAGATCCTCGTCGCTTAGTGAAAGTGATGGGAAAGCATCGCTAGAAAGAGTGGGAAGATAATCCTTTCGGCTCACCTTTCTCACCCGCCCCCAGGCTCAGCTGTTCCTCTTCCCCCTCTCCTCACTTCCTCCCTCCTACCTATGCTGCTAGAATTAAAAAAAAAAAAGTCATTATCCAGAACCATTTTTATTCCTATAAGAATGCACGAAGGGCTTTAAAACCCAGATACAAGGTGTGGAGAGTATTGGCGATAACAGCTCCATGTAAAATCTTATCCCATAATGAGTTTTTTAAATAAAACAAGCATCTCTTTTTAGGGCTACAAGGCTGTTTTTCCTATTGCAAAGAAGATATGGTGATTGCATGCAAGGGAAAAGTTGTGCCTTTATAGAACAATATTTTCCTTTTCTTTAGTGTCTTCCATCCAAGAATCCTAAAACCTAAACACTAAGGTTATGTCTACACTTACAAAAGCTAGTTCGAATTAGTCAGTTAATTAATTAGTTAATTCGAATTAACTAGCATGGCCCTACTAACATGCTAATTTGAACTAGCCATGATCATGCAGGGCACTTGCTTAGTTCGAATTAGTCAGTTGCAGGAAGGTCAATCTGCTGATTAGTTTGAACTAATATGGCCACATTGACTTAATTTGAATTAACTATTTTGAATTAAGGGTTAGTTTGAACTAAGCAATCTAATTTGTTAGTTCAAATTAAGGAAGCCCTTAATTCGAACTGATGGAAGCCGAGTGTGGCCAAGGCTTAAGTTAGTTTGAATTAAGCTTCCTTAATTTGAACTAACTTGCAAGTGTAGCCATAGCCCCAGGTGCTAGCCCAGCACCCCCTGAAATCAAAGTGAGTTTTGTCATTGGTTTAAATGAGAACAGCATTGGGCATTACCTCATTGGTGAGGTGCAGACAGGTGGTCTATTGATCTAATTGATCTATTGATCTAATGATCTATTAGACAGGCACCTCCTGGTGATGGAATTGCTCAGAGCAGACCCTCCCCCTCAATGCAGTGTCCTGGGCTCCATCTCCTGAGTCTCTAATCCCAGACCTTCACCCTCCAGCCAAGTCTTCTCCACAATTGCCCCCTTTCAGGGTTCAGTCTAGTCCAGGCCAGCCCATGTTACCTCAGTGGCCACAACTAGTTCAGTTACCACCTACTGGCAGGCAGGGAGAAACCCAGTTCCAACCATTTCTCCAGACCCCACCCCAGAGATCCTATACACCATGTCAACCCCCACTCCAGTAAAAAAATATTCCCTGGATTACATTCTCCCCCCTCACCAGATACCTGCGCTCCCTTGAATCCAGGATTGCTTTCCAGTCAAACCCCGGCAGCTTGTAACGAGCCATCCATGGTCCCATCTACCGCAAGCAGACGAACAGTACATCCTCCTCGTTGCTTGCCAGAGAAAGACCACCCAAAACAGGGGTTGCAGCCCTCTTATATACCAAGCTCCAGGGCTTTGAATGGCTCTGCAGTTACCTGCTCCCATTGGCTATGCCCTTCTTTTGGGTTTTAACCTCTTTTCTGCCAGAATGGGGAAATTACCGCACTACATGAGGTACATAAGACACATACTGTCTAAAGGAAGTTAAGATAACCATTATACAGTCCCCACTGCTTTGGGGTGGAGTACATCAGCTGTTTGACAGCACATAGTAGGGTGGAAGGAGTGTGGAAGATTTCTGTATCCATTTGAGACTGCATGGGGAGTTTAGGGTGGCAGAATTGGAAATTAGTCAGGATACCACCTCTACTCCTGAAAAGCATGCCATGGGATATTTTGCTACAAAGCATAGGAATGTCATGTAGTTTGATCTCATCTGTGAGATGGCATCTCTTGTACCATAGTACCCAGAATACCATGCAGGTGAATGTCATCTTCTGAAGCATCAACCCCACTTTCTGCAGCATGCTGGGTATTTTTTGGCAGACAGCAATCCATAGACTGACTCAGGTTGGGTCGTTAGCCAGAGCCAAAAGGATCAGAACACAAGTTGATAAGACTGCAGGCTGACAAAGCATTTTTAAAAGCGACTCCTCTTCTGTTTATCTAATTCTTCAGTGCAAGGCACTAACAGCAAAATTGTCTGCTGGAACCTGAACAGAATAAAAATGTTGTATTGTATCTCAATCCCAACAATCTCCCCTATGTGGATGAAAGAAAGGCACTGCCCCTGAGATAGCGGCTCGGTGGCCCGTGCAAAATGACTCGGTCCATCACCCAGTGCCCCCCTTTTTGACAATCTCAGCATCAAAACCAAGGACTGAACGGACTGGCAGCAGTTCTTAAACAATGGTCTATGAAGCATGTGGACAGCCAGTTGGCTACGTGGAGCAGGCCCTTCCTCCATACTCCCAGTCTTTGACCAGATTTTAAAAGAAGGTAGAAACATGCTGAATTGTTTTATCACTCTTCCATGTAGGTATTTGCTTTTGTCTTTTAAAGAATGTTACAGGATGGCAAAGTGCGCTGCACAAATGGCAATGGGAGGGGAGGTGATCAAAGCAGTTACAAATGGGTAACAAAGTGGTCTGCTTGTCTGGGAGTGGGTGGATCATGAGTGGAATGGAAGAGGAGGTCATCTGCTGGTCAGGAACACAAGCAATCTATTAAATTATGGGCCACACTATGAAAATGTTTAGGAACTCCTGAGCTATGGAGTCTGACCATCCCTCTAACTCCTTAAAGGTGCTCCCTCCGGAGGGTGCGTCTATACTGGCAAGTTAGGTTGACTTAAGGACGCTTAAGTCGACCTAAACAAAGCCATGTCCACACTGGGCTTTTCTTAAGTTGGCTTAAGGAAATCTTAAATTGACTTAAGGCCAGTGTAGATAGGGATTAACGCTAAATTGACTTTATTAAGTTGACTTAAAGCCAATATAATGGCTATCTCTGCTGTTAAATTGACTTAACAAAGTCGACTTAAAGTGTAGCCAATTTGTTAAGTCGACTTAACAAGGTTGATTTTAAGTCGACCTTGTTAAGTGGACTTAACAAAGTCGACTTAACTTTGTAAGTGTAGACTTAGCCTCCAGGTTAGGGGTATTTGCATTTTCATCTATGTCATGTGCTGGATTGCACCCCGTACCAGTAAGGGGCTGTGTCATTGACTGTGGGTACCTTAATGCTCTGTTGTTGTGGCTCACACTGATAAATACGCACTGAGTGTTTGTGTATCTCTCACTCCAACAACAACCTGCTTGTCACATCCTAGCCACACTCAGGTATACATGAGCTATGGGTACCCTGGAAAGATGACCCCAACACCTCTCAGTGCCAAAGTCTCCTGTGTGCTCTAAAAGATCCAACTCTTTCCTGGACAATTCAGATGAATAAAAAGGGTTGTTTGCTCTCTAAAGAGGAAAAATGCACAGTTTATCATTTTAATCACAATTAGCACTCAAGTTCAAACACAGCACTAGTTTCATTTACTCTGAAAGTAAAATAAAAGAAGATAGGATTTTAAGTGAATTAAAGTATAAAGGACAGGGATTGATAGAAATGGTTACAAGTAAAGAAAAGTGAAAACCATGCTTTCTAGTGGGTAAAATTTAACACAACAAGCTACAGTCAAGATGGCTGACCATCACTCAGGATCTCCCACAAAGTCCAAAGTGCTCAGTTCTTTTCTCTTCTTAGGTAAAACATAATCTGGGTTTCATTGCCCCTCTTTTATAGTCCAGTGAACCTTTGAAATGGATTCTTTAAAAGGTTCCCCCCTGCCCCAAAGTAAAATTTATTCAAGCTGTGAGGAAGGATACAGGAGTCTCATGGGGAAAGAATTTTCATGCTGATTTCTTCCCCTACTGGTGTTTGCTAAAATGCAAATGGGATCTGTTTCCTCTAGTCTCCTCCTCCTGCCATAACATTGAGTAGTTATTGCCTCCCTTTGTTGTCTTGATGGTTCTGAATAACTTTTATATAAATTGCATTCTTGCTGTCCATTAATATACCTTGAAAGCACCATCAAGATAGCAGAATCACTTTCCTTTGCCCATGGTGAGGTAATATCTACCTTGGCGGACACACTATAAGACATAATTCCTAGTATGTTTGTGATTTTGAATTTGTCCTCTGCATATAATATCAATGATTAGTATGTTATCAGCTCTTTATTGATGTCTTACATCAGCACCTTTTAGATACAGATTATAACATTAGTGAGTTGGTGTGCACTCAACTGGTTAAGCCAACTGAAATTTACAACCAGATATCAGTGAGTTTCTTGCTTTCTGGCAAAGGGATTCTATTAGTGCCACAGCTAAGACTCTCAAAGCAACTGATAAAGGTAGGGAAATATTATTAATCCCATTTGCAGATGATGAAATAGAGGCCCAGGCAGGTAAATGACTTGCACCAGAACACAAAAGGTATGTCTACGCTAGAAAAAGTAAGTCAACTTTGTTAAGTCGACTTAATAAGGTCAACTTTAAGTCAACCTTATTAAGTCGACTTAAAGTGGACTAAGTCAACCTAAAGTTAAATCGACTTAGTCCACTTTTGTTAAGTTGACTTAACTGGCCTTAAGTCAACTTAATAAAGTTGACTTAAGGGTTACTCCCCATCCACACTGTCCTTAAGTCGATCTAATGGGCGGTTGTTATTAAGTTGACTTAAGCTTTCATTAATTCGATTTAAGGAATTTCTTAAGCTGACTTAATGAAAGTCAGGTGTAGACATGGAGTAATTTAGGTCAACTTAAGGGTCCTTAAGTAGACCTAAATTGCTAGTGTAGACATGAGAAAGATAGTCAGAAGCAGAGTTGGCTAAAGAAGTCATATGTCTTGGTTCCTAGTCCCTGACTTATCTATTAGCATATGTACATAGACACTTCTTAGATTTGTGCTATTGTCTCTACACCCTGTGAAAGGTGAGAATTAAACCCTGAAATTCGGATGCCTTGACCTCCACCTCTAATCAATAGACCATGTTGCCATTCTTCCTGACACACTCCTTGATGTGGTAATCTACATTGTTACCTGTCTCACAGTGATGTTATGAGGAACCATCAGTTAATGCTTGTAAAACTCTTTATGATCCTTGAACTGGAGGCACTATACAACAGCAAAGAATTATTATTAATTATTATTATATATTTATTACTTGCAACAATTCAGTCACTTATCTCCACTCACATCTGTGGACCTACTCCCATTATTTGCAGTAGGGATGTCTCAAGACATTAGTGACTAATGCTCTGAATAATTAGGCTGTGAAAATCTAACTGCAGGGATTTTTTTATTATTAGCAATTTTCCGTTCTGTTGTATTAATTCCATTTGGTATCAGTCTGTTTTCTTGGTGAACAATGATCACTAATGCAAAATCATTTCCATGCAAAATGCTTTTCATCAACTGATTTAACAGACCATAAAATGTCTTAGGTTGAAAATATAAAATAAAATCAACTTATCGTTGATGTTACAATGACTTTAATTTCTTCCTTCCACTCTTCCTGTAATTTTTATTTTAAACCTTTCTCTCACCCTTCTGTTTTCTCTTTCCATTTTCTTTCATTTTTCCCCAGTCCCCCTTCTGCATAACAAATTTTCTTTCTTTCTTTCTTTCTTTCTTTCTTTCTTTCTTTCTTTCTTTCTTTCTTTCTTTCTTAGTGTTGCACACTTGACCATTGTGCTCATTATCCCTGAGATAGTTGCATGCTCCTAGAATGTGCACAGGCCACTTTTGCTATTATGAAATGGGGAGGGGAAGTAGCAGAGGTGGCCACATGGGACATTGCTTTTTCTGCACAGATAACATTATTCCTTCCAATAACTATGCTTTGCTGCTCTATGCGCTTGGTACTGGGAACATAGACATGCTCTTCGTGTCTCTCAATCGTTTCTTCCGGCTCTGGCCGTGGTGCTGAATGCTAATTAGCTGGAATCCATTGCATCTCTCTGCAGTTATTTTCATCCCATCTGAGTTCACTTTTGCACAACAGCATTCATCCTCCAAAGCCAGCTAGAATTCCTGTAAGGAAAGAAGGTGTGTATGTACATTATTCCTACTGGCTTTTATCCAGCAAAGCACTTACACACGCTCTTAATTTTAAGCATGTGATCAGTGCAGTTAATTTTGATGCTCACCTCGACACAGACTGCAGCTGAAGAGATCAGCCAGAGGCAAGTTCAGTCTCTACCAGATTATTCAACCCTCCATCCCTCTGCTGTGATTGTTAAAAAAAAAAAGGCCAGTTAGCTGGAATCAAAGGACCCTCTATGCTGTGTCTCAGTTTGTGGCTGAGAACCCCCAACTCATTTCATCTAGGAATAGGGATTCTGAATGAAAGAGTAAATCTCTGTTTTTCCAAGGTGGCCTGGCATGTTTAACCCATTGCATGATGTGTAAGAGGAGTACTGTTAAATGAACACATTTGTTAGACAAAAACCTGCAGTGCGAGGCTTACAAGAGGAACAATGGAAGAAAACGAAGGATGGTCTTGTAGCTGTGACACTAGATTGGGACTCTTGATATGTTAATTGAATTCCATGGTCTACCGCTGACTGAGTGGCCTCAGTCAAGTCATTGAATCAATTTCCCATCTGTAAGATGGCGACAGCACTTCCTTCGACACGTTCTCTCTTTGCTATTTCCCCTGTGAGCTCTTTCCAGGTTTCTATGAGGGTCCGGGCCCAACAGGGCCCCAGTATGAGTTGGAGGTGCGAAGTGGGTGCCGTAATATAAATCACAGTAATGATAGGCTGTGAAGGAGAGTTTCTATAGCGGGCTGCAATTTTAAGAGCAGCTTTAATGAATCTATTCCATCTGAATGAAAGACAGCTGAATCCTTTTCAGTGCTGGCTTTATTGAAATGCCATGAAGGAAGAGCACCCATCTATTGAATTACTATCCCCACTTTCTGCAGGGTTTGTTGTCAGCTTCTCCCATACAATTACTGATCAGGCCCAACCCTGTTTAAGTTGGGTGGCCTCCTGAAAGGCCAGCCCTGGTCTCCTCAAATCACTCAGGGATTAAAACACTCGGAATTTTTCAACCTTTCGCTTCCTCTCCCCTCCACCAATCCTCTCTCTGTTATTTTTATTATTTGTGTCACAGTAACATTGCTCTAGGCACTGTATGTACACAAAGGACAGTCCCTGATCCAAGGAATGTATGATCTAAATATTACTATGGTCTAAATAATCACCATCATTATTATTTTATTATTATTATTTTTATTGTGGTAACCCCCATTGTGCTAGGCTCTGAATAAATACAAAATAAATGCAAAAGTCCCTGCCCCAAAGAGTTTACAGTCTAGTATAAGACAAGAGATAACAGGTGAATACAGATGGAAGAGCACCAGGAAACAATGAGACAATATTGGTCAGCATGACAGACCAAGGTTTTTGCACACCCACTGGCTAACCATTGCCAAGATTTTTGTAGATGTCTCAACAAAGAGGAGTTTTAAGGAGGAGATATTTATGGGGAGCTTCTCCCATGAATGAAGGGTAGCATGTAAGAAAGCACAAAGGTAAAGCATCAAGAAAAAGAGTCAGCAAGGAAATAGAGAAACATGAAGGGACATGCCCAAAGTCACTAGCTGAATTGGTACTAGAACCCATGTCTCTGGACCACTACAGGTGCTTCCTAGTCATGAGACCAGAGTGCCTCCTGCTTTTTTCCCTCACTCTTTTTTAAACTCTTCTCTGTAATGCCATTTTCAGTTCCAAACCAAAGTTTTTTTGACCGATGGCAAAGAATGTGAAGATGGAATTTGCTTTGAGCCTCTCTAACTTAACTTTACAAATGATCTTCTGCATTTGTCATTCACCTCACAAATCATCGACTCACTGACGCCTTCTGCATTTTCTGCACTCCAGTAAACTCCATTCATTTATCTGAAACTCTCTAAAAAATCATTTTTCCCCACAACAAAATGCTATTGTCAGAAACTTCAGATCATCCCATCCATCAAATGCATTTGCGTGTACGTGTTTGTGAGTATGTTTGGGTGGGAGGGTGCATGTGAAATACATACGGCTGACAGGTTCGCTCTGTCACTGAATTGACTCCATATTTTGCTGGAATCTATTGGGTTTAAGAGGCACAACAGCATTATATATATATAGGTATAAATACACACACATGCACTCTGAGGGTGCGTCTACACTTGCAAGTTAAGTCTATTAAGCTTGCTTAAGTCGACTTAATTTACTCTGCGTCTGCACTACACTTTCCTTAAGTCGACTTAAGCAGCTGCTTAAATCGACTTAAGGAAAATTAAGTCAACTTTGTTAAACCTACTTTTAAGTCAACTTTTGGCTTAAGTCAACTTTCTAAAGTCGACTTAAGCCAATGTAGACCTGGAGTAGCCCTAAATCGACTCTAAGTTGACTTAGGGCTCTCCAGGACTCCCCCACTGCCCTCCCTGCCAGGGTGGCTGGCACAGGGAGAGCCTGGCATGCCCCCCCCACAGGGTAGGGCAGAGCCCTGCTCACCCTGCCCCTATGCCCTGCCAGGGTCCCATGGGTACAATGGGGCAAAGGCTGAGAGCCCCCTGGCATTTGCCAAGGGGTGCGCTCCCTGCCACCGTGGACCAGTCACAGGTCGACCTAGGCATCCAGTGTAGATGCTCTAGGTCAACTTTGTAGGGTCCCCCCCAAATTTAAAATTTGAGTGTGGACTCACTAAGTCGACTTAAATTAACAAGTGTAGACATAGCCTGTGTTATTGGGCAAACCTTTTTGCAGGCTAAATTTAATACACCAGACAAATGTTCTTTGTGGAAGGTGCTGTAATGTTCATCAAAAGCATTGCCTACAGCAAGCCTGTATGCGGTGGACTTTAAGTCGACTTAAATTCGACCTTGTTAAGTCGACTTAACAGTAGACACAGCTGTCCACACTGGCTTTAAGTCGACTTAATAAGGTCGACTTAGTGCTATTCCCTGTCCACACTGGCTTGAAGTCGACTTAAGGCTTAAGTCGACCTTCGGAGGTGGTGTTATTAAATTGACTTAAGCTGTTATGAAGTCAACTTAAGGAAGCGTTTAAGTCGACTTAATAAAAGCCCAGTGTGGACGCGGCTTTGTGTAGGTCGACTTAAGCCTCCTTAAGTCGACCTAAATTGCCAGTGTAGACGCACCCTGTAGGATTTGTAAAGGAAATGGTTTATTGCTGACAAACCTGTAGTTACCTCACTGCTGACTCCTCTGCCCATTCATTAAGCCAATTCGCTCTTCCTAGAGAGGATGTTGGAAACATGTTTTCTTCTTTTCCTTTGTGGCATGTTTTGTCAGTGCCGGATTAATGCAGGGGTTACAAGGACCAAAGCCCTGGGCCTTGTCCTAAATGGGGTCCCCAGGCTCAAGCCCCTAAAATCCCTACCTGATATGCCTCCCCACCCCACTCAGAAGTGGTGGTGCTTTGGGGAGCACTGAGAGTGCTCCTGCCCCATTGGTGCTGAGGAAGGGGGAGCCCTGGGGCCAGAGGCAAGGTCCAGTCCTCCCACCCTGTCCTTGGGCTGGCTGGTCCACATCCGGAGGTGGGGTGGGTTGGGCCAGTGCCTGTTTATTCCTATGGGGGGGGGGGGCCGGCTGGCTTGGGGCAAGACCTCCACTCCAGTGAAGCCTTCAGGGCCCATGGCCCTGGGGGGCCGTGGCATCAGAACTGCCAGTAAGTCCCCTCCCCAGAACCTCTAGCAGCATCAGCCGCAGACCCCTCCTCAGCTTCCCCCAGCACAGCCAGCCGTGGGCCTCCGCAGCCCTGCTGCCCCACCTCACCCCCCGAGGAGTGCCACTTGGGGCCCCTGACCCCGCCCCCAGCCTCCCAGGCAGGGCGCCCCAGTGGGGTGGGCTGCCTGGAGTCCCCTTGGCCCTTGATCCAGCTCTGCATTTGGAGCATTTCTTGTATAGCTGCTGACTGAAATTGTTGTTTACTGGGTGCTCAAGTCCATAGAAGGCCCAGTAGGCAGAGCCATGTTGAATGACCAGAAAGGAAACAGGTTTAAATGCTGTGCCAGGATTTGGGGTTTATGCTGGTGCTGATATTAGGGAGCAGAGGATGCTGCATTTAAAAATAAAATACCACTTTGGATGAAAGCCCAGGACTCCACTGACCTGCTGTGAGGCCATGGGAAAGTATGTGTGCCTCAGTTTCCCCATCTGTAAAATGGAGATACTTGCTGTACCGCCCAGAGGAGGTGGGAGGACTAAAGTTTTGGATGATCTAGCCATCCATAGTATTAAAACAGAGCCAGTTGCTCTGTGAGGATGTGCCAGCTTCTGTGGTTGCAAACACTGGTGGTAGACGGTTGCCTAAGGGGTATGTCTGAGGGAATGCAGCTGTACTGCTTGGAAGCGTTGTGTCTCACCTACCACAGAATCATAGAATAATAGGGTTGGAAGGGACCTCATGAGGTCATCTAGTCCAACCCCCTGCTAAAAAGCAGGACCACTCCCACTAAATCAGGGTTTTGTCTAACCGGGCCTTACAAACCTCCAAAGATGGAGATTCTACCACCTCCCTAGATAGCCCATTCCAATGCTTCACCACCCTCCTAGTGAGAAAGTTTTTCCTAATATCCAACCTTGACCTCCCCAGCTGTCATTTGAAACCATTGCTCCTTGTTCTGTCCACCGAGAACAGCCTAGCTCCCTCCTCTTTGGAGCACCCCTTCAAGTAATTGAAGATTGCTATCAAATCTCCCCTCAGTCTTCTCTTCTGTAGACTAAATAAGCCTAGTTCCTTCAGTCTCTCCTCATAAGTCATGTTCCCCAGCCCCCTAATCATTTTTGTTGCCCTCCGCTGGACTCTTTCTAATTTGTCCACATCCTTTCTGTAGTGGGGAGCCCAAAACTGGACACAGTATTCCAGATGCGGCCTGACCAGTGTCAAATAGAGGGGAATTATCACATCCCTCCATCTGCTGGCAATACTCCTACTGATACAGCCTAATATGCCATTGACCTTTTTGGCACCAAGGGCACACTGTTGGCTCATATTCATCTTTCCGTCCACCATAACCCCCAGGTCCTTTTCTACAGAACTGCTACTTAGCCGATCGGTCCCCAGCCTGTAGCAGTGCATGGGATTTTTCCGTCCTAAGTGCAGGACTTTGCACTTGTCCTTGTTGAACCTCATGAGATTTCTTTCGGCCCAGTGTTCCAATTTGTCCAAGTCTCCCTGGATCCTGTCCCTACCCTCCAGAGTATCTACCATTCCCCCCAACTTGGTGTCATCTGCGAACTTACTAAGCACACAGTCTATTCCATCATCAAGATCATTAATGAAGATGTTGAATAGAACCGGCCCCAGGACCGACCCCTGGGGCACTCCTCTTGTTACTGGTTGCCAACCAGACATCAAGCCATTGATTCCTACCCACTGAGCCCTTTGATCTAGCCATTTTTCGATCCACCTTACGGTCCACTCGTCCAACCCATGCTTCCTTAACTTGCCGACGAGGATGCTGTGGGAAACTGTATCAAAAGCCTTGCTAAAGTCAAGGTATACCACGTCAACGGCTCTTCCCGCATCCACAAATCCAGTCATCTCATCATAGAAGGAAATCAGGTTGGTCAGGCATGATTTGCCCTTGGTGAATCCATGTTGACTGTTCCTGATCACTCTATTTTCCTCCAAGTGTTTCAGGATGGATTATTTGAGGACCTGCTCCATGATTTTCCCAGGGATTGAGGTGAGGCTGACCGGTCTATAGTTCCCTGGATCTTCCTTTTTCCCTTTCTTGAAGATATGTACTATATTTTCCTTTTTCCAATCCTCTGGGACCTCCCCCATTCAGTGGGAGTCGTGATAATGAATACAAAGGAGTTTCTTTAAGGTGGTTGTCCCTGGCTCTCTGGCTGTGAAGGCTGCCCGGGGTCCTGGCCTTCCATTAAAAAATCATGAAAGAGACTGCTGGCTCCTGTGTAGAAAATAATCCCATCCTCCTCTTCAAAGGGCAAGAGGTGCCATAAAGAGCTAATAGAGCTCAGTGACTGAATGGTGCTGGCTGGGAAAGGTGTATGGCCCAGGATGTGCTGGTGTGTCTCCTCCCCCAGCAACATTTGATCACAAACAACAATTCCTTCCAAAGAGGGAATCCTAACGCTCTCCTCTTCTGGGTGGTAAATTCTGCCTGGGGCACCAGGGGACGTCTTAATGCTGGAAGTCATCAGTCGCTTTCGTTTGTTTCTTGGTGGCTGCAGCCAAGTGGGAGTTAAAGCTCCCGTGATACATTATGCCACACCTTGTTCTTGGGTAATGCTTCCACCATCATCAGTTAAGCAGAGTCTAACATTACAGGCTCTTTTGTCTACACTGGAGGCTCTGTTAAGTTGACTTAACAAGGTCGAATTTAAATCGACTTAAAGTCGACCTTGTTAAGTCAACTTATAGAGTCCTTATTGAAAATTCCAGTCGATTGCCAGCATCCACACTGGCAGGTGCTAGGTTGACGGAGGAGTGGTGCATTGTGGGTAGCTGTCTCACATTGTACTGGGGCCTGGAGGCCAATTAAGTCAACTTAAGGGCTTTCCCCATCCACGCTGACTTAAGTCGACTTAATAAGGTCGATTTAAGCATTAAGTCGACCTTCAGAGGTGGTGTTATTAAATTGATTTAAGTAGGTCGACTTAAGTGCCCAGTGTGGATGCGGCTTTGTGTAGGTCGACTTAAGCATCCTTAAGTCGACCTAAGGCTCCAGTGTGGATGTACCTTTTGTGGGATACCGCAGAGCACCCAGTTCTTGCTCCATTTGACTGAATGGTCCACCAGCTAGCTCATTGTAAATCCCTTTGGGATGTCTTGAGTGTCTAACACCCCAGACGCTGCCAAGTGCTAATCAGAGCTTTCAGCTGCCCCTCTGGATTTGCCTCCTGTCCGGCTGGTGAATGGCTCTTTGCAGAGTGTCACCGTGGCTATGTCTACACTTGGCTAAATAAGTCGATTTAGCATGTCTACACTCAAAAATTAAGTTGACTTAAAGGGGACCCTGCCAAATCGACTTGGAGCATCCACACTGGACACCTAAGTCGACTTGTAGGGGCTAGGTGGGGGCACCCCTTGCCAAGTGCCAGGGGGCTTAGCGTACAATGGGGGCTGAGCAGGACAGGGACACTGGCAGGGCATAGGAGCAGGGTGGTCAGGGTTCTGTCCTGCCCTGTGGGGGGGACACCAAGGCAGGGAGGGGAGTAGGGGAGCTCTGGAGCCCTTTAAGTCAACTTAAAGTCGACTTAGGGCTAATACGCATCTACGCTGGCTAAGTCGACTTAATAAAGTCAGCTTAGCCAGTAAAGTTGACTTTATACTAGGTTTTATAACATCAACTTTAATTTTCCTTAAGTTGACTTAAGGAAAATGTAGTGTAGACGCAGATTAAGTTAAGTCGACTTAAGCAAGCTTAAGTCGACTTAATTTGTAAGTGTAGACGCACCCTTAGAGAGGTTGGAGAAGGAGAGACGTGAATCATTCAGTGACTGCTCACCCTGCTGAGTCGTGCTCATGCTTGGCCGTGATGATTAGTTCTGCTGTTTAAGGCTGAAGGGACTGGGAACCAGCATAACCCAAGTCACATGTTCACACTCAAGCCACGTGGGCAGATGCTGTGCTTTCAACTGTGGCCTGGAGGAGCTGGAAGGAACCTAACCTGAGAGCTGCTGCTTTCCTGCAGAGGAACAGAGATTGCCCTGCAAGTGCTGACAGCTTGAAACTTTAACCCTACAAAAGCACTTTTAAGCAGAAACATACAAGGGTTTTCCTGTTTGCATGGATCTAGTTTTTGACAGTGTTGGTGATTATAAACCTATACTAATAACAGTCTATATTAATAGGCATTGGATGGCCTGGTTAAACACTCAGAAGTTAGAATTATGCCAGAATGATGTTTACTCTTGTACCTCCTTGTGTAGATGCATTCGTATTTAGCCTTTAATTCTATGATCATCTATTTCATATTTTTAGATTATTAACATAATGTAAAAGCAAAGGTCACCTAATTTAACTGCAAATTGAGATGAAATAAATATGCCAGGCAGTTTTTGCTATAATTTCATGTTATACATAATATATAATATGCTTTTTTAGGACACTTTCCTCTTTCCTAGGATGTGATTCTGTAATTAAGACTATGGTAATGAATCTTTAATAGGGAAGGGTGGAAACAAGAATTTAATTTCACAAAAACATTGAGATTTGTTTGAAATTTTTCATAACAAAACTTGAGAGAGAATTTTGCTGCCTCTGTGTAGTAAATATTTTTCAATGGCTCATAGCTTGGCCAAATCAAACCTAATTTTCATTAGAAAATCCAATTCTCTTTATTTTCCTGAAAAAATACAACCATTTTGGCCCTAGAGGCTGTTTTAAAAATAAGTTGCAACATACAATTTTTTAATAATGGGGAATTATTAAAATTAGGAATAACATTATATATATAATGTTATTTCTAATTTTTCTTCAAAAATGACTAATATCTTTTGCTCTTAATTTTCCCAAAATATTAACTTTTAGGCTAGCTTGCCCAGGGAGATTTTAGACCAATAGTTGAAAGATACAGAAAGTAATAAATAACTGAAAGCAGGAATTTAGAATCTAAATGCTTAAATAACCTTACCTACAACAGTCATGACCACTCTAGCTCTGAATTATTTGTAAGCCTGTGTTGGGTTTTTAGCTCTGAGAACACGCCTGAATTCTCATTTGGGTAACTGCTAGGGCTGTGAGACTTTGTGAACAAAAGAAAGTCACAGAATGTTTTGCCAATATGTTCACAATTTTGTTTCAGGCAGTTTAGTTACCTCTGAGATGTTTATAAAATTTAGTGAAATGGGGTTTTTCACATGAGAAAATATGCAAAAAAAATCACATTTTCCCGTTTCTCTTTCAAATTCACAAATTCCTGAAAATTGACCTAATTTTACTCAGTTTTGCTTCTTTTTGTGAAGAATGTTGCTATTTTCAGCTGAAAATTTCCACTTTCCATTGTCCCGTGCACATGTGTAAACATAAGGCAGGTTTTGATTTCACAACCAAATGTGAAAAACTCTCACATTTCAAGGGTTATTAGCTTCACTGCAGAGATTTCACACAGCTCCAGTAACTACATTGCCTCCCTAAACTTCCTCTACAGCTCTTGCTCTATGGGGCATTCTTCAAATATAGCCTTCCGTCTGTTCCCTTAGCCTTTTAATTTCTCTCTCCCTTGGCTATTAATTATTGTCGAAGGATTCAATGAAGTCAATGCAAAGATTCCCATTAATTTCAATGGGCTTTGAATCAAGACCTCACTCTGTACAATATTTTGGGAGACAGCTTGCCCGAAAGACATTATTCAAAATAAAGACCCAGTCCTATGAGTCCTTACTCACATGAGTGCGGCTCGCGCAAGTAACAGCTTCTTATGGGAGGAAAAGTTTGCAAGATCAGCCCCAGGAGCTGTTTTGTTTGTATGAAATGACTGATAGGGAAGGGAGAAGTGGGCGCTCTTTGGAACCATCTGATGCATTAGAACTGTTGGCAGAGAGCAGCCGCTGCTTTGGTTGAGTCCCGTCCCAGCTGTTTAAGATCTGAATTGCTGCAGTCCCTGATGATTGCATTTGCAAAGTGGTACTTTTTGTGTTGCTGCAAGTCTCTTGAACTGGGCAATTTTACATCATAAAGATAACAGAATAATCACCGCAAAGTTGCGGTGATTTATTGCTATGTCTTCTGTCCTTGATAAGTTGGTATCTTTGCAAAGCAGCTGTTTGGTACACAGGAACTGTCCTAGGATTTGTGCTTCTGCGGGAATCCCTGCAGACAGCATTGCTGTGAGCTGCACCATTCCTGACAAGTCATGTGGGTACTGGCATTTTGGGGTTGCTCCCAATCACAGCACTAACTTAAATCATGTGCTATCCACCAGGGGTGTAGCCAACCCTCATTTTTTGGCTGGGCATCTGAATCTGCAGTGTGGGCCCAGCTATGGGCAGCTTCTGGTCATGTGACTGGAAGCTTCCTGAGATGTTCCAGTTGCTAGGTAGCAACTGGAGCTCTTGTGAGGAGGAGGGAGGGAGAGAGGAGGCGAGATCAGGCCTGCCCACACCAGCTTCTGGTAGTGGCGTGAATTTTGCTGCTGTGGCTGTGGAGCTGGCCAGCAGCTGGCAGCCACAATTGGAGCAGAGGTGCTGGCACTGGTGCCTCTCCTCTGCCCGTGGACATGGATGTGAAGTTTGTACCACTGCCTGGTACTGCTGATCTTTGCAGTGGGTCTGATCTGCAAGTGGGTAGGCCCTGGCCCACCCAGGCCCACCCATGGCTATGCCCCTGCTACCCAAACAGGCCAAGTGCTACAATTCTGTACAAGCAAGAGTCATCTCTCCTTGGGGAGGGGGAATGGCTGTGTATATCTTATTAAAGAATTCACCCCAGTGCTTCATCACTGCAAGTATGAATAGAAACGGAGCCAGCTGTGGATTTGGAGCCATGGCTTCCATTGGTAGGAGCACAGAAGAGCAGTGCTGCAGCATGAGTGCCTGCGAACAATTCTGTCTGAGTCAACTAGAATTATCCGAAGAACACATTCTGCTGCAGTAGCACAATCGCTTTTAACTGTGGAGGGTATGGGGGTAGCATCCTCTGCCCTCCCCATCATGGCTTCTTGCTCTGCTCTTCTAATTCCAGATTGGCATCCCTCCAAAGAGCACGGTGCCCAACTCCCACTGTTCTCCAGTCCGGGCTGGTTAAACCTAGATTTCTGCAGTTCCCATTCAGACCTCAAAGCATTTTCACTGCCCTCCTGTGAACCTGCTCATTTCCCATTATATCATTCTCAGGGAGAGGTCGCCAAAGTGGGACATAGCACTCCAGATGAGGATGCCATGGTTTTCATCTCATCCCTGTGCTATATATAGATAGGGGAGATGATATGTCTTTATTTTCTGCATACTGTACCTTTAAGGACTCGGTTGTTTGCAAAGACAAACTCTTGTTCTGCTCAGTACAGAGATGTGCTGTTCACTTTTTCATGGGTTGTTAATTTAAAATCTTTGTGTTTGTACCCCAGGTTGGTCTATCATGTGAGTTCTCTCATACTGCTGGTTAGTCTCTATAACAGCTTCCCCAACCCAAGGAACTTTCCTTTAAGAGTAATAATAGTGAAGCCTGCTTTTTTTCTTGACATTTAAGGCAGAGGGTTTGAAACCTATCACCAACTGCAGTATCTTTTCCTATGAAGCCAGTCTGGTACATTTGGAAAAACAGAATGAGAATTCTGGTGTCAAAGAAGGGATTGTGAAACAACACGTTGTTCTGAGGATGACAGGTTTCCTGCTTAAAAAGGAAATTAGAGAAGATGAAACAGTCACTGCTGGGAATATGGAGGGAATTCAGTATCATGAAATATGCCTACAAAGGCATAAGAGGGATGTTGTCACTGAAAATACACCATCATTGCTTCGTCATCTTCTCTGTGCTATTTCCTATCTCATTTTTAGAGCTGAGTCAACTCCATTAAAACCGGCAGAAAACTTCCCATTGACTTCCATGTGATTGGGATGGGATACTTAACACATGAAAGCATCTGATGTGTTTATTTTTCATTATTGCGCCATATAGGGCAGACACCTTTCTGGAACTGTCATCATCATGATCAATCAGAAGGCAGCACCTTTTTCCTATAGATTCACAACCCAGCAACCTGCCTAAAATGTTCAAATTATTTTTGCCGGAGCGTGTTTATCCAGAGTTGTATTAAGATTTATGGGGGCCCTGAGCACAAAACATTTGAATCCCCCCCACATCATTATAAACACAAATGTATCAAAATATATTGATACAAAGACTCCCTTTAGTGTTCACACATGATGTTAATAATAAAGAAAACCCTAACCCAGTTCATTATGCCTAAATTAACTGCACAATTTTTCCACAAAGAAAATGAATAAGGCTCGATATTACCCTTACCACTATGCAAACAGCTAATCTGAACAACACTGGTGTTACATTAATCAGTCGTTCACAGGCCAACAAGTGGCTCTTTCATCGCCTCCAGTTTTCTTAAACCTGAACTGATGCATTTTCCCCACCTACTGATTCTGTTACAGTCCAGTTTTTCTACTGTGGAAGCAAAGATGTCTGAAAGACAATAGTCACAATTCCAAAAAGTAACTTAGCTAAAAGAAATAATCCTAACCTGAGGTAAAATTATTATTAAGAATTTTAAGTTTCATTTAGCAGTGAGAGCTGGTTCAAAACGAAGTGTGCAATTGATCACATAAGCCATGAAAAAAAAGTTGAAAGAATCTTATGTGTGGAAAAGTGACCCTTTTGGCTTTCTGCCATAGGCAATTCATGCAAACCATGAGAAAGTTGACATTTTACCAATTAAATTTTAGGACTACCTATTTCAGCTAATTAGAAACTAGCTTATACATATACATTCAATCACATTTAAGAATAGGCCACGTTCTGATTAGCCAGAGCACTCAACAGGATTTTAGGTCATTACTAAGCCAATGTTTTTTTCCAATAATAATGTAGACAGAATATTTCTCATTTCATTATACCAATACCTCATCATCAGTGTAAGGGAGGAAAAACTATCAGTGGAACTGAAAGGCCTCCCAAGATAAATTTTCCCCGCTGCTATAACTATCTGGGTTTGTCCTTGTGTTGTATCCCCCAACCAGGCTTGTCTTTTGCATTCACACAGCACCGATGACCATTAGCCCATGGCAACAGGTGATTCCACTGACCATCATTGTTAAGTAAATGTGGGTGGGCCACAATTCATTTGTGAAATTCAGTGCTGAGTGAATTGGGTCTTGAAGCTGTGGACCAGTTTAGACAGGGCCACATCAGTCCATGCTGGAAGAGGGGGGAAATGCACATAAAGATCTTACAAGTATGGTCTGGGGTAAAGAGCACTTTAGTCTTTCATCCAAAGCTAAGGTGGGAGAACTATATTATGGAAACCTTCCTATCAGCTGAGCAGGAGGGTAAATAATGACATATCACAATTTACATGGCAAAAATCCACTCTAAGATGCCAAGGTTGTGACCCACGGCTATTGGGAAGTGGAATCCACAAAGGCCCCAGGGGTGCAGGTGGGGGTAAATAGGGCAACATCATGACATATTAGGATAGGGTAAATAATGCTGCATTATGAGATGCAGGGATAGGGGCATCCAAGGGCCTCAGAACTGTGGTTGGAGGCCATAAAAAACCCAAACAAGCCTCCATCTCACTATATATTTTGTAATCACCAGAAGAGACAGGAAAAAAGCTGGAAGAGGAAAGGAGAGAATAGGTGAGTTGGAGGGAGACATGATTGTACATTGAGAGGAAAGGAAGAGGTGACGGAGACTCCCACGGAGTGAGCGGGAGAGGACTGGGGGCTTCCATGTTTCCACCTTTAAAAAGTTCTCCTCCCTCCCCACGTGCTTGTGGGAGCCCCAGTGAGGATTTCCCCAGCTCCTCTGGCTGCAGGGACCTCCCCATCCCAGCTGCCACCCCACCTTCAGTTGCTGAGGTACGAGTCCCTTGGATATGGTAGGAGTCCAGCCAGAAATGGGCATTCCTGATCAGCTGCAGGCTGGAGGAAATGAAGGGGGAGTTCCCCATCTTCCTTTGCCACCTAGCACTGGCCACCCAGCAAGCCATGGGAAGATGCAGGGGGAGCCCATCACCAGTGGTGGCAAGAAGCTATAGAAGCAGTGAAGAAAACAATAAGCAGGAGAGAAAGAGGTGGCTCCCTTCAACCGCATTCACCAGAGGAGCCCCCCACTGGCTCATCTAAAATGCCTGGCCCCAAGCCAAGCCTGCAGCAAAATCATTCTGCCCTAGCAGCAGCAGATTTTTTTCCAAGGCCCCAAAATTGGCTGGGGCCCCTGGGCCTGTTTGGTTAATATACCACTACATTTATACACGTGCGTGTCGGTCATCCTCCTGTTCGCTCGCTCACTGCTTTCAAAATCTTTCTGACGCTTCCTCCTCCAGTCCTCTGTAACTTTGCTAACTAAAACAGCCTGGTTTCGTCCACAACTTCTCCAACTCACTGTCTGCCTCCTCATCCTCCTCTTCTGTATCACTGCAAAATACATTAAATAGCAGGGTGCCAACTTAGAGATGAAGGAATTATTCATTGTGAAGGGATAAATGTAGCCCCCCCCCCTTCCATCTGTGAACTGATCCTGATCTTAGTGAATACATTTCTTATTCATAAACGTTCTCCTGGCAGTTTGGATGAACATATTTCAACCCTACTGGTTGTTTCCAAATTGTTCATGACAGCTATCCACTTTTGTTTTTCTGTGACGGGTGTCTGGCTGTGTGAGTCACCTGACATTGTTTCTGAGCAGGTGACTGAAACTTCAGAAATGAGGAATAGGGCTTGCCTGTGTTTGTGCACAGATACCATTGTTCCCGTGCACATGGGAATAGCCTTATGCGGACCAAGCATTCCCCAAACACTAGTGTGAATAAAAATCCCTTTGTGTGAAAGTTGATTAATAGCCCAAAATAAGGGGCATCGACAGAGTCAAACACAACAGCTGTTTGGATTCAGATGAGTGTCCATGTATGCTGCTTGTCCCAACCCCAATTTTTAAGGTTCCCTGCTAGTACTTTCTAGCTATTAATCATTTTCCACTCTAAAGAGTAGGGTCTGGTCTAGGGTCTGGTGTACACTCTAGTCTACACTTCACTAAGGTCTGATCTACACTCAAAATGTAGGTTGAAAAGAGGCTGTGCTCGAGGGTAGCCATGAGGACCTAACCCCTGATGAAGACACAGCTAGATGGGCCAAAGAACGTTGCTGTCGACCTTGTTTCTATGGCTGGAGGAGATGGTGTTCCCACAGCAAAGGTGTCCTTTCCATTGCTGTAGGCTAGGTCTGCATTATGGGGTTATAGCTGGCTACGCCTGCGGTTTATGTGCATTTTCAATCTAGGTGGACCTGAGTAATCAAGGCAAGACTTGGATCTAGAGCTGAACTTTCAGTCTGGGCATGTCTTGATCCAGGGTATTGCTTCAGCCCATACAGAGAGAGGACTCAGTTCATTTAGAGATTTGGGCCAATGATTGGGATTTGTGTCATATAAAATATCTAGAATTTTGTTTCTGACCCAGCTCCAATTTGCTCCTTCCCCTGCTTTCCTGAATAGTCTCTTTGGAGGAACATTGACACAGATCTGTAGCCAGAGGTGGGTCCCAGGTGGACCAGGGTCCACCCACTTGGCAATGAGGCGTGCCCACCACAGTGCCTAACAGAAGTGCGGACTTTGCCGCCTCAGCTGCAGGGTCACCCCACAGTTGGTGGCGAAATTCGTATCTCTACCAGGTGCTGCGGTGCTCCAGCTCCACTTGTTTCCTAGCAACTGGAGCATCTTGGGGCGTGGGGGGAGCGGGGATAAGCTTCTGGTCACATGAATGGAAGCTGCCCTTGGCCAGGCCCACCCTGCAGATTCAGTGGCCCAGCCAGAAAACAGGGGCTGGCTACGCCCCTGCATTGACAAAGGCCTCTGGAAAATCCAGGTAAACTCTATTTCCTGAGCTGGCCTTCACAGCTATTTTATGAATATTTTCAGATATTTCTAGCAGGTTACAGGAACATGACTTATTTTTGCAGAAACCATCTTGGTTTAGTTCCCTCAAATGTTGTATAGGGACCTCAGAGTTTCCCAAAGAGCTTAATGTAATGCACAGTGAAATGCAAGGACAGCAAACAGTTCCCTTGTAGGTGTTTGCCGCTTTCCACATCAAAAGGTTTTACATAAATTCGACAGTCAGACCCATGGAGATGAAAAGATGTCTGCCTCTCTTTCCCTGAATTCTCACCTTCACTTGTTTGATACTTCCAGAAAGTGGAGCCTCTCAGTCACTTCTGGTAAACCCTGTTTAAAATAATTAGTAAAGCTCCAAAGGGCATGAAAATAGGATTGACCAATTACTTTAGACTCATCAGTGAGGAGGAACATTTATCAGAGCTGGCATTGACGTGCAGGACAAAATCTGGAGTACCTAAAAGAACCTCACTCTGAGTCACTGAAACCAAAACAGCATTGAAGAGCTCTGCTCAAGGCACAGACCATTCTTGGAAGATGTTAAAAAATTTCCACAGTGAAAACACCAGGGGAGGAATGATCCAGAGGCTCAAGCACAGATCTGTGTGTCAGTAGATCTAGGATCTAGTCTTCTTTTACCAGCAAATACTCTTCTTGATTCTGCTCCGGATATGCTGTAGAATCTGTACAGCTGTGGGGGAGCGAGCAGGATTCTATGGTCTCTCCGGCCTCATCTTCCAAATTGCCAGAATCTTGATCACTGATGGAGGATGCTCCATGCAGTTAGAGCACAGCTGGATTTTTCAGATGCCAGGTGTTACCTGTAGCACCGACAGGAAAATTAAAACAACCTATCCTTTGCCTTGCAAATTGAAGAGATCTCATCTGGACCTCGGAGACAGAGAATAAATGTGGCGCTCTACAGTGTCATTTCCACAGACTCCCTTTTTTAGATTATCGCCATTAACATAGAAACAGTTAATATTCTTCCACCTGAATAATTGATAACAGACTCAGAGCCAGAAAAGACCACCTGGGTGGGTTGTGTTACATTTCTTGTAGTGCCAAGAAGAAGGCTAAAGGCTGGGAAACACAATTATATTTGTTAAGATGTCATATTCCCACAGGGGCATTAGTCCAATTTCTGGTCCAGGAGTCCCTGCTCGTTCATCCCTCTTAGAGGATGTATATCCCAAAACTCTTAACCCTTGACAGACCTTTCCCGTATCTCACACAGACCGATGTGCTTGGAGGAATACTAACCATGCTGACAGATTGTACTTGGATGGGAGAGGGCTGACGTGCTCCAAATCTCAACTCAGAGGGTACATCTATACTGCATTTAGGAGCTGTAATTCCCAGCTTGGGTAGAGGTACACATGCTAGCTATGATTGAGCAAGTGCAATAAAAATAATGGGCAATGGCTCAACTAGCTGTTCGAATATATCCCAAGGAGCTTGGATGGAATTGTAGTCAGGGAACCAGCCTGTATTGCTGCCCGTGCCACTGGGGCTGCAGTCTTATTTCAAAGCTAATGTGTGCACATCTACCTGTGCTGGCCTGGGATTTACACCATCCAGCTGCTGTGCAGATGTGCCGACAGATTGCTTGTGCACAAGGCCCTGAAACAAAGCTACACTGCACTGCTACAGACTGGTGCCTGACTGGTTAGGCGACAGCTCTGCAGAAAAGGACCTGGGGGTTACAGTGGAAAAGAACATGGATATGAGTTGATACTGTGGCCTTATTGCTAAGATGGCTAACAGGGTGTTGGGTTGAAGCAGTAGAAGTACTACCAGCAGATTGAGGGAAGTGACTATTCCCCTATGTTCAGAACTGGTGAGCCCTCATCTGGAGTGCTGTGTCCAGGCTGGAATGGGTTACCTGGGAGGTGCTGGATTCTCCATTCTTAGATATTTTTTAAGGGCCAGCTTGACAAAGTCGTGGCTGGGATGATTTAGTTGGGGCTGTGTTGTCTTTGAGCAGTGGGTTGGACTAGATGACTTCCTGAGGTCCCCTCCAGTCCTAATCTTCTATGATTCTAACAGGAACAGGGTGGCATGACATTTACAATAGTGAGACACTTACGAGCTTTTACCAAGTCATTGTGATACATTAACAAAACAACAAACAGAGTCCTGGGGCACTTTTAAAGACTAACAGATTTATTTATCGCATGAGCTGTTGGGGGAGAAAATCCCACTTTGTCGTGTGGGATTTTCTCCCACAAAAGCGCATGCGATAAATAAATCTGTTAGTCCTTAAAAGTGCCAGAGGACTCTGTTTGTTTTTCTGCAGTAGACTAGCACGGAACTTGATTAACAAAACACTGCACGTTGATGGTTCCCCTGGAGAGCCTTGAGGATCTACCACTCCATACAACAGGAGCATCAGGGAAGCTGGCTGTGGCCTTGCAGCTCTAAATAGTTGGGGATGGGAAGACAGGGCAAGCAGACCTCTTCCCTACCCCAGAGCCATGGAAGGCTTTTCAACCAGTGGGCTGCGGCACACTGATGAACTGTGAGTACGGCCGTCTGTGGGGGGAGAGAATGGGGCAATTGCCCTAGGTCTCGCGGTTACGTGGGCCCTGCGCTGTCCCACTTACTCCCCCAGGGCGGAGCAGGCAGGACTAGGAGTGGAGCATGTGCCCCACACTGCTGGCTCCCCCCAGCAGGCGGCCTCAACCTCCCAGCCCGGGGCTGGGGCCGCCGGCTCCCTCCCACAGGGGGCCTCCTGGGCCGGGGCCGGGACCGGAGCCGGCTCTGGCTCTGGCTCTTCCCTCCTCCCTCTCCAGCAGTCGGCCTCCTGGCCCGGGGGCAGAGCTGGAGCCTGCTTCCCCCTCTCCCTCCCCCCCAACAGGTGCCCTATGCCTCTGCGGCCGGTTCCCTGGGGGCGGAGTGGGCCGGTTGGCTCGTCATGCTGCCCTCTAGCATGGGGGGCGGGGGCCCAGCATTGGCCACTTGGCCCTGGGCCCTGCTCCCCCCATGGGATGGCCCCGGCTATGAGAACTGTCCAAGTGTGCCGTGAAATTTTGTACAAAGGTAATGAAAATCAATGTAAAACAAACATGATTTCACCTTAAACAATATTCTATTTGACCAAAATTACAACTCATAAAACTTGTGAAAATTAACCATCAAATTAAAAGTGAGGTATCGGTCTTTTGATTCTAAAATGTGAGCATTCTAAACGTAGGTGGCCAAAGGGCAAAATTGAGATGTGTATTTTTTTTCCGGTGGATTTGAAACATTAATACATTTGATCCTTGTTTAGCTTGTTGTATGCATTATGTTGCAAATCACTCTAGTACAACTGTAATCCTAGAAACTGTAAGTAAATGTGACATTTATGAGCAATCAATTCAGCTGAAAAAGTGCTGTGGAATTGTTTCTATCATTGAAGTGTGCCATGTTACTGAAAAGGTTGGGAACCACTGGCAGAGACTAGAGCGAATAAGAAACTTTATCCTTGGTGCCTGCTGCCAGCTCTTCTCTGATTGGAGCAAGAGGTTTTGAGAAGAGACCATGTGGGCTGAATGTGGGGCTGGGGAACAGGCCCAGGGAGGTTCTTGAGTGCAGTATCCCCATATGCCTGCACTACGCATAAGAATTAGCCACTGCTCAATGGGGAGGAGGGGCCTGATCAGATCAGAGGAGAGAAGGCTGTAGAGGCCACAAAGATTGTCTGTGACCGAAGGATGTAGAGTTCCTTTTGGGCACCTGAGATTTAGGTTATACCCCCTGCTCTTTTCAATGATACCGGTGTTTGGCAGTGGTGTGAAACCCCAGTGGCAGCTGCGCTAAGCTGATCTAATGCCGCCTTCAGAGTTGCGTGCAAACCCGGAGATCGGTCATAAAACTGAAGATTTGTTGCGTCTCACTCTGGGTCCTCACGTGCCTTAAACACCTCGCAGTCTGGAACACTGGGCACTTCATTCAACAGACACCTGCAGGTCAGAACTGAGGTGCATTTGCTGAGCTGTGAGGTCCCAGAACTGGAAGGTCAGGAGCAATGTAGGATAGGCCTCAGGTGCCTATCAGAAACTCGTGGGTATTGCAGGGGTGACAGACTGTTGTGTATTGGGTTGCAATAATAATAGAACTAGACCATTAGGGTGGGTAGCCATCCCAATAGAACTAGACCATTACGATGTTAGGTAAAACTGGTATGGTTGGTTTTAGTTCTTTCTTAATAAAGCCACACATCTTGGGCTCCTTGTTGTGTGTCTGTTTCTAACATCTTTTTGGATACAAGGACCCCACATAACACAGACCAGGACCGGAGTTCATAGATTTGTGTGACCTGAACACTGGATAATGTGTAATGCTGGCCAAGGCAGAGGTGCCTAGACAAATCAAGCTTGTACAATCCCACCTTCTCCTTGCCTGGGGCTAGTAAATGCTTTCAGCCCCTCACACTCAGAGGCAGAATTAAATTCACTCACAGTCAGAGACAAGGGGAAAAGCCTCTGTCAGCTACTTTATAGAAGGGAAAACTGCTGCCCGGCATGAACATCCCAGGGAATCTACTACCACCATGAGTCACGCACTGAGCCCTGCTAGGAACATGGTTTGATCAGTCAGGCATCAAACAAAGGGTCTCTCTCTCCTCATATCTATTCATTCCTAGTGCCACTTCTTTCTCTTCTAGTTTATTTCCTGTTATTTAATGTTAACATCCTTATCTGTTTTGTGACTCTTTTCTCCTTTTCAGTCTACTTGGGCATAAAGATCTGTAGCTAGAAAGCCAAGCATCCCTCAGTCTTTGGATCACCCTTACCATAAAATAAATAAAAATAAAAATGATCACAGTTGAGAATCAGCTTCTCTTTCCCCCACTCCCCACAGATCTGCCCATGCACTTGAATCCTAACCTGACGTACTCACTGCTTTTCATCCATCCTCAAGGATTTGTATAAACACTTTCAGTCACTGGTTTACTGTTATAGGTGTTTACCTGGTTGCCTGGATAGTCAGCTGGTGCAAATCATCTGAACCCCTCTAACTTCAACAAAGCTTGGTCTATTTACAGTGGTTGAAGACCCATCACATACTTAGAACAACATCGGAGATTAGACCCACACAGGGTCTTTGCAGATGCTATTATCTTGATACTAGGTGGAGCTGACCGGTCATGACAATAAATCCCTCTGAAACATGTGGGCCATTAAACTTAGGTACTTGAGCCCCTGCTTGGATCAAATTCACGCTTAGCCCAAGCATCAGGGCCAGATCTGAATCTGAAGAGAAAGGGTTGTTAATACTTGAACTCAGGTGGGCTTCTTTTTTGTTTTGTATATTAGCCAGTTAGTGGTGTGGCTTCTCCCCCCTTAAATGAGCTGCAAGGGAATAGCTGAAAAACAGTATCAGCTCTTTTCAGTGGTTTCTTAATCAGGACCCAGATTTCCAGAGGTAGGCAGAGTAACCCGCTGTGCAAACAAAACATTCATAGCTTTAGCCCGAACGTGACAAGGCCCAACCAGCGAGGCTACAACAGAAAGCTGTTGGGAGGGGATCTTAGGAGTCGGTAGTCACATTTTATTACTGAGGGTTCAAAATTTGGAAGCAACGGGCTTAATTCTCAAACCCTCTGGCCCTCCACGTGAGGCAGAGATGGTGCAAAAAATGACTTTCAGCCACGTTGCACTCCCTTTCTTCTGGAGCTGTGTAGATGCTGTTCAACTACCAGTGTAAGTCAGGGGCTCAGGATAGCCCCAAAATGGGGAAGCAAAGAATGTGTATAGAACATGGTGCCTTCATCCCTAATCCACCCCTTTTACCGCACCAAGAGCTGCGATCAGGATCAGTATAAAACCATTATTCATCTCTCCTTCAGCAAATGAATCCTTCTGCACAGACAGCATTCTCAGGGGGCCATTTATGCCCATTTTAAAGAGCCCTTTTCGTTGTCAGAGCTGAATAAAAGTCCTTAACCTATTTGAGAATCAGCCCACTTTCACTGTCTCTCTCACATATGCATTTGAGTCCTATTTCTTGAACAAATGAGCAGGAAGATACCATTAATAAAAAAAAAGAGAGAAATTATTTAAGCTCGCCTGCTTTGTACCATCGGGCGGTGATAAGATGTAGCTAAAGTGGCAGCCTGCACTTTGTTCACATGAAGTATTATTCTGATAAGATGGAGGCAAGAGATCTTCATTGGGGTAAGGGAAAAAATAGCGGTTTAAGGTTATTGAGCAGGAAGTGCCCTGCTGCACAAAATCTATGGGAAATTGCATAGTCTGTCACATTTACTTATTGAATCCCAATTTCATCGTAGCACAAGAAAAAAAATACATCAACCTCCCTTGTAGCTCTTATTAGATTTCACAACCTTTCGATATTAAAATGTCGGTGCAGAGTTTCTCTCTCCTCCCCCCATCTCCACAGAATTGTAGGTGTGGTAAAGTACCTTCCTCTGTGAACCTGAATGCTGTACACAGAGCTGGAAATACCAGCCCCTTTCATTTGGATCTTTTGTCTTTCCTATTGTCCATGGATGATTTATTTTTACAGGGGACAATCGTCCTAAGTATCTAAACTTATCCATTCCCTGGATCAGTAACTTTCCAGCTAAGGAATGGATCCTCATCACCCCCATCCCCTCCAGCTTGTAGATCATATTCACTCTTACTCACAGTGGCATAAATCTGTAAATCACTAAATCTGGTTTATACTGAATTAGCTGAGAGCAGAATTTGGCTCCATGGTATGCATGAATACATTATGATACGCTATTTAACTTCACTCACACCGTTAAAAGTAACGAGAGTCCTGTGGCACCTTATAGATTAACAGATTTTCTTCAGCATAAGCATTCGTGGACTATGCTTATGCTGAAGAAAATCTGTTAGTCTATAAATTGCCACAGGACTCTCATTGCTTTTTGCTGTACAACAGACTAACACGGCTACCCCTCTGAAACTCACACCGTTGTGATCCTTCCACCACTCCAAGATTTTCCTAAATCATTTCTTCTTGTTCTTCTCTGGTGCTGGGGCCATTTTGTTCAACATCTTCATAAATGATCTGGAGGATGGGGTAGATTGCACCCTCAGCAAGTTTGCAGATGACAATAAGTTGGGGGGAGTGGTAGATATGCTGGAGGACAGTGATATGTTACAGAGAGTCCTCAACAAATTGGATAGGGCCAAAAGAAATCTGATGACGAGGTTCAACAAGGACAAGTGCAGAGACCTGCACTTAGGATGGAAGAATCCCATGCACTGCTACAGACTGGGGGCTGTTTGGCGAGGCAGCATTTTGGCAGAAAAGGACCCAGGGGTTGGGACAAGAAGCTGGATATGAATCAACAGAGGGTCTTTATGGCCAAGAAGGCTAAGGGTATACTGGAGTGCATTAGTAGCAATTTTGCCAGCAGATCAAGGGAAGTGATTCCCTTCTATTCAGAACTGGTGAGGCCACATTTGGAGTTCTGTGTACAGTTTTGGTCCCCCACTACAGACAAGATGTAGACAAATTGGAAAGAGGTCAGCAGAAGGCAACAAAAATATTTAGTGGGCTGGAGCACATGACTTATGGGGAGCGGCTGAAGGAACCAGGCTTGTTTAGTCTGCAGAAGAAAGAGTGAGGGAGGATTTGATAGCAGCCTTTAATTACCTGAAAGGGGCTTCCAGTGAAGATGGAAGTAGGCTGTTCTCAGCGGTGGCAGATGATGGAACAAAGAGCAAAGGTCTCAAGTTTCAGTGGAACAAAGAGCAAAGGTCTCAAGTTTCAGTGGGGGAGGTCTAACTTAGACGTTAGGAAGAACGTTTTCCCTAGGAGGGTGGTGAAGCATGGGAATGGTGGTGGTGGAATCTCCATCCTTAGAGGTTTTTAAGGCCTGGCTTGACAAAGCCCTGGCTGGGATGGTTTAGTTGGGGTTGATCCTGCTTTGAGCAGGGGATTGGACTAGATCCTCCTGAGGTCCCTCCCAACCCTAATCTTCTATGATTCTCACCATACCTCTAGAGAAACAAGGTAACCCTCCACTCCAGCTAAAATCAAAGGCACTTCTCTGATGGCCCTAGCCTCATAAATCTTCCCTTGTTACATGGGGGTGGTGGAGAAGACTGGATCTGGAGCGAGCGAGTGTTCAGTGTTTCAGAAGCGGACTGGAGGGGCTAGGCTATTAAGCTGTCAATCCAATTCAAATATACAGTGCATTGTAGCTGCTGCAGGGCAGAATTTGCTGTTTTCTACCGTCTTAAAAATTCTCATCACTGTGTAAAGAGATCTGTGAAAACAAATGGCTTCTCTCAGTTAAAGCTGAAGGCTAGTTTTTCAAAGGAGAGTTCAGGGTTTGGATTTCATATGAGTTGCTGGGAGAAGAAAAAGTAGATGAGTTCTGAAGAAATTAATTCTCAGTCTCTGCAGAGTGGACCCTGTGAATCCAATCTTAACAGCCTCCATCTACTCTGCATTTGTGGTCTGAATGATGATGGCTCACCCTCCCCCCGAAAAAGGAACGGCTTTTAATTCTGGCCCAGTTGGGGAGAAATCCCTATGTGATCTGAATTTATAATTGGCCCCACGAAAAATAAATCCTGTACCTAGGCAGCAGGATAGTGATAGGGGAACTTCCAAAGGTTTGTCTGTAGTGGGGGGCCCAGGTTAGTCCAGAAAAACAATGATAGCTAATTAGCTGAATCTCACACAAACTATCCAGACCTCCTGAGTCTGGAAACCTGAGCTAGAAACCTCAATCTCATACAATGTTTCAGCCCCTCTGATTCTAGCCATGGTCCCAAGCAGAAAATGCATAGCTCACTGAAAGGGATAAGAAATAAGAACACATTTGGGGTTCAGGTCTAAGGCAAACAGCTACAAAACTCAGCTCCTTTAGCTTTCTGTGTATGGTACCTTTATATTTCTAAGAGTTCTGCCTGTCTGCAAACCCCAGAGTGAAGAAGTCATCCTTCTATCCTCCTTATTGGCTTAAATTCTCCTCTTCCTCTTTTTCACAGATCAATGTCAAACCAAAATGATCTGGAACAGCAGATGAAGCTACAGCCTATTAGCATGCCAGGCAATAACAGTTCATCTGGACCCTGCAGTCACACACCGAAAGTTCCTAATGTATTTTTATCCACTCCACTTTGAAATGGGAAGAGATTAAAGCACACTAGAGAACTAGTTAGTGCATGGCATGCTAGTGTGCTGTAGCTTTACACTCCAGACTTCCACACCACTAACCGTTGGTCTAGAAAAGGCCTCAGTTACACATCTGCGACCTTTTTGGCTTGAATTGGTTTGCAAGGGTGGTCATTGAGTAACTTTCAAAGGAGTAGCCATGTCAGTCTAGTTCAGCAAAACAAACAAGGAGTCTTGGGGCACTTTTAAAGACTAACACATTTATTTTTCACATGAGCTTTCGTGGGGGGAAAATCCCACTTCATTGGAAGGTTGAAGATGGTGAACTTACAGAATGGGAGGAAAATAAAAGCAGGGAAGTGTAAGTCATAGGATGAGGTCAGACTGTTGCAGCAAATCAAAGCAGTTGTTTAGATTCAAAGAGTGGAGGACAGCATATAGAGAGAGATGAGGTAAAATCACCTGTTGTCATAAGAAAGAACCCAAAATCCCTATTTAACCCCAAGGCAACGGTGTCAAAAATGCATATGAATTCCAATTCTGCAATTTCTTTTTGAAGCTTTGCTTTGTTATCCATTTGCCTAAGTATGGCTATTAACATATTGTCAATGGAGTGAGCAGGGAGATTGAAGTGTTCCCCTATAGATTTTTGAATGTTGTTATTTCTGATGTCAGATTTGTGTCCATTTATTCTTTTGCACAGAGACAGCTCTGTTTGTCCAATATATAAAGCGGGGGTGGGGGGAAGCGTTTCTGGCACATGATGGCATAAATCACCTTGGTGGATGAGCAGGTGAATGAGTCCTTGGTGGAGTAGCTGGTTTGATTAGGTCATATGATGGTGTCTTTTGTGCAGATATGTGGGCAAAGTTGGCAGTGGGGTTTGTTGTAGGGATATGTGCTTGCTTTAATGTTTCTGTTATTTGGTCTATAGTTGCTGGTGAGTATCTGCTTAAGGTTGGGTGGCGTCTATAAGCGAGGAGAGGTCTGCCTCCCAAGGCTTGAGAGAGTGAGAGATCTTCTTGTAGAATAGGCTGTACATCCTTGATGATGTGCTGTAGAGGTTTGACTTGGGGGTTGTAGGTGGTGACCAATGGCGTTCTGTTATTTTCTTTCTTGGGTTTCTCCTGTAGTAATTGACTTCTGGGTACCCATCTGGCTCTGTCAATCTGTTTCTTCACTGCTGTATGTGTGTATTGTAGTTTTAAGAATGCTTGATAGAGATCCTGAAGGTGTCTGTCTCTGTCTGAAGGATCGGAGCAAATGCAGTTATATTTTAGGGCTTGGCTGTAGACAATGGAGCGTGTGGTGTGTCCTGGATGAAAGCTCGAGGGATGTAGGTAACTACAGCAATCAGTAGGTTTTCAGTATTGGGTGGTGTTTGTGTCCATCACTAATTTGCACTGCGGTGTCGTGAAAGTGGATCTCCTGTGTGGAGTGTTCCAGGCTAAGGTTTATTGTGGGGTGGAAATTGTTGAAATCTCTGTGGAAATCTTCAAGGGCATTCTTAGGATGGGCCCAGATGATGAAGATGTCATCAATGTGGTGTAACTAGAGGAGCGGTACTTGGGGATGAGACACAAGGAAGTGTTGTTCTAAGTCAGCCATACAAATGTTGGCATATTGTGGGGCCATGTGGGTACCCATAGCAGTGCCGCTGACGTGGATTAATGTTTGTTTCTTTCTTTGCTTTTATAATAGACCTTTAATTTCAGTTACTAAAGGATTAACTGGCAGCACTGTATTTTGTTCCAGACGGGTAGCCGTGTTAGTCTATACACAGCAAAAACAATGAAAGTCCTGTGACACCTTAAAGACTAACAAATTTCTTTGGGCATAAGCTTTCATGGGCTGCAACCCACTTCATCAGAGTGCCACAGACCTAGGCGCCTCTGTTTTGGGGCTAGTGGCTAGGTGTGTGGCTGTGTGGCACATTTATCGAGGCCTGTGATAATAACATTGGGCTCTGCTACAGCACTTTCCACCCATACATCTCAAAGGCCATGTCTACACTCGTAAAGCTAAGTCGACTCTGTTAAGTCGACTTAACAGAGTGGCTACACTTTTAAGTCGACCTTGTTGAGTTGACTTAACAGTAGACATAGCTGTTCACACGGGCTTTAAGTCGACTTAAGGAGTTGACTTAAGGCTTAAGTCAACCTTCGGAGGTGGTGTTATTAAGTCAACTTAAGCTGTTATTAAGTCGACTTAAGGAAGCACTTAAGTCGACTTAATAAAAGTCCGGTGTAGTCACGGCTTTGTGTAGGTTGACTTAAGCCTCCTTAAGTAGACCTATGTTGCCAGTGTAGATGCACCCAAAGTGCTTTACAAAGGAAGGTGGGTATTACTGTGCCCATTTTATGTCTGGGAAGACAGTGTACACATGGGGAACAAATCTCTAAGCTGGTGGTGCCAGTTTTCACATTGCAGAGCAGAGTCTTTTATAAATAAAAACATCAAGTCAGATCCTCTACTGGTGTAACTGGGACATGATTTCAAAGGAGCTTCACCCATTTATACACCTCAGGGTCATACTCATTGTCTGAATGGAAGGATTTCTTATTCACTTGAAAAGAGATGGGCAACATTGCATTAGTCTTAGGGGCCAGGGCCAAATCTTGAGGCCTTTCCTAATTTTCTACTCAGTCCTTAGTCAAGCAAACTCTCACAGAAATCAATAGGAACATTGTCTCAGGAAGGACTGAGGAAAATCTAAAGACAACAGGCTTTGGTACTCTGACCCTGTTTCTTTAGTTGTTGTTTCTAATTAGGCCATCTCTTTTAGTAGATGTCAGCATTGGATTCATAAGGGATAATCATAGACAGCAAGGCCAGAAAATCCCAGTTACATTCTGCTCTCCTTATATATGTATCTGGAGTTCATCATTCTCACTGATATCTCCCGAATATCCACTGCATGTCTTACTTGCTTCTCCTGAGTGTCTTTCATCGCCCAAATCTGGGGAAACTTTCATGTAGCCTGAACTTTTCCTTCTTTAGCTACAGGCCATTTCTCCTCACCCTGCTGCTTTCTCAGACTAATTCCCTTCCTTCACTTATTATATTATTATCTTGAAGTTTTCTATAAGTCAGGACTATAGCCCCCTGAAGCTTTCCTTTTCTAGTCTGTATACATTGCCCACCTCAGTCTTTTCCTACAAAGTGCGTCTTTCCCTCCATTTCATATTGCAAAGATATTTTCCTTTCTGTTAGCCATATCTTTCCTATACTGTGGGGACTAACCGAACTGTGGGCTAACGGCGATGGCTATGGTGTGAAGGGGGAAGCAGGCAGATGAATAGCTCTGGGACAAGAAAGAGGTTGGTAGCGCTTTATGATCTCCTCGCCATCTGTTCTTTGTTAAAGCACTGAAGAGTGAGGTCTAGAGCACAGCTGGTGTAAATTGATGTAACTCCATTTACTTCAGCATAGGTCTCTAATATGGAGGGTGTTTGGAGCCAGTAAGCTAGCTTACATCAGGTAAGGTTCTGGACGTGATTTCTCTTTACCTTCAGGACAGGAGCATCAACCCAGAACTGGTGGGGCCTCCTCTGGGGTGGAAAGGGTTAGAGTCCAATGCCCACTCAGTCAGTGACCTCTATGCTCACATTACCAGCAGTGAGGTAGGGGACACTTCTATGCTAGAAAAATCAACTGGGACTCACAAAGTTGTGGGTTGGGGAGACAGTTTGCCTCCTTGGTCCACCGTAGACTTTCCGGGTAAGACTTCTTGGGCAAGCCAGGTCGCCTTTCAGTGCTTCAGTTCCTATTAGTAAAATGGAGACAATTGCACAGGCTGCGTGTGTGAATACAACTGTGAAGTGCTCAGATCCTACAATGCCATTTAAGTAACTTGGCTAGCACTCGTTATCTATGGGCCACTGCCCAGCCATTGGATGATAAACAATGATCTACCATGCCAAGTGGGTCAAGAGTTGAACCTGTGAATTGGACGTGAAAATCTCTGTATTTAATACATACACCCCCTCAGTTACTCAACACACCCAGATAATAGGATGAGGAATCTACCAGCTGCCTTGTGTTTACTATAATCTTTGGCCAAGGCCATTTGTACAACTCAGAGAATCCAACTCCAAATCCTTGGCCCCAGAAATCTGCAAGATCATCCCAGGGCCTGACTGGCAACACTGACATCGGTTTACATAGGCATCTCTTCACTGAGTGGGGTTATTCCTGATTTATACCAGTGTAAATGGGATCAGAATCAGACCCTCCTGAATGGCCTCCCCACTTCAGATTCTCTTAACAATCTTAAGTGGTGATCTGCAACCTTTCCGCCTGGTAATTTTGCCCGGGACTCAACAATTTTTCCAAGCAGGAGAAGAGCCATAATTAACATTGAAGGCATTACTAGATCAGTGTTGTTGAAATATAAAGCCAGTCATGCTGGAAAAAGGGTTTTATTTAGCTTTTGTGTTTGGCATTAATTCTACCCCAGGGTGTCTGAATGATGGCGCTGCTTTATGTGTGCAAAGTTAATCTGTCAATGATCCCTCTTGGAATACACCATCAGGCTCATATTAGGGAAGATCTAGTTTTTTGTAAAGCTATGAATACACTGTTCATGTCATTAAAATCAGTGGCTGCTTCTGTCTAGGTAGGCCTTAATAAATGACATGCTGAGAAATCATGCTTCAATTCCTACTTTCCAGACCACATGCAAATAACCTGGTCCTCATTTCTCATGCACTAAAAAGACGTATTATGCAGTACTGGACTAGATAGATCAGAGGTCTGATCCCCGGATGGCAGACATTCCTCTCATCAGATTGCCGGGACAACAGCTTCCCTTTGATTCTTAAGTTGTGGTCATTTTTAATATGTGTAAGACACTTGAACCATTTTATTTGAATGATTTAGGCCCTGAGTCTGCAGATTCGTACACATACACTTAATCTGAAACACGAGTTGTCTCACCTGATATCAGTGGGACTACCGCTGTGCTTCAGGCTAAAATAATTTTTTAGTCTAGTGGTTAGAACACTCCCCTGAGGTGGGGAGAGGGAGCGGCAGACAATCTGTGTACCATTCCTTTCTCTGTCTGATGTGGAGAAAGGATTTGAATTGGGGTCTGCCCCCACTTCTGAGGCGAGTGTCCTAACCACCGCGGTATTGGATATTCTGATGGTGAGACTCCTTGGCTATGTCTACACTTACCAAAGTTAGTTCGAATTAGTTAATTTGAACTAACTAATTCGAACTAGCAGGGCCCCACTGGAATTTTAGTTTGAACTAAACAAGTGCCATGCATGGCACCTGCTTAGTTCAAATTAGTTGGTTGCATTAAGCTCAATGTGAGGGTTAGTTCAAACTAAGCAGTTAGTTCGACCTAATATGGCCACATTGACTTAATTCGAACTAACTAATTCAAATTAAGGGTTAGTTCGAAAGGTATAATCCAATTTATTAGTTCGAATTAAGGAAGCCCTTAATTCGAACTAATGAAAGCCTAGTGTGGCCCAGGCTTAAGTTAGTTCAAATTAAGCTTCCTTAATTCAAACTAACTTGCAAGTGTAGACATAGCCCTTGAGTCTCTCTTGGTGAAACAGTTCTACTTTGGATGAATACCTAATGAGGAATTGGGCCAGAGAGTGAGCCCCAGAGAAAGAAAAGACCTCTGAAGTCTAGGGTAGATAGCTGGGAAGTGAGAGACCCAAGGTGCAGTCCCCATACTCAAATGACTCTTTAGTTATTTAGTTCCAAAGGAGAAGCCGTGTTAGTCTAGTTCAGCAAAACAAACAAGGAGTCCTGTGGCACTTTGAAGACTAATACATTTATTTATCGTGTGAGCTTTTGTGGGAGAAAATCCCACTTTGTCAGGCATTCTGTCTGTGTCTGTGTGACTTGTTTCATGAAGTGGATGGATTTTCACTTCAAACGGCTTGCATGTTGTTCTATTTGTATCTGTGCCAGTACCTGACTATCTGATGAAGCGGGATTTTCTCCCACGAAAGCGCATGTGATACATAAATGTATTAGTCTTTGGAAGTGCCACAGGACTCCTTGTATGTTTTAGTTCTTCAGACAGACTGGGACAGCTTCAACAAGCGGGGTCGGATTAACGTAGGGGCTTTAGGGGTGCAGCCCCGGGCTCTGGGTTAAAGGGGGGCCCTATACCCTGGTTAATCAAGCCGTAGGCTGAGTGCTGCATGCGCGCTGGCTCACGCTGCGCCTCTGGGGCCCCCAGGTTCAGGCAGGCCTGATTGGTTCTGCTCTCCCTCGTGTGCTCCCACGACTGCTGACCTTATGCAATGAATGCCTGCTCCTCGCAAGTGGGCAGTCTGGCCGGTTTGCTGCCCTTCTCCCATGTCTGCTCAACAGCACTCCCGGGGAGGGAGTCTCTGCCCCAGATTGCTGCCTGTGGCCACCATCTGGGACCTGCTGGAGCAGACCAGCAAGCTTGGGGGCAGGGAAGGAGTGCTGCGGCCCATGGTCTCAGTCCCCTGGGTCCCGGTCCCTCCCAACTGGGTCCGTCCCCCAACAGCTGGCTGGGTCCCGGGCTTCCCTGATGCCAGATCACACCAGTCAGCTCCTCTTGCCAGCCTGTCCCATCTCCAAGGCACTTCTGCTGGATCAGGTCCCATGGGTGAGACAGGGGCTTCTCTGCCTATTCTCTCATCCCATCGCTCTGCGGTTTAGGCCTGATGCCTAGAAGGGAGCAGTGCATGTACTCAGAGAAGAAAACATGGGCATCTAGGGATCTTTCATAGTAAAAATGTGTGTGCCCAGTGAGTAAAAGCACATACAGTGGTTAGGCCACAGGGGAATGGGTCTTTTCTGGATCGCCTAACCCCGGGGTTTAGGTGTCTCTGTGCTTTTGTGGATTTAGGCCTATGTCTGCAGCTTGGGTAGAGTTAGGATATTCTACTACATCAGTATTGCTAGCCAGCAGGGTTCGAAATCACTAAGTCAGACCCTTCAAAAATAACAGAGTCCTGTAGACTAACACGGCTACCCCTTTGGAATTTGCCTTCAAAAATAATGAGAGTGGATTCAAAATCATGGGGTTATAAATATAAATCCATAAACAGGGCTGTTTTTGGGTCCGGACTCTGATTTTTGAGCTTTAAATGGTATTTCCCTCCCACCAAACGTGTGATTTCTTAAACTTGTGGTGAAATCCTTTTTCCTCCATTCTCCATCCTGTCTCTTTCCCTACCTTCCACCTCTGCTACCAGTCTCCTTCTCTGTCCCCCTGCAGCAGTGATCCCCAAACTGTGGGTTCTGCCTGCTGAGGGGGATAAAGAAGAATGTCTGGGGTGGCGGGAGGGAGGTAAAATGGGGTCTGGGCCAGGTCTATCCAGCCTCACTTTGCCCCCAGCACCACTCAGGTCCCACTGCACGTAAGGTTCCATCCCCAGCTGTGCCCTGGACCCTGGCTGTGACCTGCGCTAACTCTAATCTTGGCTCCCAGCCCCAGGGGAGTGGGGGCACATCCTATTACTGCCAAGGAGGGGTGTGAGAGGAAGAGTCTGGGGACCACTGCCCTTCAGTCATACATAGCCATGTTCACTGAGGTCAGCCTGTCTTCAGTCCCCTTAAAACAGTCGGAGACGGTGGCCATTTCTAACAAGAGCAACAGCTCACAAATTTTTTGCAAGTGATCACAAGAGCCTATTTTTACAAAAGCATCTGATATTGTGAAAAAGCGAAGAATATTGCAAGGGTTGGCCGCTCTACTTTATCTATATTTGTATTACTCTTGAGCAGAAGCCAGGAAGTCGATAGCCACGCTTTCCCGGAATTTGGGCTGCCTCTGAAATTTTTGGTTCAACTCACTATAGGAAAATGAGCTGGCTGGGAAGTTTGGATCCAAACTTTTTCCAAGTTTGAAAAGGAGGCCTGGCTAGATCCATCTCTAATTGTTTTGTACAGTGTTAGCCCAGACTGATGAGGAGATATACACCAGAGCTAGGCTTGCTTACACAGATGAGTTGTTATTCAACGCCCTGGAGAATTAACTTTGAATCCTGGAAGTCATGTCCTGTGTATTCTGTGACAGAAGAAACTGCAGCAGCCATCAGATGTGGCATTGATCCCGAAGAGAAACAAACCAGTTGAACTCAGGCTTGCTGTGGAATCAGTGATGCTCAGCGGCTGGTAACTTCATTTGCAATTCACCAGTGTTAATGCATTTACAGCATTGATCCTTCCTAATGTGTTTGCAGCTCAGGCTCCTTTTTGGCATGGCTCACACACTGCTCAGCTCTTTCCAAAGCTGGGATGAGCAAGCAGAACCTTTCGCCCCTTAAAACAAACTCATTATTCAAAACGCTTGTCAGCTCGCTGCTGCAATTGAGTTTGGCAAAAAAAAAAAAGGACCGTGGCAGATAAAATCTGATTATTTCAGAGCATGGAAAAAGAACAGGCAGAGGAAACATCCTAGTTACTGACTGGGAAAAAAGCTCTGTTGCTTGCTTTATTACCATTCAATTTTTATATGTATATATAATGAGAAATTGCAAAGGAATGCTGAATTATCTCCCCACTACAGAAAGGATGTGGACAAATTAGAAAGAGTCCAGCGGAGGGCAACAAAAACGATTAGGGGCTGGGGCACATGATTTATGAGGAGAGACTGAAGGAACTAGGCTTATTTAGTCTACAGAAGAGAAGACTGAGGGGAGATTTGATAGCAACCTTCAACTACTTGAAGGGGTGCTCCAAAGAGGAGGGAGCTAGGCTGTTCTCGAGGGTAGCAGAGGACAGAACAAGGAGCAATGGTTTCAAATTACAGCTGGGGAGGTCAAGGTTGGATATTAGGAAAAACTTTCTCACTAGGAGCATGGTGAAGCATTGGAATGGGCTATCTAGGGAGGTGGTAGAATCTCTATCTTTGGAGATTTTTAAGGCTCGGTTAGACAAAACCCTGGCTGGGGTGATTTAGGGGGAGTGGTCCTGCTTTTTAGCAGGGGGTTGGACTAGATGACCTCGTGAGGTCCCTTCCAACCCTATGATTCTATAATGGGAACAGGAGGCAGCAAGCGTGTCCGTTGCCTTGCAGAGTCAATGGGAAGAGGTGATTTGCCAGGCAAGTTTGTTAGTACATATGCAAACACAGGGCACAGGTTTGAAATGACACAACATGTTTTATTTAATTGACAGGGATCCTGGAGGAAAAACTTGATGCTCCATTCATTGTTCATATAAAAGAGCTTGATGTTCTTTTGTAGTGAGAAATGTGTCCGAATTGTTAGGGGTCCTCCGCTCTGTTCCCTCTCGGTTCCCAGAGGCAGTTTGCCAGAAAGCAGCAGTCCAGAGTCTAATCTGTAGGCACTTTGTGATGGGTTTATTAGGGATTACACAGACAAGCTTCAAACCATAACCATACCTCCAAGCCTTTCCTGCCAGCTGAGCTTATTTCTTTATATACCTGTAGCGTTCCCTTCTCTCAAACAAAGTTCTTTACATTCACAGAATTCCCTCTCCCCGACCATGACTCCACACACCAAGGAAACTCCATTTCCCCCTCCTTCTTCCCAATAGCTTTAATTATTCTTGGTAGTTCTTCTTTCCCCTCCCTGTTCCAACCCTTCCAAAATATGGTCATGTTCTGCTTTGGGGTGTCTGGGTCTGAGGGCTTTCGTTTAACCCCTTTTGTATACCATTGAAGAGGTACAGAGCAGGGTTACATCTTGGCCTTGGTCAGTTTATGGCCCTATGTATGTGTTATTTTTTAACATCTCCCTCGCTTTCCCAGCCAGGTGTTTGGCCTAGCTCTGGCATCTGCCCTGAAGAGGAGTCAAAGCTTTCCCTTATTTGTGCATTTTTATCTCAGACCTTCACTGCTCCTTGAAACATTTTAACTGCATCCCTTATTTTTTCCACAGGAATAAAGAAAACCCATCTAACTGTGAGCAGGCAAAAGGAACACATTGTCTTTGTTCTTTGCTAACATGTGTCTCAGAGACTTTAGCTTTCAGGCAGGCACACAGGCCCTCAAAGCAGGCTCTGAATATTATCTCAAGCAAGTTCCAAAGGGGGAGCCGGGTTAGTCTAGTTCAGCAAAACAAACAAGGAGTCTACTTCTAGAGGGGTAGCTGTGTTAGTCTGTGTACAGCAAAAAACAACGAGAGTCCTGTGGCCTTTTTGTTTTACCTGCACTTTCTGATACTCTCTGTATGATCTGGTATTTTCTAATACTAACTCTGGCAGTCCCTCTTTTCGATTTCCAAAGGGGGAGCCGTGTTAGTCTAGTTCAGCAAAACAAACAAGGAGTCCTGCGGCACTTTGAAAGACTACCAAATGTCTTTTTCGCATGAGCTTTCGTAGGCGAAGTCCCACTCCCTCAGATGTCAGAAAGTGAAGAAAAACTTTCTGGCGTCTGTTGAAGTGGGACTTTGCTCACGAAAGCTCATGCGAAAAATAAATTTGGTAGTCTTTCAAAGTGCCGCAGGACT
>ML685799.1:3149074-3223620 GCA_007922175.1 Pelusios castaneus | reverse complement strand
AATAAAATACGCTCTTCCTATCTTTTAGGCCATCGATGAAAACACCCCCTTTACTATGTTGCCCTGATATTCTCTCTAAACTACATGGTACTTTCAAGTTGCTTTTCTCGCTATACTGTCCCTATTTTCTATTCTATTCTGTTTCTTAGGTAGCCCATCTCACCGTAGCATCTCACTCCTAGCTGACAGATTCTCCCTCTACTATCTGGTATTCTGATCTACCCTCCCTAGCACTCACTTTCAGGGACATAGCAGCTACTGAAGCTCCATCAAACGAGCAACTCATTTCCAAACAGCAGCAAAAGAGCCTCAACACATTACACTGTGCCTGAGTGTGTGTGTTTAGATAGCAAGAGAGCTGGTCCAATTTACTATGAACCAGAAGGTAGCTTTACAGTTTCATAATTAGGGAGGATGCTAATGTTGCATGATTGGAAAATGTCAGCTTGCACAACTAATTTGTCATTTGGTCCTACATGAGGTTCAGCCTCCTCTACAGCTCTTCAAGCGGTAACTTTTTTTTCAGCAGGTGCAGCCGCAGCAGTGCAAGGAAGTAGTTTAGGAGCAAGCGATTTATTACCCTGTTTCATGGCAGATAGGAAGAGTCCAGCGTGAGCCGGCTGGAAAGTGGAGATGTACCGTACCAGAGCTTAGCCTAGCAGGGCTGATGGAACAAAGAGCTTTATATAACCACGAATGACAGGGTTAATTATCCTCTGACTGGTGGAGGGAGCGGGGAACATCTTTAGGAATTCTCTCCTGCAGCGCGCAAGAAGACAGGTGGATTGGGCATGTCGTCATATCACAATGCAATGTCACAATGATACAGATGGGTCTGTTCTTATCTAAAGTGCATTTGGAATTGCTTGGTGCCCTGCGTGCAAGGGAGGTAGCGCTATTGCATGATTAGAGCACAGGGCTCTTGGTTTCTAATTTCGGCTCTGCCATCTTGTGTGGCCATGGGGAAAGCCCAGATCCTGATCTGATTTAGATGGGTGCAAATCCAGAGGAACTCCCATGACGTCTAAGGCACTACTCCACCTTTACACCAATGCAAATCAGGTCAAAATCCTAGCCCTTGCCAGGAAGCACAGAGCAAGAACCTAGATAGATAGAAACTAGATGGAGAAGCACTGTGCCTCAGTTTCCCTATCTGTAAAATAGGGATAACATTTATTATTTGTAACTTGGGGGGGTCCTGAATTACGAGGCTAGGCTCAGGGGTCACCCGCCCCAAAAGCTCTGCAGTTCTGGGTTCAGGGCTAAGTCTGGGTTGTTATGAAGAAGAGGAAGGGGTGAGATATAGCTGAGAAATTTGGATCCAGAGCCTATCTCAGTGTTTGTGGGTATTTGAATCTGAGCTTTCGGTTTGGGTCCATCTTTATCTGACCACGTGGGGGATTGGGTCACCCAGAGCAACTGTGAAAAGGAAATAGCTGGGAGCTGCCTGTTTCTAAATCTTCCTGCAGCTGCGCATTGGCTATAAAGAGTGTCCAACGGGTTTCTTCGTCCACCCCCTTCAATAGAGGCTCATTCTCCCACCCATAGGGCAAGAGACAAAAGATGCAGCATCTCAGGGTGGGGCAGGAGGGTGGAGCAGTTGGGAGTGACTCTCGTTTTCATGAGGGTGAAAAGACCCAACACATTTTTTTACAGTGGGAGGAAGGAAGGGGAGGCTATAGTGCTGTGACTGAGATCTGAGCTAGGCAGTGCATCACACTCTGATAATGCTGCAGGGGCAGGGCTGGGAAGAAGAGCGCCGGGGTGGACAGGAAAGGAAAGAAGCCCTTGCAGAGCAGTGGAGAAAGAGTTATAGTGAGCCTTGCAAATTGCATTGACAAAGATGGGGGACAGGTATCAGCCCTGGCAGACTTTTTGCCATCTCTGGCTTCTATTAATATTTCCTCGGTGGCTGGCATCGCAGGTTGGCATTGAGTGCGTTTTCCTTGCCAGTCCGTCGGTGCCACGGTATGGCTGCCGCCTTGTTCAATCTGCCCAGTCCCACACACGTTAGTAGCTTAGTCCAGCTGTAGTTTTAGCACAATTTGTGGTTACGCTGGGCAGTGCCTGCTCTCTTCTGCTCCCTCTCCATCTGCCAAAATTGAGACTGGCTTAATCCGAGGTCACTTACTGACTCTGCATGACATCCAGGTTGCACTGAAAGCCAGAAGAGTTTTCTGTTGAGTTAAATGGGCCCAGGCGTTGACCCTTTCGATGTGGGCTCATTGGGTGCGTCAACACTAGTAAATTAAGTCGACTTAAGCATGCTTAAGTCGACTTAATTTACTCTGCGTCCACACTGGCATTTCCTTAAGCTGACTTAAGGAAATTTAAAGTCGACTTTATAAAACCTTGTATAAAGTCAACTTTGAAGCTTATGTCGACTTTTTAAGTCAACTTAAGCGGTGTGGACGCCCTAAGTCAACTTAGTCGACTTAGGGCACGGGGGAAGGGAGCTTCCTTCTTGCTGGGACCACTCAGGTCCCAGCAAAAAGGGACCGCAGGGCTTACTTCTCGCCGGGACCGCTCAGGTCCCGGCAAGAAGGAAGCCACACGCGCCAGCTGCCAGCTGCCGAGCAGCTGGAGTGGGGGTCTCCAGCTCTTCCTCCTGGCCGGGACCACTCCCCACTCCCTTCTACCTCTGACTGCTCAGGGGCTTGCTGTCCAAGCTGGCTCTCCCTGGACCGAACTACCCGAGTTAGAGTCTAGTATAGACTCTCTAAGTCGTGTTAGTAAGGCCCACTTTAAGTTGACTTAGGAGTCCTGTGTGGACTCTCTAAGTCGACTTAATAAGGTCGACTTAAAGTTCACTTATTAAAGTCGACTTATTTAAGTTGACCTAAATTCCCCAGTGTAGACATAGCCATAGAGAGAGGTCTAATGCTAGAGGTAACTGATGAAGAGCCTCAGCCGCTGTCCTTTGCTGATAGATGGCACCAATCAATGCCTGCCATTTCAAGGAAGGCCTCCTGAGACCCAGAAGGCTACCTCTTTTCTGGCTGCAAGGACTGGGATGCCTATAAAGAAGCGACATTTGACAGGATGAAGGAAATGGGGTACGAGGCTCCTCAATCTTTCATGTCGTGCTGCTCTCGTCATGTTCTGTGGTGACCCGGAGGAACCATGCTAAAGATTTTGACACAGTTGGCTCCGCAGCTCCTGGGAAAGGCTGCAGCAGAAAGGCTTTGGCTACAATCCAGCATCCTTTCCATTGAGCCAAGCCTAAGGGGGCCGAGGGTGATGGCTGGCTGGGTTTCCCACCCTCACCTATTAACAGAAGGGAGACACAAGACCTCTGAATCTGGCAGATGGAACCCCCACTCCTTATTCCCAACAATTTATTCAGCTCTGGACTAGATCTAGTGGGTGGAAAACAGTAACTTTCCTGAGTCACTAATAAGCTGTTAACAGCAGTCTGTGTCCCAGTGTAAGCGTGCAAGGGGTTCATCTTACGAGTTTGCCAAGATACCAGGATGATTTTACAGCGGAAAGCTAGCAAACTAGATTTGCCAGTTTGATGAGTGTTATAGCCCATTTGGAAAGGAATCTTGAATAACTCCTTTTTCCTGAGCCATCAGCTTTCTAACCGAATGTGAGGCTCTTTTCACGTTCGCCTTTGGCTTGAACGGTGTTTCTTAAATCATGGCACTTGGGTCTTCTTGACCAATGAACAAGAGACTCAGAACCACATCAGTGTCAACAGTTCACCACTCAAGTATAGAGAAAACCAACGCTCTAGAGATGTCCTGGGCACACCAGTGCAGTTGTTCAAGCAGCTGTCAAAGACTAGCTCAGCAGTTTATACCAAGGAGTCATGCAAATCACCAGGGTAACAAGTTCTAGAGGAGTAGCTGTGTTAGTCTGTATACAGCAAAACTAACGAGAGCCCCGTGGCTTAAAGTTATGGTTCATTCCTCTCTAATGGCAGTTTACTCAGACTTCTAAAGGAAAGCATGCATCAAGAATTAGTTGAAATGTAAAATCTGGTTGCTTGAGGTTTCATTAGAGACTGTAGAGGGTAGTATTATTTATATTAAAGAATAGAAAGAGAAATACAATCTCTGAAATGAAATCTCAACACTTCTTATCACTTTAACTCTGGAATATGGGAAGAGCCCTTTCCATATAGCTGATCCATGAATGGGTCACAATGGGGATTCTGCAAACTCTTTGGCTATGTCTACACTAGCAATTTAGGTCGACTTAAGAATGCTTAAGTCGACCTAAATTACTCCATGTCCACACCGGCTTTCATTAAGTCAACTTAATAACTGTCGCCTGTTAGGTCGACTTAAAGTCTAAGTTGACTTTATTAAGTCGTCCTAACACCATTGTGGATGCCCAAAGTTGACTTAATTCCTTAAGTCAACCTAGGGCTGGGGGAAGGGAGCTGCAGTCAGGGACAGGGGATCCCCAGCTGGCAGCTCTCTTCCCTGGGGCTCCCCTGTTCCGGGAGCCACCGCTGGCTGTCTTCCCCGGCACTCCCCGGACAGGGGAACCTCTGGGGATCCCCTGTTCATGGAGCACCAGAGAAGACAGTCCCTGGCGTTCTCTGGACAGGGGATCCCCGGAGGTTCCCCTGTCTGTTGAGTGCTGGTGGCTGTCTTCTTCGGCACTCCATGTACAGGGGAACCTCCAGGGGGGAGCCCCGCTTTCTTCTCCCCAGGACTGCACGTGTCCCAGCAAGAAAGAAGCCACGACTCTCTTCTCAGCGGGGAGCCAAGGCTCTGTCTACATTTGAAAAGTTAAGTCGACTTGTTAAGTTGACTTAATAGAGTCGACTTCACTTTTTAAGTTTAGACATAGCCTTTGTGTCTTTAGTCAACTTTAGGGTGCCTTCGCTGAGGTGGCCTCATTTTTATGTATATTGTTTTCAGGGCGCCTTGGAGGGGGTCACCCTCTTCTTTCTATTGGTCATTTGCTTATGGACTGCTCAGACTCATTTTTCTGGGTCTCTGATGCTTCATCATCCAGTAGAAGTTGATGGTATGTAACATATTTCTTTTTTTTATCAGATGCTTTTTAATGTTTGATTCATATCAAGGATTGTATTTACTGGATTTTCCCAATTTTTAAACATTTTTTGAAAATAACTCAGAGTTATACCTTGGTTAGGTGGTTATATCTTTCAACCTTCTTTTTTGTGCTAGTAAATGCCTGTTGCTTCAGTAGTGCAATAATTATTTACCAAGAAAACAAACAAACAAACAAAAATCTATTATAGTCTTTTAAATTTGGTGGATATGCTCCTGCGTTCGTTGATTGTACATAAGCATTCCATGTTATTTCGGGCTAACAATAGAACAAGAGACATTTCCTATATATATATATATATGGAGAAAAATTTTCTCATTCACAAAAGAGGCAAATGTACAGTTTCTAATTTGGGGTGAAAGACATATTGACTGGACAAATCAAGTTATCCATGGTATATTTGATTTATAAGGCAAGCAAATGTATACTTTATAATTTTGGGTGAAAACATGATGTGGTTTGGATTACTTGTGGTAACAGGCTGTTTGTCCTACTTGATGGTCTTTCTCAGGGCCAGTTAAACTAGAAAAGTTTGATCAACACACATTTCCCCGCCCATTTCTTGATCCACTCTGTGGGTGCGTCTACACTTGTAAATTAAATCGACTTAAACTTGCTTAAGTCGACTTAATTTACCCTGCATCTACACTACAGTTTCCTTAAGTCCACTTAAGCAAGTTGCTTAAGTGGACTTAAGGAAAATAAAGTTGACTTAAGGAAAATTAAGTCGACTTTATTACACCTCATTTTAATTCGACTTAGGGCTTAAGTCAACTCCCTAGAGTCAACTTAAGCTAGTGTAGACATGGGGTAGCCCTAAATTGGCTTAGGGCTACCCCAGGACTGCACCAATGCCCTCCCTGCTGGGGGGGGCACAGGGGGAGCTTGGCATGCCCCCCCACCCTGCCCCTATGCCCTGCTAGGGTCCCTGACCCCCTTTGCCCCATTGTACCTATGTGAAATGGGGCAAAGGCTGAGCCCCCTGGCCCTGGGCAAGGGGTGCCCTCTCGTTCCCATGGACCTGCCCTAGGTCCCCCTAGCCTCTAGAAGTCGATCTAGGCATCCAGTGTGGATGCTCTAGGTTGACTTTGTAAGTTACCCCCAAAGTCGACTTAAAATTTAAGTATAGACTCACTAAGTCGACTTAAATTTCCAAGTGTAGACATAGCCAGTGTGCAATGGCTTACTTTTCAAATGAAAGCAGGCTATGACCCATTTGGTATCCTTTTGGATTTCTTTTTAGGTAGGTGTGGAGGGAGAAAGAAGTTTTATGCATATGCAAATTCTGAGAGATACTTGCATGGGCAATTAATGATAAAATTTAGCTATTTTGGTTCTGTTTTATGGGAAAAGCACTCTCAAACTTGACTGATCTGCAGGTTCTTGATCAAAGTGTCTTACCAGTCTTGCAGACTCCCAGGGTTTTGTCCTGAGTCTCAGATAATTATTATTTTCCTTAATTATTTCCCTAGCTTTTAGAGTCAAGTGGATCTGTGCTGATTTCAGCCTTCATTATTAAAGAAAAATAAGTCTTTCCCTGCTGTGGCGAAGGAGAAAGCTTCAAAATGTGACTGAAAGGCTCAAAAAGAAGAAAGCAAATAAAAAGAACACCAAATCTATTATTTTTACATAATCTCAGGATTTTAAAGCCAACATCATTATTTCTGATGAGCCGGACTCATGATTTTTTGAACATTTGGGGTCAGCAATACTGCTTACTGGATATGAACCATTTTTTAATTGTCTTTACTTTGTAGGTGGATCTTATTTTGGGGGTACACGGAAGGAGATAGCTTTTCTAAATCTGAGGCCAGGAGGAATTAGTAGTTATAATTCTTTCAGGTCATGTCTGTTTTCTATATTACTTATGCCAGAGAAGAGTCTACTTGGATTGAGCACAAAGATTTAATGTCTGACAAACACATAGAAGGATTTAATGATCTCTCCCTGTTACACACAGATTTCATGTCTCATTCTCACACAGAGAGAAAATGTATGGCTGACACACACAGAGCCTAAGGGTTGGTCTATACTGGGAAGTTCCATAGGCGTAAACTGGGCTGCATAGCATTTCATGTGTAGACAAGCCTGTAATCTCTGTTACACAGATACATGGAGAAATGTTGTTACACACACAGATGCAGACACACTGAGCTTTAATGTCTTACACACACACAAGCCGAGATTTAATGTCCCTCTATCACTCAACGGGGAATCACACCATCTCTATAGACTCTCTTGCACTATATTACAGAAGAGTTAATTCACTAGGGGAAGCTATAATCTGATTTCAACTTTACAAGTCAGCATTATTATTCCATGCCTTTCTATTCTTTTGTGCTTAAACTGATCTGCTGTCATTCTTTGTCTCTCTCCATCCCCTCCTGTATCTCTTTAAGCATTGCCTGTCTCCATTTTATTTTCCACCTCCTAATATTTAATTTTATTTTAAAGACATCCCATGCCCAGCTTTGCAAATCCTGCCCTGACATGGCTTTCCTATCTGTGATTTCTCCCTCTGCTCTTCATTATCAGTATGTCAGATTAGGATCTGACAAGACAGTAGAATCAATGGTTCGTCCGGACTTTTAAAGTCTACGAAGGATTATTTATCCTGATAGAAAGGCCATTTTCATTTTCTTTAAGTGGAAAATTTCTAAAGATTCCCAGCAGCTAACTGGACCTTTGGGCCCATGGATCTCTTGCAATGAGGAATGGACGATCCATTAGATATCTCCACCTTGTACTCTAATGCTCTCCAATCTAATTTAAGCAGCCTAAAGGTGTTCCAGGTCTTGGATGGGACACCTCCAGGGAAAACCTAGAGGTCCAAGTCCAAAGGTGATTCATCTGAAGATGTAAACTGATTTTAAGCCCAGAAGGGATCTCTCATAACTACTTAGTCTGTCCTAATCATTGGCATTGGAATTGTTCAGTCTAGCCTCTGAGCTGGGTGAATATAAGTGCAGATTCTAAGACTGCAGCTAAATTGTCATCACTCCATTGACCTCAATGGGGTGCTGACAATTTACATTAGTAGATCAGCTGCCATGGATTATATCCTGTATGTAGACCTTTAATTTGTTGTTGGTGAATCAACAGTGATGGGGGTGGGGGTTTGAGTCTTTTGCTATTCAAAATTATTTTGATGAGCACTGAATGGCAGTGTATTTCAGGCCACGATTTCTTCACAAACTCCTAGTTTCCCCTATGGTGATAGGTGTGCTGTGCTATTTGTTATTTACCGTGTACTGATTGGTCATCTAAGTCTAGTGGTCTTGTTTCTGCTCCTTGCTTGAATAATAAGATTCTTAGGGTGCGTCTACACTTACAAATTAAGTTGACTTAATTTACTCTGCGTCTACACTGGGCTTTCCTTAAATCAACTTATGATGCTCCTTAAGCCGAATTAAGGAAACATTAGTTCCAATTAACAACTTGTTTATTAAGTCGACTTCAGCCAGTGGAGACGGGGATTAGCACCTTGGTGGAGCTTAAGTCGACTTAAAACATTAAGTTGACTTAATAAGGTTGAAAAGGGGCCATGTCTACACTTGAAAAGTTAAGTCGACTTTTGTTAAGCCGACTTAATAAGGTCGACTTTAAGTCGATTTAAAGTCAACCTTATTAAGTCAACTTCATAAAGTCAACTTAATTTTTCAAGTGTAGACATAGTCTTACAAATAGTAGGGGGGGAATAATCAAAGAAAAGGGCTACTAGGATGATCTGAGGAAAGGGAAACCTGTCACATGAGAGGAAACTCAAAGAGCTTGGCTTGTTTAGCCTAACCAAAAGAAGGTTGAGGGCTGATATGATTGCTCTCTATGAATACTTCAGAAGGATAAACACCAGGGAGGAGGAGGAATTATTTAAGTTCAGCACCAATGTGGACACAAGAATTAATGGATAGAAACTGGCCATCAGGAAGTTTAGACTTGAAATTAGATGAAAGTATCTAACCTTCAGAGGAATGAAGTTCTGAAACAGTCTTCCAAGGGGAGCAATGAGGGCAAAAAACTTAGCTGGCTTAAAAAATGAGCTTGATAAATAATAATTGATAAATGATGGGGCAGCCTAATTTGACAATTAATTGATCTTTGACTACTAGCAGTAAATATGCCCATTGGCTTGTGATGTGACATTTGATGGGATGGGTTCTGAATTACTACACAGAATATTTTCCAGGTGTCTGGCTGGTGAGACTTGCCCACATGCTCAGGGTTTAGCTGATCGCCATATATGGGGACAGGAAGGAATTTTCCCCCAGTGCAGATTGGCAGAGGCCCTGTTGTTTTTTCACCTTCCTCTGCAGCATGAAGCACGGGTCACTTGCTGGTAGATTCTCTGAACCTTGAAGTCTTTAAACCATCATTTGAGGACTTCAATAACTCAGTCATAGGTTAAGGGTCTATTACAGGAGTGGATGAGTGAGGTTCTGTGCCTTGTATTGAGCAGGAGGTCATATTGATTGTGGTTCCTTAAAGTCTATGGGTGCATCTACACTAGCAAGTTAGGTTGACTTAAGGACGCTTAAGTCAATCTAAACAAAGCCATGCCCACACTGGGCTTTTCTTAAGTCGACTTAAGGAAAGCTTAAGTCGACTTAATAACACAAGTTTTAGGTCGACTTAAGCCTTAAATCTACTCCTTAAATTGACTTAAGGCCAGTATAGACGGGGATTAATGCTAAATCGACTTTATTAAGTCAACTTAAAGCCAATATAACGGTTATCTCTGCTGTTAAGTCGACTTAACAAGGTCAACTTTAAGTCGACTTAAAGTCGACCTTGTTAAGTCGACTTAACAAAGTTGACTTAACTTTGTAAGTGTAGACGTAGGCTATGAGTCTATGGGTATGTCTACACTTGCAAGTTAGATCAATTTAAGGAGGCTTAAGTCGACCTAACTTAGTCCAGGTCCACACCAGGCTTTCATTAAGTTGATTTAAGAAATTCCTTAAGTTGACTTAATGAAAACTTAAGTCGACTTAGTAAGAACTGCTGGTTAGGTCGACCTAACCCTTACGTTGACGCCTTAGGTTGGCTTAAGCACAGTGTGGACATGGATTAACCCTTAAGTCAACTTTATTAAGTTGACTTAAGGGCACTTAGGTCGACTTACTAAATCCGCGTTCAGGGTAACCACTTTGTCAAGTCGACTTAATAAGGTCGACTTTAGGTCGACTTAAAGTCGACTTTATTAAGTCGACTTAAGAAAGTCAACCTAACTTTTTCTAGTGTAGACATAGCCTATGAGATGTTCATGCAGACTATCACATCTATATTCGTGAGATGTAAAATAATCTCACAACTGAATGTAATGACAACCTTGATTGAGTTATCCACAGCAATTGAACTTGATACCCCATGATCTAAAGCCATAAATCTCTACTAGCTGAATGAAAGGACTGGCTCCCTTAGCTGAAATACAGTGGGAGGCTCAGAAATCTAATAAATTGGTCAAGCCCCTGGTGTTGGAACAAAGATCTTCATTGGGTTAAGGTGGGCTACATGAACACTACGAGAGAACCCACAGAGCAGACTGTCAAAATAAAGTCTAGGTTTTTGATTCAGACCAATCTTCATGGATTAGGGGTTTTTTTGTTTGTTTGTTTTTTGACAATCTCAGTCCAGTTCTGTGTATGCGCAAATTACATGTGAAAGGGCAGGGATGTAGCAATCACCAGCAGAGAGAAAAATAAAGTCTGGAGGCTGCTTTCTCATCTTCTCTTGTTGGTCTCATCTCATGCCGCAGTCTCATCCTATCTCTTCAGTGTATGAGTGACAGGGGCACTTTCTCTCCACATTAAATAGTAATTGCCATTTGGATCATGATCTACTGAGTCTTTTATCAAGTCTCTGACAATGGCCAGCCACTGGTGCTTCAGAGGAAGGCATAAGAACACCACAGTGGGCATATGTGGGATAATCAGCCCCACACATGGTCTCCTCCTTCTCTCTGATACATAGAAATTGATTTAAACCCTGAAGCATAAGATTTTAGATCCCTATTAAAACTCTTATTTTTAAGCATTGACTATCATAGCTCTGACTATTCTTGTTATCCATATAAATGTCCAATCCCTCTTTGAAACTTGCTAAATTCTTGGCCTCAATGACATACCATGATGAGTTCTTCAGTACAATTATGTGTGATGTGAAAAGACATTTCCTTTTCTACCCTTGGCCATCCTTTCAGATTCATTGAATGCCCCCTTGCTCCTGCATTTCAAGAGAGGGAGAAGTTCCCTATCTGGCATCATTACTTTGCATACATCTTCATGCCCCCTCTTACTCTTCATCTTCCTACTGTAGATAATCTCAATTTCTTAACTTTTCTTTATAAGACAGCTTTTTCATGCTGCCAGTCACTCTCACTGCTGCTCTCTGAACCCTCTCTAATATTGCAGTATCCTTTTGAGGCAGGGTGACCAGGTGACACTGTCCCAGAAGATGCAACATCATTGATTTATATAAAGCACTGTAATATTCTCTATATTATTCAGCATCCCATTCCTTATGCAACCTAATGTCTTGTTTGTTTTGTGGCCACCTCTTCATATTAATCAGAAGTCTTCATTGAATGGTCTAGACTGTGATGCTCATGTCCTGCCTCAAGCTGACACAGTTAATTTAGAACCATGAAAAGGACATAAATAGTCTAAATTTTTCTCTTCACTCTGCATTTCTTTTCGTTTACCTACACTGAACGATTTTCTTCTACCGTAATGTTGCTTGTTCATGTAGTTTACGTAGATCTCTCTGAAGCTCTTCACAGTTTTCCAGGGACTTGGCTAACCTAAATAACTTTGGGTCATCTACCACTCGCACACATTTCCAGATATTTAATAAATGACAATATAGGACCTAGTATGGAATATCAAGGCATCCACCATTTCCTATGACAGAAATTGGTCATTTAGTCCAATTCTTTGTCTTCTGTCTCCCAGCCAGTTTTTGATTCATGACAAAACACTTTGGGAGCGTCTACACTTGTAAATTAAGTCGACTTAATTTACTCTGTGTCTACACTACAATTTCCTTAAGTCAACTTAAGCAGCAGCAGACTTAAGGAAATTTTAAGTCGACTTTATTAAACCAACTTTAAAGTCGACTTAAAGTAGATGCAGATTAGCCCTAAGTCGACTTAAAGGGCCTCCGGGTCTCCCCCACTGACCTCCCTGCGAGGGTGGCTGGCACAGCCATAGCCTGGCGTGCTCACCCACAGGGCAGGACACAGCCCTGCCCACCCCGCTTCTATGCCCTGCCACTATCCCTGTCCTGCTCAGCCCCCATTGTACCCTGGTACAATGGGGCAAATGCTGAGCCCACTGGCACTTTTAAAGGGGTGCCCCCTTGCCACCATGGACCAGTCACAGGTCTGCCTAGCCCCTACAAGTCAACTTAGGCATCCAGTGTGGATGCTCTAAGTCGATTTGGCAAGGTCCACTTTAAGTCGACCTAATTTTATAGTGTAGACATGCTAAGTCGACTTATTTGGCCAAGTGTAGACATAGCCTTTGTCTCTTGTTTCCTGACTATTGAGTTTCGTGGTACAACTGACTGCACAATTGAGATCACCAAAGACAATGGTAAGGTACAAAATCCCAGTTCCTGCCCATCTGTAGTGGTTCAAGGTTTGCATGGCACTTTCCGTTTTTTAGGGGTGTTAAGTCACATGGCCAAATTCTAATTTGGATAATTGTCCTCTACGTCCCTAGAATCCACACCCCATGGTGCTGTTTCTACCAAGGACTCTTCTTCATCTGCTCTTCTAAGCTGTTGTGAAGCATTCCTATGTACTGTAAAACAGCTGCTGCATTCCATGCCAGAGGTGGCTGCACTTACGTGATTTCTCTTAGCTTACAAAATGTTATGAGACAAAATGGGCTGTGATGGGACATTTGATGGAGTGGGTTCTGAGTTATTACAGAGAACTCTTTCTTGGGTGTCTGCCCATATGCTCAGGTTTTAACTGATCACCATATTTGAGGTCTGGAAGGATTTTAACCCCAGGGTAGATTGACAAAGGGTATGGGTTTTTTTCACCTTCCTCTGTAGTATGGGGCACAGTTCACTTACTGGTGGATTCTCTGTACCTTAAAGTCTTTAAACCATGACTTGAGAACTTTAAAAACTCTGTCATATATTAGAAGTTGATTACGGGAATGGGTGGGTGAGGTTCTGTGGCCTGCATTGTGCAGGAGATCAGACTAGATGATCATATTGGTTCCTTCTGACCTTAGAATCTACGGGTACGTTCACACTGGAGCCTTAGGTTGACTGAAGGAAGGTTAAGTCAACCTACAGACTCTCGCATCCACACTGGGCGCTTCCTTAAGTCAACTTAATAACACCACCTCTGAAGGTCGACTTAATGCTTAAGGTGACCGTATTAAGTCGACTTAAGCCAGTGTAGATGGGGGATAACCCTTAAGTCAACCTAACTGGCCTCCAGGCCCCCTCACAGAGTTCCTGTCCACTCCTCCATCGACCTAACATCTGCCAGTGTGGAGGCAGGGGTGTGGAGTCTCTAAATCGACTTAACAAGGTTGACTTTAGGTCAACTTAAAGTTGACTTTGGTAAGTTGACTTAACAGAACATCCAGTGTAGAAGTACCCTACGAGTCTATGAAAGATACCATCTTGCTGTAAGCTATCATTATAACAGTGACTAATGTCAATGTGCCTGGCTACTAGCACAGAATGAGACATACTCTAAATTTCTTAGGGTAAATGTGTATGTGTGGAGGGAAAAGATGTGAGGAGGTAAAAATGTGTAGAATGTGACTTCTCAAGACAGCTGTTGCCTATGTAGGTGCCCTCATTTGAGTCAGTTTCATACACACATTCATAGCAAATCCAGCCATACAGGTATGTTATGTGTGCTCTTGTGTTTGACAACCTGTTAGCAAATACCTCGGTAGCCTACAGCTCTGGGAAAGATTCAAGACATCCTCCCCCAGGCAAAAACATCATAGAAAATCCATAGAGAGTTCACAGTTTACCCATTGCAGAAGGAAATAGCTGTGGACTGTACATTTGGGACACAGAGAATCTGTGTATTTCTTTTCTGCCAACAGTAGTTACATGCCATTGCAAACTGTCAGCATTGATCCAGTCCTTGGCTAGTTAATTTCTGTTTGCTTCTTCCACTCACTTGATAGGATAGAAGAAAAATGCCTTCTGAGGTCATGAGCAAATGAGTGACTAAACATAAAGAAGAGTAGTTCTCCTTGGCCATTGGAAATCTGTCCCACATACTGGGCTGGGAAAGTGGGAGCGTGAGAGGAGGAAGAAAAAGGGAGAGATAGGGAAAAGGAAGGAGAGAGGCAGAAAAGAGATGTCTGTGTGAGAGAGAAAAAGGAGAGAGAAAAGAGAGGGAAGGATGACATGAAATGAAAACACGCTCAACAGCATTATTGAAAACTATGTATTACAATGTTGTACACATAAAAGGATTTTGAAAAAAAGCAAAGAACACTTCAGTCACATATGGGCAACTAATATATCACCATTGTTACTTCACCGAGAACATTATTAATGCACCATGGCAGCCGACATGCGTTGAAATGATCGGGTAGCTTGTAGAAGGGTTAACTGTTTTGTGGGCTGGCCATAACAGCCTGAAGGAGACCTTGAGTATATCCTACTCCTTCACACCCAATGGTTTCTCTTTATGGGATTTTTCAGAGGAAGTGATTTGGCTTGGCTGGTAAAACAAGAAACAGGCTGTACTGTACCATACTGTACAGGGATACTGTACTGAGAGAATGGGGCAGAGGATGGGGGCTCAGAGGGTAGTTGGTCTTGGGCCATTTCTGAAGTGCCACAATACTCCTTTTTTTTTTTTTTTGCCTTACAATGAGAGACTTAAAGACCTCAATCTGACTGAGAGGTGTGTTGAATACAGTGTGTAAATATCTTCACAAGAAGAAAATGCAAGGCATTAAAGGGTTTTTAATTTAGTGCAGAAAGACCAACCAAAATCCAATGGCTGGAAGCAAAAGCCAGACATATTCCAATGAGAAATGAGGAACTGGAACACTACTAAAGGAAGCGGTAGCGCCTCCATCTCTTGATACCGTCAGACCAAGAGGACTGGATGCCCTTCTGGAAGATGGACGTTAGCCAAAACACAAATTATGCATTAGTCATAAGTGATTGGGCTCAACAGAGGGGTAACTGGGTGAAATGTAATGATCTGTGTTATACACTAATGGTATACAAGAGGTCAGACTAAACAATTGAATCATCCCTTCGGGTCTCAAACTCTGTGAATGTGGCTGTACATAAATGATGGGTGAAGTAAATCCTACTAAACTGTTAAAGTGTTTTGGGAGTCAGTATTACAAGTTGGGTTTGTAATCTCTCTGGTTCTCAGTTCCCAAGCTGTAAAATAGAAATGAATGTCTTTCCTGATTTTCTTCATTTCAAAATGTTGCTGAAGTTTCCAGTTCTAGTATAGCTGGTAAAAATGGGTAGAGGGGAATTAATACAAACTTAGTTGTTTTTTATTTTTAAAATGTATTTCTTTTTCCTATTGATTTTTTACCAAATTCTACCAGCTCCAGTTCTGCTGCTGTATTCATATGTTTATAAAGAAGTTCCTTATTGAGAATCATTATTCCTGAGCCTCCAGATAGATGGTGATGAAGACCTTAGACCTGTGTAAGGAAATAAAACAACCATAATATGTAATTTTGGGATTCAGAATCTATAAGCAGCTGGACTTGAATTCTGACTCTACCAGGAACTGAAAGTCAGCTTGTACGTTACTGGAAAGAAAGCTTCTCTAAGCCTTACATAAGGTCTTGGATGCTACCCGTGTGCTCACTGGCATGAGAATTCAGGCATTCTTAATAACACTCTTTCAGCAGGCATGTGCCATCCATAATGAAATATTGATGTACTATTTCTCCTTCAAGATGGATGGCCCTGTGGCTATGTAACGATCACGGCGTACTTCAAATGACTTGGGTTCTGTTCCTGCTTCAATTCCAGGTGTCCTTGAGCCTAGTTTACAAGTCTCTTACTCCTGCCAATGAGCAGATATCGGTGAGAGAGACAAGCTTTCGACCCACACAGAGCTAGACAATCTGTTCCACCTTGCTTGTTGCTGTAATGCTGGGCATGCCTTTTGACAGCTGAAGAAGAGCTCTGTGTGGCCTGCAAGGTTCTCTCTCTCACCAACAGAAGTCGATCCAATAAAAAAGATTACCTCCCTCTTCTTTTCTCTCTTATATCCTGCGCCTTTTCAGTGCGTTTGCTCCATGGGCTTTAGAATCTCGGTTTCATTACAAACCGCTTACTACAGTTGCGCAAGGATGGGAACGATTTGGATAATGCTTGATTGGCCTGACACATGCATTTACGGGCAAGATGCTCCAGGAGCATCTCAAGAGGTGATGCGATGGAGCTGGGCCTATTTAAAGCAGTGCTTTAAATTTAATTTCCTAGTTTAGAGGGAGTGGGAGAAGGCAACAGCTGTTTTATTATCCCACTGAGGGTTCCCTTAAGTGAAAATGGAATAGATTAGTCTTGGAGAAAATTAAGACAAGGTCTTTAAGTCATCAGTAGTCCTTAACTGAATGCTGGGGTGGGGGGAGTGAGTGAGTCAGAGAGGTGTGGGATTTTTTCAGTCCAGCATGATGGGGCTTTGATTTTATTTTTAAACGTGTCTTGGAGCTGGATGTGGATGATCCTGTCAAAATCATTTTCCGAGTGATGAGTGAACCCTGTGGGGCCAACTCTTCCTCCTCACAAAAAGCAGGATGGTTTAGTGGCTAGGATATTACTCTAGAACTTGAGAGTTCTGTCTATTGTCCCTCTTCTGCCTGCACAGCCTTGGGTATGTCTACACTACAAACTTGCACCAATGCTAATTATATAAGCATAGACCGGAACACTTGTACATGTGCACACTTGTCTACTTACCTTGCTTCTGTGCCTGCCCAGCAGAAAGCTTGTTTCAAAGCATGGTGTGATGCACCATGGATTCATATCCCAGTGCGCAACTCACCACTGTCCAGCACCCTGTCTTTCGGGAAGTTTTGACAATACATGGTGGGGCAGTATGGAGCAATAACGGGGACTGGAGGGTCAAGTTCCCTTTATGCAACTTTCCGCACCACATACTGTAATCTCTAGCCAATAATTTGCATGCCTATTTTGAAAATCTCAAGAATCTGTGTGAGATTTGTCTCTGTCTACCATCTCTGACAGAAAGGTGGAGCCTACACAACTGGGCACTATTGCCATGATCACACATGATCCTCCCGTATTTGCACAGGGAGAGCTGTGGGGAACAAGATGATTTCCTGGTAGACAGATCATTGTGGGACTTGGCTAACTTGGCTAAAACCAATTCAAGAACACTGGTGACATTCACAGAGCCGCTGCAGATGATGAAGTGCCATTTCTGGACCTGAGAAATGAGCACAGACCAGTGGAGTCACCTTGTAATGCTGGCATGGGATGATGAACAGTGGCCGAAAAACTTTTGGATGTACAAGGCCACATTCCTGGATCCATGCGCCATGCCCCCCCCCCCCTCCAGCACAGAGACATCAACAATGGACAATGGAGAAGCGGGCGTTGAACGCACTGTGGAAACTTGCGACACTAGATTGCGACTGGTCAGTGGGAAATCATTTTGGAGTTGGGAAAAGCACAGTGGGGACTTTTATCATGAAAGCGTGGAGGGCCATTAATCATCTCCTGCTCTGCAGGCTTGTGTCTCTCAGCAATGTTCAGGGCATGAACGATTGCAGCACTGGACGGCAGTTGAGTGATGGACAGTATGCATACCCCCACTTTGGCACCAGAATGCTTTTAGCACATTGTCTTCAATGTGCCACACGGGCAGGAAATGCTATGTTGCTTGAGGGGGAAGCTTTAATAAGTGGAGTTCCAAATTGACTAAGCATGTCTTTACTGACCACTCAGTAAACCTGGAAAACTCAAATTTGCACCATCAGTGTAGACATATCCTCAGTGCGCGTTTGGGGTAGGAGGCCCCTAGTCTTCCCTGGGGTTTACTGTTCTTCAGTGGCAACTCCATTGGCTAACACTGATTTCCTGTAAAACAAAGTGGCTCCTTCAATGCAAGGCAGGGGGCACCTGGACGCTAGTGAAAGCACGTGGTGTTGCAAACAAAACCCACAGTTCCCCTATTCCTCTTTTTATAAAGCTGTTGAAAGGGATTTATGTTGCAGCAAATCTGCCGACCGCTTTTTGTTGTATTTGTCTTGATGCTGTAAGAAATCTTCCAGCATTTCTTTCAAAAACTCATTTGCTTAATTGCAATAATAAAACAACATCACATGCGGATGCCTTGCTACTTTTTAAAACCCCAATTTTTGTTTAATTTGCATTTGATTCAGTAGGGTTTTTTTTGGGATGGTGAATGAGTGAGCGCCAGCTAAAGAGACTATGTGAGCTGGAGTGTGTGACGAGAGAGTGACAGAAAGATAGAGGGGGAGCGTGTGAGGTATTGTGTGACTGAGGTGGGAGAGTGGGTGTCTGGGGAGGGGAACAGCAGTGGTGTGAAGCTGTGGTGATCACAAGCTGCCTTCAGTTCTGTGATTTAAGTGATGTAACTCATATGAATGAGACGTGTTTTGTTTTTTTTAAATGAAAACATCAAGCTTCTTGCTTAGGGGAAGCACCCTCAGACTGCAGTACTTTAACTGCAGTGGGAGTTTTGCCTAAGTAGAAGAGAGTTAAGGTCTTGGGAATTTTTTCTCCTTGTGCTGAGGAGCTAACTCAATAATTAAGCCTCACACCATTCCTCTGAGGAAGATGAATAATACCACCCTCATTTTACAGATGGGGAAACTGAGGCACAGAGCCACTAAATGACCTACCAAAGGTTACAAAGCAACATAGTGGCAGAGGTAGGAACCGAACATTAGAGCAATGTAAAAGTGTCTTAATGTGAATGAGAACCATGTTCATGGCTCCTGATTTCTTCTCTCGAACCAGCGGAAATTGGGAGACACTGCTGAAAGCATTCGAGTTCCACGAGTGTAAAGTCTGCATGAGTTGAGCTCTAGGTCAGATCCACTACATTCAGACAAGGTGCTAGTGAACCCTTGGCAGTCTGCCACGAGTGCAAATTATTGGCAACCTTCATGAGGAAGCGTGAGGCTAAAGCTTGGGTCATGTTGCTCTGGCTTATGGCTGAAATTTCTAGACCTACTCAAGTCAACTTTTAGCTGAGGTGAATCATATGTAAATGAATGGTGAGAAGCGTCTGGAATTTTAGAAGAATGCTACCAGTAATGCACACCACTGGTTCAGGATTGTGGGCGTCTTCAATGAAATTGTTTTGTTAAGTCATTTAGGGCTGAGAAAAAGTGTTGGATTGCCAACTCTGGAGAGTGCACCCTTCACCCCCAGGGACTTACTACACTAACCAGCGTCCCACAACATTGCCCTAACTTACATGCTTCAACAATGTTTGAAATGAGCAGTTATTCTCAGACCAAGTCCCGATATTCTGATGTCCAAATCACACCTCCATGGCTATGTCTACACTTGAAAAATTAGGTCGACTTTATGAAGTTGACTTAATAAGGTTGACTTTAAAAGTGGACCTTATTAAGTCGACTTAACAAAAATCAGCCTGACTTTTCAAGTGTAGACGTGGCCCCTTTTCGACCTTATTAAGTCGACTTAACATTTTATGTCGACTTAAAAAGGTCCACCTAGGCACTACTCCGCGTCTCCACTGGCTTAATTCGACTTAATAAAGTTGACTTAAGCGCTAGTTCAAATTAAAACCAGGTGTTATTAATTCAAACTAACTTTTCCTTAATTCGACTTACGGAGCGGCTTAAGTCGAATTAAAGAAAGGCCAATGTAGACGCAGAGTAAATTAAGTCGATTTAAGCTTCCTTAAGTTGACTTAATTTGTACGTGTAGACGCATCCATCACATCAGTATTAATTAATCCCCTTCTGGGCACCAGAGTGTGTATTGATAGGTGGTGATGGGTAACCATTTGTAAATAAAGAGTGCTAGTGGGAGCACAAAGCCAAAGAGTACAAGTGGCTTTTGGGAGCAGAAGAGCTAAACAGCAGGGGGTTGCATGAACTTGATACACATGCCCATTCCCTGACTGCTCATGCACAGGACCTAAATTAACCCAGGCCAACGGAGCAGCTCTTTGTCTCCGTCTAGTGACTGATCTACATAAGAGGATAAGAGTCTACTACTGTTGCAAACTAGGGGAGTTGTTTCTTTACACATTCTTCTTTTAGTGTAGGAGGTCCCAGGCCTTACTGAAGGATCCTGGTGGGACGGGCTTTACAGTTGCTTCGCTAAACCTGTGTGAGTCACTTCTTCACTCACTGCCTGAATTCCTGTAATTTCTAGATGTGCTGCCTGCTCTACCCCCTCAAAGCCAATTCACGGTAAAGCAGCAGGGTGATAAGATGTGGGTCGGGTGCACGGCTTTTTTTGTGATGGTACACAGGGGTACTGAGTACCGCCACCTTTTTTTTCACAGCGATGTGTCCTCGGTTCCTGCTGCCGCCAGCGTCCCCAGATCCCTGGCTGAGTGCTGGCACCTTTTTTTTTTAACAAAATAAGCACTGTTTGGGTGTATGTCAGTTATCAATCACTCAGTTGTCTGGCTCAAAAGAAAACTCACTGGATGAAAATGTAGTGTGTAAATCAGATTAGAAGATCATAATGGTTTATGTTGGCCTTAAAATCTATGGAAGTTTTCAGAAGGACTGGAACTCAGAAGCACAGGAGACCATCTCAGCTAAAGCTAGCTATTTGGCGTATTGGGCTTACGTCACAGGACAGTGCAGTTCTCATTCCACCCTGCAGAGAGCAGCACTCCACATGCACACTAGCCAGTTCCTCACACCACAGTTCAGACAGAAGAGACGAGAAGATGGTTTTGCAGAATATATATTTTTAACATTGATGCCAGGCTTCTCCGATTGACATATTAAAATCCAGACTCTTTGCCATGCTCTTGCCCAGTTCTGTACTGTTTGGATTGTAAAATACTGAAGGGAAATTTTAATTCCAATTCCCCACCTCCTCCTTTAAGTCTCCCTTGGAAAAAAAAATACCAAGAGAGGATTTTAAATATTTAAATCAAACAAGCTATGGGTTGCAATAGTAATAGCTTGCTCAGCTGAAATATTTAGAACTACCATAAGCCTCCATGAATTCAGATCTGGTAACTACTATTGAGGGAGAAAGTATTTTCTCTGAAAGAACTAAGCCATCTCTAAGAGGTAGTTAACAAAGCATTTTGGTGTTTGTTAAGCCTATTGAGAATGGATAATAGTGAGTTTAGGTTCTGGAATAGCATATTATTTTTTTATGCAAAGGAAACAAAATTATTGGGGAATGGAAATAGGAAACATTCTGCAGAGGTGTGGGCCAAGATTTAGAGTGCCCATGTTGAGTTACCTTAAAGAGGCTGGATTTTCACAAAATGCCAGGTACCCACACTCTGTAGATCAGGTCTCTTTAAGGCAGGGATCTCAAACTCAAATCACTATATAGGGTGCACTATATAGGGTGCATCTACACTGGCAACTTTGGTCAACTTAAGGAGGCTTAAGTAAACCTAAACAAAGCTGCGTCCACACTGGGCTTTCCTTAAGTCGACTTAAGCATTTCCTTAAGTCGATTTAATAACACCTTGTTTTAGGTAGATTTAAGCCTTAAGTCAACTCCTTAAGTTGACTTAAAGCCAGTGTGGATGGGGATTAGCGCCTAAATTGACCTTAGTAAGTTGACTTAAAGCATTAAATTGACTTAATAAGGTCGATAAGGGGCTATGTCTACACTAGAAAGATAAGGGGCTATGTCTACACTAGAAAAGTTAAGTTGACTTTGTTAAGTTGACTTAAAATTGACCTTATTAAGTCGACTTAAGAAAGTCGACTTAACTTTTCTAGTGTAGACAGAACCTATGAGAGCCACATGAGGACTAGGATATTGGCCCAAGGGCCGCGTCACCTAAACCTTTTCATACGACGATACAAAAGTATAGTAAAAAAAGAAAAAAAAAGAAGAGCAATATAGTATTATTTTACAAATTCCAGGTGTCATTGTGGGGTGCAGGAAGTAACTCCGTGGGCCACATGTGGCCCGAGGGCCATGTGTTTGAGACCCCTGCTTTAAGGTGTCTTATGCTGGGTGCCCAGAAAAACGAGACACAACAAATTACCAATTGCTTTCGACACTCTTGGACAGAAATCTCAATTTCTGCATCAATTCAGTTGCAAAGAAATACTTTGAGTTAGTGTGACAAGTATCCTGATGGCATCAGTGGGCATCAAACACAGAGACCTTTAATGCTGGAAGCATGAACGGCTGCTCCTTGAGCTAAAAATGCTCTTTCCTGCATGTCTATCAGTGTAACAATCTTGAGGGTTCATTGAAGGAGTGAGGAATAGAACTTTAATAACTTTAATAACACGGATAGGAGGGATTCCCAGGTGTGTAGCTGGGAGTATTCATGTTAGATCACCTGTAGGACGTTTCCCAATTCACACAACACTGACCCATGCTAGGGAGTGTCTCTAAATCACAACCTTCTACAAGCATCTCTCTACCATTGGGCTCTTCATAACCCTTGTGGGCACAGAGTGAGACCCTCCCTTACCAGTGGGTCATATTAGCAGTCTCAGGCTTGTGCATTTGTGAGGATGGCTATACATCAGACACTACAGTTGCAAAAAGCAGAAGAGAGAAGCGTCAGGGCTGGATTAATGCAGGGGCTATAGGGGCTGAAGCCCCGGGTCTTGGCCTGAAGGGGGGGACCCAAGCCCTTGACAGACCCAGCCTCCCCCACCATCCTGTTCAGCCTCCACAGTGCGGGGAGTGGGTGCTAAGAGAGGTTGGGCCAGAGGTTGGGCTCCGTGCTCCCACCCCTGGACCGACCCCATGGGCAGCGCAGTTGGCTGTGTTCGTTCAACTCCGGGGGTGGGGGAAGGGATGGGGCCAGGGCTGGCTGGCGTGCAGTGAGGTTCTGGCATGACTTTGGGTCCTGGCAAGCCACGCTGGAGCCACACCATGCACCAGCCAGCGCTGGTCCTGGCCACGCTCCCAGCCCAGGGGCAGGGCAGGAGTGCGGCCTCTGGCTCCTCAGTGCCAAGCGGGGCTCCCAGGCAGGAGGGGCACAGTGGTGGGGCAGCCCAGAGCCCTGAGGCCCCTTAATCCAGGCCTGTCTGGTGTGCTCAGAAGAAACTTCCCAATTTGGGGATTTCCCTTCCAGATCCCTGAGCCGCGTGAGAGAGACGGGCCTTGTCTTTTGTATCGTTCACGTTCATTAAGAAAAGACAGTGATCAGACCGAGGCTGCCCAGCTATGCAAGGAATCCTTTAGGCTGGTACACTGGTCTCTTCGCCGATGAGAAAAGGGGGTAGTGAATAACCAGCAAACACCTCTTGCAGGGGGATAATCTGGACTGTGGAATAGTCGCCCATGTAGGGACGTGATGAAAGCCACAGCACAGGGAACTCTCCTGTACCCAGGGAGGCGCACGAGGCCGATAACCTCATAGATTTTACTGATCTCTAATTTCTGTGATAAACTGGTTGTAACGGGATTACCCAGAGGAAGTCATTGCCAAACACAGACCTTCTCCTAGAGAGGGAACAGGGAAGTGCAGCTGTTATCTATTTACAGACTCTTTGTGGGAGATTGAACAGCATCTTTCACTGGAGACAGCATCTGGTATCAATGCTGCCCTAGGAACGAGATACAATTTATCCTACCAATTGCCCAGATGTAGCTGTTGCAAGGAACAGAAAGCGAGAAAGATGCTGGTTTTAATTAAATTCCCCATCCCGCCTTTGGAGGAGAGCTGGCTCTTTTCCTCACCCCCCAACTAATATAGTTAAGTTGCTACCCGCTCCGTCCACTCGTCTCCAACCCAGGGAAGAAGGGAGGGCAGGTCATTAAACCTAAGTAGATCTAGCTCTGTCTCCTGTATAACACATCTTTCTTTTCGCAGCTTTTCTGTAACACAGAGTCATCTTGTCATTTTGTGATTCCTTGGCTATGATCAGTTGATTATTTCTTCTTTGGATCACAGTTGCAGCTGTCAAAAAATGCCAATTATTTCTTGTGGGAAATCATATGCCTATGTATATATTTTTAAAAACCTGTGAACAGTTTTTGAGGTCTGATAAAAAACTCAAATCAGAAAGATGTTCAGTTTCTGGTGTGTGTTGAAACCCAGGACACTTTTCTAAAAAATATTTGACTTCTGGTTTTCAGTGACAGTCTGTGTTTTGGTTGAAAAACCATTATTTTTAGGGGGTAGAAAACAAGCAGTTTCAACCATCTCTAATTACAGTAGCACTTTGAGACCCCAAGAGAGATCAAGACTTTATTCTGCGAGGAATGGCACATACGCAGAGTGACAGTCGCTACCTGGACAGTTTATAATATAACCAGAAAAAGGGCAAATAATAAGTAATATGTCCATTTTACAGGTAGAGAACTGAGATACAGGGGGTGAAGAGACTTGTCTGTGGCCCCACAGGTTCTGTGGTAGAGCCAGGAATTGCTTTCAGCTTTTCTGAATCCAAAGGAGGGCCTGAGCTAGCAGACTTCTCTTGCTTAGTTAGGTTGCATACTCCCAGATGCAGCTCACTTCTGATTTTATTTCACTTGTTTTTTAAGCTCTGGCCGCATTTCCTTTTCAAAGCTAAAATTGGTGACACTGTGCCTCTCAGAACTCATTGTACTGAAACTGACAGTAGCGGTCTTGGGACTCTTGTGTTTTAAATTTGTCTTCCACAATTAAAATTATGCTTCCCCTTTCATTCATTGCCTTTATCTTCCTCTTCGTGTTTTTGTGCCAGGCATCCTTTGTTCCACCCGATTTCTAATATGATTCCTTTCCTCCTCTCTCTGTGAATGTTGACTCTAAACCTCTTTGCTAGCTGACTGCATTTACAAATCAATATATACTGTAATTACAACCTGAAGTTTATTATACAGAGTTTCCGAGATGATATCTTTGACTGGAGTTTGTGGTGTTGGGAAATAACGAACAAAGGCTGTGAACAAGAGTATCTGTTGCCAGAAATTGGATGCATTGGCAGACGGAATTTGCAGCTGCCAGGTTTGGAGGCAACCATTTTACAGAAACATCAATGGGGTGAAGATTCCCATTCCATGTAGGAGGAATTCCCCACGATGCCCTCCATTCCTCTGCTGCTCTAGAGGAATTTCTAACTTCTCTTGCAAAAAGGAAGAGATTATTGAAGGGAAGAAGGTCACTGCCTAAAGTTTACAATCTACATTTCATAGTGAATTTTTAATAGTTGGAACAGAATGCCCACCTTGCCAAGTTTTACCTACTGGTTAGAGCACACAACTGTGCGTCAAAAGTTGTGAGTTTAAATCTTGGCTCTGCCATCATCTTGCTGTGTGAACATAGGCACCTCACGATGCCTCTCACTGCCTCAGTTCCCCCATGGACAAACCCAGTTCCATAGTTCTGTCTCTTTTTGTCCTGAGATCTGCAAACTAAGCTGCCGCCAAATGTATTTGGTATATCGAGACATCAAAATTTCACAGCATGGCGTTGCATCGTTGTGGCATCTTGTGACCTGTTGATGCAAATGTTACATCTCCATGTCAAGACGTGCAAGGCCACTACCATGCAAGACTGATAAATATAGACAGGAAGATTGATGCCTCATTGCTCTATAGCTGGGTCTGGGGAAATGATGGGCAGTGCTCTCCGCAGGATGCTGTAGCTCTGCAGTCCAACATGGGACTGCTAAATCTCACTTTACCTAGATGATTGCAAAGCATCTCTGTGGTGAACCATGCCACAGCTATACAGGCCTTTATGGCTTCCTGGCAGGATAACCATGGCATGCCACCCTTAAAGGCCATCAGCTACTTCAACCAGGGGACCTTTTTTTTTCTGTCAGCCATATAGTACGCCTGGTCTTCCAAATGTATGCTGGCTCCCTCTTTGTTCCCACGTGCAATGAAAGGAACCTATTAATATCAATTTTAAATACTCTCTATGGCTCATATATTGAGGCAAGCCAGGAAGGTAATTTTTCACCTATGATAATTAATCTGACAAAGGTAGGCTCTTTACACAATATCTGTCAGAAGATTTCAATTGCCTTGAATTTGAAATGATCCCACCTGACTGTTTAAACTTTGTGAGCTGACTGTGAATGGTTCTTTGAAAGTGTTTCATACTGAAGCTGGTCTGCTTAGTTGTGTTTGGCCAGTGATATTCTTGTTCCCTGATTGGCTGTGTGAACAAACTTCCGGTATTAATATTCATAGTCTACATGGAGGCTCTATTAAGTCGACTTAACAAGGTCGACTTTAAGTCAACTTGAAGTTGACCTTCTTAAGTTGACTTAGAGAGTCCACACTGAAAACTACAGTCGACCGCCAACATCCACGCTGGCAGGTGCTAGGCTGACGAAGGAGGGGTGCATTGTGGGTAGCTGTCCCATGTTGCACCGGGGCCTGGAGGCCAATTAGGTCGACTTAAGGGCACTCCCCATCTACACTGGATTAAGTCGATTTAATAAGGTTGACTTAAGGGTTAAGTCGACCTTCAGAGGTGGAGTTATTAAGCTGACTTAAGGAAGCGCTTAAGTCGACTTAATAAGCGCCCAATGTGGACGCAGCGATCTGTAGGTTGACTTAATCATCCTTAAGTCGACCTAAGGCTCCAGTGTGGACGTACCCACAGAGTTTACTACCAGAAGGGACCATTAGTTTGTTCTCCTGTATATCATAGACCCTTTCACCCAACTATTTCTGTGCACCAATCAGTTGTGTTTTGGCTAAAAGGCACCTTCCATAAGGTAGCCAGTCTTAATGTGAAGACATTGAGGGGTGGACAATGCCCCATTTCCTCCAGTAGTGTGTTCTGATGGCTAATCAGCACAGCTGTTAACAGCTTGTGCCTTATTTCTAATTTAAATTTGTCTTGCTTTAGTTTCCAGCCACAGGTTCTTGTTCTGACTTTCTCTGCTTGACGGAAGGGCCCTTTAGTACCTTGTGCTTTCTCCCCATGGCAATACTTAAATGTGATAATTGAGTCACCTTTCAATCTTCTTTTTTGATAAGTTAAACAAATAAAACTCTTAAATACCAAAGGGTGAGCCGTGTTAGTCTAGTTCAGCCAAACAAACAAGGAGTCCCGTGGCACTTTTAAAGACTAACAAACTTATTTCTCGCATGAGCTTCCGTGGGAGAAAATCCAACACCTTACTGTGAGAGACTTATTTCTGCATCCCCTGGACACCAGAAATGTGTGCCGTATCTGCCTCACTACTGCTATAGAGAGTTTAAAATTGCTTCTCTGCTCCTCGTCGCTGTTCCCATTTATACAATCCAGGGAACCCATTAGCTCTTTTTTGCCACAGCATCATATTGCGAGTTCATGTGGAGTTGCATGGTCCCTGTGGTCCCTGAATCCTTTTCAGAGTCACTGCTTTGCACGACACAGACCCCCTTCCTCTAGAGATGACATGCAGCCCTTGTTCCCAGATGTATAATTTAGCATCTGGCTTTATTTGTTTGAATGGGCCCACTTACCAAGTGATTTAGAGCTCTTTATGACTGCCCTCTCCCACTCCTTTATATCATTTGGCCTATCTTTGTTTCATCTGCATATTTTATGAGCAGTGATTTTATATTTACTTCCAGCCATTGATGAAAATATTGACTAGCATCCGATTTACAACCAAGCTCTGCTAGGGGCATACCTATTTGATGCCGATTCCCCTTGACAACTATTTTCTGAGATGGGTCACTTAAGAGATCGTAATCCATTTGACAGAAGTTGACCCAATAAAAGATACAACCTCCCTTCCCTGTCTCTCTGGAATTTCCCTGGCATGACATGATTTAACGTTAGTGTGTGTGAGTTTCTGTGGACACTCAGCCGTGGCAGGTGAGAAGTTACTTGAGCTCTTGGGCTGGAACAGCAGCTGTGTGCATTGGAGCTGGATAAGGGAGGATTCCTTTCCCTTAGGAGATTCCCCTCTGCCTTCTGTGTAACTCAGGGAGAGAGAATTTTGCCCTCTGTAATTTTTACCCCAGACCAAAACAAGGCCTGCCATCACTGAAGAGAATGGAAGTTTTCCCAGTGACCTGCTGGGGCAGGATTATACTCATGGAGTATTTTATACTCACAGAGGTAGTTCTGCCTCCTACATGTTTGCTGCAGCCATTAGACCAGCAGTCCCCAAACTGTGGGCCATGAGGCGGGGTCGCTTCATCAGCAGATGGGGTCACGGCAATCCCAAGTGTGCTGAGGAGGCCATTTTACAAAATGGCCTCCTCAGCACAGCGTGATCTCACGCACCATATGCACACGGTCACATCGCACAAAGGATGCTGTTTTGCTCTACAAAACGGCGCCCTCTGTGCAGCACGGCCTTGCACACGCTGTATACGTGTGCGATGATGCAGTCCAGAGGATGCCATTTTGTAAAGCAAAATGTCATTCTCCTTGTGGCGTGACCTTGCATGTATGGTGTGTGTGAGGTCACACTGCAGGGAGGACAGCCATTTTAAATGGAAACTTCCATGCTGTCTAGGGCAGTGGTTTTCAAACGTAGGGTCGGGACCCAGTACTGGATTGCAGACCCCCAGGCACTGGGTCACGGCGCCCCCTGCTGCTGCCACCAAAAGACTGCAATGCATCGCTCAAAGATGTAACTGGTGGGTCGCGGGCATCAATGATGTTTTTCAACTGGGTCCCGAGAAAAACGTTTGAAAACCACTGCTCTGGGGTAGTGGAAAACAGCACATATGACAATGGGATCACACAGGGAAAGTGTTTGAGAACCACTGCACTAGACTGAAATTCCCAGGGAAGCAGCTTTGGCAAATTTCCTAGCCTTGCAATGCCCTTCCCTAACTGCCAATGAGGAGACACCTTTCCGGAGAAATCTCAGCCCCACGGTACCTAGGGTATGAGAGGAAGGAAGGATTCCGTCTCATGTTCATCACCATTTAAACCCTCTCTGAATCCTCTTCACATATTAGTGACAGCATTAGTGTTGGCTACAGATCTGTATTATTTCCCCAAATAACAATAGGATTTTACTGAGGTGGTGGGGGCGGCCCTTTTTAATCTTTGCTTTGACCTTAAAGGACCTGCCAGAGTTATTTCATGAAATCAGCTTAACTACTTCCTCATCCCTTCGCTACCGGTTTATGAAATAATTTCCCCAGTGATTTCACTTTTCTCCTTCACAGCTGCAATTTCACTTTTTAAAAATGCCGCCGCCCCCCTTTCCCCCCACAAACATCTCCCACAATTTTGTTTGAGTTCCAGTTGCCTGCAGAGAAATTACAGATTGCGCTAATAATTAGCTGGGAGTGTTATCTGCTTCTGTCCCTCTAATACCAATCAGCATAAAGCTGTCACTCAGCGACGACTGGTTCGTGTGATCAGAATAATGTAAAAATAACCTCCCCAAGAGGTGGCAGTATTTTTCTTGTTTTGTTTCCCTAATTGTGCTCGTTAATCAGAAAACATGATTAATTTTAACATTGCCTCATGCGCCTTTTCATTTTTCCCTGGAGAGGAATTTAAGACTATCTATTCTATGTCTATCCAGCTATTTATTTTCCATTGCTTTCCTTCCTGATGAAACTGTGGGTGGTTTATTTTCCTCCCTAGCGTAATTTCTTAGTTTCACTCATCTTCATTTTTGGTTTTGTGCATTATATGGCTTTGTTGTTGACTGAGATTTCCACCAATTTTGGTGGGAGGACGGTGTTTTTAAAACTGACCTATCCCATTAAGGCAATGGACTGAGAATCCAGACTCGTGGATTCCCTCCTGAGTACTGTCACTAATTCTCAGTTAGTCCTTTTGCAAGTTACTGAAGCATTCCCTGCTGCAAGCTCCTGACCTGATGAGCACTTTCTGATTGATCATGTAATATTATTTCTAGTCCCTGACTGGAGGAGCATTAACTCTTCAAATCAGGGTTTGTGAACCTTTTTGGCTGTGGGTGGGATTTTCAAAAGCACATTGATTTCTGGAAACACAGTTGGAACTTCTCACCCCAGGAGTTCAAAATGTGCATCTTGTGAACATTTGTGTAGTGCACACTGGTCCCATGAATGTTTCTCAAAGGAACTTCATTCACCGAAACCCTTGCAGAAAGTGAACATAGAAGGGCCATACTGTATTTGATTTTTCTATTTGAACAGATGTTGACTAGACATAGTCATTTAGTGCTAGACCCTAAGTGGATCCTTCTCTTATTCATTCAAAGACAGGTCAGCTTGAAGGGGACCATTGTGGCTCCCATGGAAGAAGGGTGACCAGATAGCAAGTATGAAAAATTGGGATGGGGGTGAGGGGTAATAGGCAAATATATATGAAAAAGCACTCAATATTGGGACTGCCCCTATAAAATCCAGACATCTGGTCACACTTCATGGAAGCTGGGGGGAATGGTAGACATGCTGGAGGGCAGGGACAAGATTCAGGGAGACCTAGCCAAATTGGAGCATTGGGCCAAAAGAAATCTCATGAGGTTCAACAAGGACAAGTACAAAGTCCTGCACTTAGGACGGAAAAATCCCATGCACTGCTACAGGCTGGGGACCGATCGGCTAAGTAGCAGCGCTGTAGAAAAGGACCTGGGGGTTATGGTGGATGGGAAGATGAATATGAGCCAACAGTGTGCTCTTGTTGCCAAAAAGGCCAATGGCATATTAGGCTGCATCAGTAGGAGTATTGCCAGCAGATCAAGGCATGTGATAATTCCCCTCTATTCGACACTGGTCAGGCCGCATCTGGAATAATGTGTCTGGTTTTGGGCTCCCCACTACAGAAAGGATGTGGACAAATTAGAGAGTCCAGCGGAGGGCAACAAAAATGATTAGGGGGCTGGGGCACATGATTTATGAGGAGAGACTGAAGGAACTAGGCTTATTTAGTCTAGAGAAGAGAAGACTGAGGGGGGATTTGATAGCAACCTTCAACTACTTGAAGGGGTGCTCCAAAAAGGAGGGAGCCAGGCTGTTCTCAATAGTAGCAGAGGACAGAACAAGGAGCAATGGTTTCAAGTTGCAGGTGGGGAGGTCGAGGTTGGATATTAGGAAAAACTTTCTCACTAGGAGGGTGGTGAAGCATTGGAACGGGTTACCTAGGGAGGTGGTGGAATCTCCATCTTTGGAGATATTTAAGGTCTGGTTGGACAAAACCTTGGCTGGGATGATTTAGTGGGAATGGTCCTGATTTTAGCCGGGGGTTGGACTAGATGACCTCGTGAGGTCCCTTCCAGCCCTACGATTCTAAGTCAGTGGGAGTTTTACATGAGTGAGGGGAACTGGATTTGGTTTTATATGAAGATGTATTTCTTTTGTAATTTGTTTGCCATGAGCTTCATCAACTGAGCCATGTCCAACAGGGCAAGGAGAAACTCTTCACTGTATAGTCTGAAATATTTCAGACAACGTACCTGGACAGCAGGTAAATATTCTCATCCTTGTTTTTTAAAATGGGGAAAGCATCACATGATGAAGCTCAGGCCAGGCAATATGATAGATTTATGGCACATTTGGGCAGAAGACCCCGATGTTCTGAGTCCTAGGCCTGTGTTTTAACTACCAGACCGTCTTTCCCCTCATCCTCAGTAAAACAACAGGAGGTTGAATAATCAGCACCTAATAAACTGCATGTTTCATACATTAAACCCCCAATAATGTGGGTTTAGGCAACAAAGACCATGAATAGATATATTAAGGATTAATCCAATTTAGTAAAAATGTCATAGAAGAGAAAAATTCCAGTCAGATGGGATCACCGTAAGATTTGTTAATGAGCTATGGAACCTTTCCTGCCAGGTCCACATTTAAAGCTGACCCACATCAGTAAATGGGTGCTTACTGGTTGGTGAATTTGTGATTCTTCATTTGAGTTGTGTGTGGGAGTAAGTTTCCATGAGATTAGTGGTATGATGTTCCTGGAAGAAGTTTGCTGGAAGAGATAGGATCCACCTGACCAAGAAGACAAAAAGCATCTTCACTCATTGACTCATCAAATTAATGAGGAAGGTTTTAAACTAGGTTCAAAGGGGACAGGTTAAAAAAGTCCACAGATAAGGATAAAAAAGTAACCGTAACAAATATGTAAATGATTTTTATTTTTATTTATTTATCTATTTTTGAGGTGTGGGGGACATGGACAATTACAATAGGGATCATGGGATCAACAAGGGGGAAATCAATGGTAGAGGTCTATTATAGATGACCAAATCAGGAAGAAGAGGTGGATGAGGAATTTCTAGAGCAAATAACAGAACTATTCAAAATATAAGACCTGCTAGCAATAGGAGACTTCAAGTACTCAGAGATCTGTGGAAAAGTAATACAGCAAAACACAATTTTCCCAGAAAGATCCCACAATGTATGGGGAACAACTTTTTGTTTCAAATAATGGTGAAAGTAACCATTGGGACAGCCTTTTTAGATTTGATTCTGGCCAACTGGGAGGAACTGGTAGTAAAGCTGAAGGGGGAAGGCAAGTTGTGTAAAAGTGATGATGAAATAATAGGTTTTGTGATTTTAAGGTAAGTGAGAAGGTAGCAAGAAGGGCAATGGACATCACAAAAGAAGACATTACATCTCACAGCACCAGTAGGTAAGGTTTCATGGAAAGAAAATCTGCAGGCAAAAGGAGTTCAGGAGAGCTCAAAATCTCTCAAGGTGAAAATGTTAAAAGTGCAGCAGCAATCTATCCTAATGCAAAGGAAAGATAGGAAGAAAAATAAAGAGACTGCAGCTGAAGTGAGAATCTTTTCCTTATGTTCATGCTCTTGACTCTGAATACTAAAACAAGACTGGGAGAAAGTCCCAGCCTGGTAAACTCTCTCTCTCTGCTCGCTGTGGACACAGGTAAAGGACATTTTGTTTAATGCCAAGTTGGCATCTCTGTTGCTTCACCCACCCCAACGCACCTTCTTTTCTCCTTTTTTTTTTTTTTTGGTAATTTGCATTTTTCATTCAATTACATGTGGTGCTTATCTTTCCTTAATCTACAATTCCTTGATGTGTGTGGGGAGTGGGAGTGGAGGAGGAATGAATGCCATTTGTTTTTGTTCCACTCTATCAGACACAGCAGTTATAAGATTAAATGATAGCAGTGGACCTAATAATAAAAATACAATATAATGTAATGAAAGAAATGTAGATCTAATCCTCTGTTTTATTGCATCCTGAGTGCCTTTGGTCCTATTATTTTTCCAGTGCTTTCTGCCTTTGACTCAGACGCATCTTTTCGAGGAAGCAAAGGGATTTGTAAAGATTATAATATTATTCTGTACAGTGCAGACTTGCTGTGGGGTATCTTTAATCACAAAACACTATCACTGCCTAGAGGGGTGTGTGTGTTTGTCCTGAAGGACCCCAAAGCGCTACAACCAGTTCACGCTGTAGATAAATATGTTAAGGTGCCATGTATCTGTATCTTTGTATTTGTATCTTTGTTTGCAGTGGGTCAGATTCGCTTAGAAGGCTTCTGTTCTTTTTTAATCATCCAAATTTTAGAACATGCAAGCTTAACTGGAAAGTTAACAGGAAAGGGCTATTTTCTCTGAAGTCAGCTGAAAAACTCATTGATTTCAATGGGAAAGGGGCCTGGTATCAGGTTATATCAGTGGGAACTATCTATGCAGGGGCGATCTAGAATGGGTGGGACTAGATGCTCCAGTTGTTTTCTGGCCTTGTTACCCACAATTCTCTGCTCATGGCGCAGGGAATAGAGCACTGAACTCCAATCGTATCTTTTATCTCCAAGTGCTCTAAGAGCATTAGCTTAGTCTAAAAGAGTAAAATCATTTTACGGATGGTTAAACTCAGAGCCGGATTAACTGGCCTGGGGACCGTGGGCTGCTGCCCACCGTGGGGTCCCCCCATCACTGGGGGGGCCCTGGGGCCAGAGGGCGCTCCTGCCCCAGCCCCACTCTGGCTAGTCTGCCTGGTGGGTGGGAGGGGGGCTAGCACACAGTGTGGGGGCCTCTGACACAGCCCCCAAGGGCCACGGGCCCCACCCCCTGTGAGCCAGCCCCCGGGCGGAATGAACAGGGGCTGGCTCACCTCACCTCCGGGGACGGGCCAGCTCATCCAGGGATGGGGCAGAGCGCAGACCCTGGCCTCTGGCCCAGCGCTGGCAGGGAAGGAGCGATCTCAGCACTCCTGCCTTGCCAGCACTGAGACAGGCAGATGTCCAATTATCGCAGGAGATTTAGGAGCTGGAGCCCAGGGCCCCCTGTTTCGCTAGGGCCTGGGTCTTAAGCCCTTAAAGTTGCTGCAATAATCCGGCCCTGGTTAAACTGTGGGCTAAAGAGAGGAAGTAATTTGCCGAAGGTCACAAATGGAGGGCAGGTCTACACTCCCTACGCTTTGTGGTAGCATTCGAATTACTTAAAATACTTTGCGTATCTTTGTTCGAATCCCCTATGCCCTGCACACACACTGGACTGCTTCAAAGGGAGGGCCTTCCCTTCGAACCAGTGTTACCCAGTTGCTGGGGTGGTGTTGCAGGACTGAACTTCTGATCGGCTGAGTGGGTCTACAGAGACGCGAACAGTCAAACAGGACGTTCAAAGTCATTGACGTAATGCTTGTTTGCAGTGATGGCCCACATAGGGGAGGGTGAAGCTCCAGGTTTCTTTTGCTTTCTTGATATTTAGGTAGCATCCTAGTCAAGAGATTAGCTGGGACCGAGATACCCAAAATGAAATGAGTGCTTCAATAGATCCATAGGGAATATCAGAAAGCTCATCCCCTCATACTTCTCCTCTTGGGATTCAGCTTCTTGGCTCATAGGGTGTGTGATTGCCACTTGTGCCCTTTGGAAACCAGCATTTCCTCCTCCTCTTAGTGTTTCAGGACAACAGGGCCTAGGAGCCCACATATTAATGCAATTTTTCTCCACATGAAGAATTTGGCCCATGAGGTGCAAAAATTAGAGCTAGAAAAGCCCTACCAAGTCATTAAGGGCTTGATTCAAAATGAAAGACTCCAATATGCTAAACTCTTTTGAAAAGCTGGCCTGAGTTGTGGCTCAGCTCTTTTTTGCAAACCTGGCTCCGAATCCTTCTCTGCATCTCAGTTTCTCAGCTATGAAAGTGGGGAAACAACCCTTCTTTTTTTCCATCCTTTGCCTTATCTATGCAGACTGTAAGCTATTTGGGGTCAGATTCTATTTCTTACTACATATTTGTACAGCACCTAGCGCAACTGGGAACCTGATCTTGTTGACACGATTCAGCCCAATCAGATGAACATGCTCTTGCATACTCCAGGAGCCAGCGCTGCTTTTTTCTCATTTGTTAAGTATACAGTGAAAACAAGCTGGCAATGACAAATAAAATGTACGTTCTTTTTTTCCATCATCTGAGTCTGCCTGAGTTTCTCTGGGAAGGACTCAGAATCTCCCTGGGGAGGCTAGCTCTGTCATCTGAGAAGCATCCATTACAAAGCACATGGTACCTTTGTTAGTTTTTTTTCCTAAGGTTATAAAATCTGTCAGTGGTTTTATGAGATGTTCTACCAATTGTGACATGAAAGAGCAATCCTCACTCTGAACTGCAATTACCAGCATATGTTCCAGATTTCTAGTCTTGTGTCTGCCAGCAAGCACTCAGGTGCTATTTATTCACTTATTATATACCTTTCGGAGGTGCTTATGATGACTGCCTGTGGAGAGAACAGAGCAGAGTCAAACAAATTGCAGTAGAAGAGCAGAACGCATGGCTTCCAATGTGAATGGTAAATCCTGGGTGCATATCACAGGTATCACGGACATCCATGGGACCCTTCAGCTTGACAAGGCTCCCCATTTGAGCTAGGCCGTTTGAACTAAAGAAGTGTTCACACTAAGTAGCAGATGTAGTTTCTGGGGCCAGCCACTAGAGAAACATATGATCGCACCGATTTAGCCAGAGTATTCCTGTCCTTCTACTCCTGTGTATTACTGCACCAGAACTCATATGGTGTGTAGGCAGCCGCTCTACAGTGTGATTGCATAGGGAGATCATCTTCCGTCTGGAAGTGGCTCTTTGCATATATTGTCCTCCTCCTCCTCTCTCCGTCACCATTTCTCTGTCTGCTGTATCTGCAGACTGGTGGCCAGTAGTTAAAGGGGGACTGAATCAAAAAGGGGAGTCTCTGATGGAAGGCAAGACAGTTGTTGAGCATGCCTGCACCAGAAATTCACACAGGAATTGGGTGCTTCTTGATAGGTTACACGGTGTCCCCAAAAGCAGACTCTCCGGTCAATGAGAGTAGACCGGTGTGCCAGCAAAAAGGAATCCTCGAATGCTCTCCCTTACAGCTATTGAAACGGGAATGGAAATGGGAAATAATAATAGATGAGAATGGATCTTTTCACCCAAGCAGCTGTACAAATGCTCTCAATAGTCACCAAAACCAACCAGCAAGGCCTCTGGGTGATCAAAGTGTTAAAGGAGCTCTCAGCGAAGACCAGGCCACTGTGGAGATGCTAAATGAATTATTCACATTGGTCTTCACTGCAGGGGATATGAGGGAGATTCCGAAATCTGAGCCATTCTTTGTAGGAAACAAAACTGAGGAACTATCCCTAAAGTGCATATAGCGTACTTGGATTTTCAGAATACCTGGGAGAAGGTCCCTCCCTAAAGGCTTTTAGTCAAAGTAGGCACTCATAGGGGAAGATGGAAGGTCTTCTGATGGATCAGTAACTGCTTAAAAGATAGAAAACAAAGGATGGGACTAAATGATCAGTTTTCAAATTGTAGCGAGGTAGATAAGGGAGTCCCCCAAGGATTTGAACTGGGACCAGAGTTGGTCAACATATTCATAAATGGTCTGAAAAAGGGATAAACAATAAGGTGGCAAAGTTGGTAGATCTCATAAAACTGGGTGACTGGGCAACAAAATGACAGACGAGATTTAATGCTGATAAATTCAAAGTAAAGCACATTGGAAAATGAAATTCCAACTATACATACATACATGATGTGGTCTAAATTAGCTGTTACCACTCAAGAAAGAGATCTTGAAGCCATCAGGGGTGGTTTTCTGAAAAGATCTGCTCAATAAGAGTTGGCAGTCGAGAAAGCTAATAGAATGTTAGGAACCAATAGGAAAGGAATAGATAATAAGACAGAAAATATGATAATACCACTGTATAAAACCATTGTATACGCACATCTTGAATGCTGTGTACATTTCTGGTTATCCCATCCCAGGTGGACCTACCCTGTCCTGAAAGGATTATGCCCACTCTATGGGCGGTGGAAGTCCTGCCCCCCAGACACTGCTAGGCATGCTCCAACTGCTGTCCTGGAATAAAAAGGAGCAGCCCAGCTCATTCTGGGCTGATCATCGTGGAGGGAGGAGCTGCGCAGGAGGCTCTGAGCCAGGAGCTGCTTCAGCCCCAATGGTGGGAGCCAGGAACCCAGGGGACTTTGCCAGAGTTCAGCCACCCTTTGTCGCCTGCCAAGAGGCCCTACAACCCAGGGGAGACAGGGATGACAATAGCATAGAAGAGGACACCCAGATGACCTGGAGACCCGAGGCAAGACCCCATTGATGGTCAGGTAGGAAGTAGTTCAGGGGGCCTGCATGGTGTAACCAGAAATGAGGAGAGTCATCACTCAGCATATTTCAGAAGGAGCCCTGCTGACTAGGTGTTGGAGAGCCCTGACACTAACAGCATCTGGGCTTGGGTTCAGGGGAGCAGGGGGGGTCTGAGTCCCCCTAACCTGGGAACCATCCCCCTAAAGAGGGTGCCCTACTATCCCAATGGACCACCAGGCCACACTTCCCTGACCACAGGGTGACCACTGTTTCTGGCCATGAAGCCAGACTGCCTTGATCCAAGGGTGACTACTAACTCTGACTGCTAGACCATACTGCCCCAAGCCGAGGCTGACTATTGATCCTGGCCATTGCTGGATGCAGCCATTGCTGCGCTGGCCATTGCTGGATGCAGCCATTGCTGTGCTGGCCATTGCTGGATGCAGCCATTGCTGCGCTGGCCATTGCTGGATGCAGCCATTGCTGCGCTGGCCATTGCTGGATGCAGCCATTGCTGCGCTGACCATTGCTGGCTGCAGCCATTGCTGCGCTGGCCATTGCTAGATGAACACAATAGGCCATGGCCCTGCAGGGCCCACGGCCAAGAGTCCAGCCTGATAGACTACACCCACAGGGGTGCCACATCCCCCTCATTATCCCCTTGAACTTCCCCTTCAGCAGTGATGGGGTGGGCTTATCCAACGACACCATCTCAAAAAAAGATGTCTTAGAATTGGAAAAAGTGCACAAAAGGGGAACAAAAATGATGGTGGGTACAGAACATCTATGTAAGAAAAGATTTTAAAAGACTGGGACTGTTGAGCTTAGAAGAGAGACAACTAAGGGAGGATATGATAGAGGCCTATAAAATCATGAATAATATGGAGAAAGTGAATAAGGAAGTGTTATTTCCCCACTGACACAACACGAGAACCAGAAGTCACCCAATGAAATTAATAGGCAGCAGCTTTAAAAAAGCCTAAGGAAGTCCTCCTTCACACAATGCATCGTCAACATGTAGAGTTTGTTGCCAGGAGTTTTTGTGAAGGCCAAAAGTCTAACTGGGTTAAAAAAAATAAGTAGTTAGGTTCATGGAGGATAGGTCTACTGACGGCTATTAGCCAAGATGATCAGAGACATAACCTCTGCTCTGGTTGCCCTTACACCTCTGACTGCCAGAAGCTGGATCACTCAGTAATTGCTCTGTTCTGTTCATTTCTTCTGAAGCATCCGGCACTTGCCACTATTAGAAAGCAGAATGCTTGCCGAGGTGGACCATTGGTCAGACCCAATAGGGCCATTCTAATGTTCTTAAGAGGTAAGCATTATTATCCCTATTTCACAGATGGGGAGACTGAGGCATAGAGTGGTTAAGACATTTGTTTAAGATTTTACAGCAGTGCAATGCAGAGCTGGGATTAGAAATGCCAGGCTCCCACTCTTGCACTCTACCTACTAGACCAGAGGTTCTCAACCTGTGGTCTGGTAGCCAAAGTGGCCCATGACTCCTCTCCCACCGGCTGCAGAATGAGCTGTGGCCTAAGGACTCAGGCAGAGTGCATTTCCACAGGGCTAAAAGACTGGTGAAGGTTCGTTGCCGCAGCCAAGGGGATGGAAGATCAGGGCTCCCTTCACCCTGTTTGTAGTAAGGAGCAAGGCAAAGTGTTCTGCCTAGTTCTAGAACTGCTGAAGTCTCTGTTGGAGCAAAAAGGAAGGGACCATTGATCTTCTGTCTCCTGGGCTGCAGAAGGGAGCCCCCAGGGACCCAGGTGGAGCGCACAGGGCTAGAGGATGTGTGCGGTTTCCCTGCTGCAGCCAGGGAGATGCGAGATCAGCAAGAAGGCAGCCTCCTCACTGAGTTCCTTCTGTCTGGCTGCAGTGGGTTGGGGGAGAAGGGCAGCAGCTGGTGGAAACTAGTGAAAATAATATCTGTGGCCCTTGAGCCAAAAAGGTGGGAAACCATGGTACTAGACCATGAAAAAAACCCACTTTGAACTCTTAATAACCACTGTAGTTACTGATATTGACAGCATTTCCTATTCTTTTCAGCCAGTTTGAAAACAGGTGGGCTGTGTTCTGGCATTGATGGCACCTGAACATGAAAAGCTAGGGATGCTAAACAGATCTCTTCAACTACGCAATTTCCTTATAGACCCCTCTCCCCTCAAACCTCAAAACCGAATAATCTGATAAACCAGTAGTGCGGTTCTTAAATGCACAGATGATTTTCTGGCTGCAACGTCCCAAGTGATTTACTTATCACTCACACATTTCAAGCCCAGTGACACTTGTACTGAGCTGTGTTGTTCTGTTCCAGAGTCTGCAATCAAAGTGTAAGGAGTCACTGAAGCAGAAGGGATGTGATTCCGGATCTCTGTAATTGTTACCTGAACAAAGTTAGATGTCACGTTATCATAGAGCTTGATCGCGGCTGAAGCCTTACTGTGCAGTTATCTCCTCACACTGGAAAATATTACATGTTGTAGAGATGGCTTTTCAATCTGTGTATTGAGGTGCTCTGTGAGTGAATGCTTCCTCAGTGAAGTCTAGAGAACACAATGAGCTGTTATACATACGGCATTTCCACTTGAGCTGACTTGTGCCTCATCCTAAGTTAATCATAGTTTACATAGCTGCAGCACCTTCCCTTTCAAGGAAATTTACAAAACACCACCCATCTCCCACACTGGTGAAATGCAGCCACCTCTGGGGAGGAATGCCTGGGCTACCCTACCATGTAACAGTGGAGAGAGAGTAAAGTGTAACAAGGGGACAGGTGACAAGTTCAAGGGGGAAAAAAATCATAACATTGCTCCAGTGTCAGAGATGTTTGAAGACCTTGCAAATGGGCAATTTTTTTTTGACAAATCTTCAGTGGCGAGCATTTCTGCCTGCTCCAGCACTAGCCTTCCTCATGGCAGTTCTGTGATGCTGAGTTCTGAATGGGATACATTTATGGAAGGAATGGTACGATGGGACAGCCTAATTTGGCAATTAACTGATCTTCGATTACTACTGGTCAATATGCCAATGGCCTGTGATGGGATGTAAGATGGGCTGGGTTCTGAGTTGGGGCAGAGAATTCTTTTTTGGGTGTCTGGCTGGTGAGTCTTACCCACATACTCAGGGATTAGTTGATCACCATATTTGGGGTCAGGAAGACTATGTCTACACTAGAAAAGTTAAGTGGACTTTGTTAAGTCGACTTAATAAGGTCGACTTTAAGTCGACAAAGTCGACCTTATTAAGTCAACTTTACAAAGTCCACTTAACTTTTCTAGTGTAAACATAACCCCTTGTCGACCTTATTAAGTCAACTTAATGCTTTAAATCAACTTAATAAGGTCGATTTAGGTGCTAATCCTCATCCACACTGGCTTTAAATCGACTTAAGGAGTCGATTTAAGGCTTAAATCAACCTAAAATGAAGTGTTATTAAGTCGACTTAACCTTACCTTAAGCTTATTAAGTCAACTTAAGGAAATGCTTAAGTGACCTTAATAAAAGTCCAGGCTATGTCTACACTTGAAAAGTTAAGTTGACTTTATTAAGTCGACTTTATAAGGTCAACTTTAAGTGGACTTAAAGTCAACCTTATAAAGTCGATTTAACAAAAGTCTACTTAACTTTTCAAGTGTAGACATAGCCCCTTTTCAACCTTATTAAGTTGGCTTAACATTTTAAATCGACTTAATAAGGTCAATTTAGATGCTAATCCCTATCCACACTGTCTTAAATTGACCTACTAAGGCCAATTTAAGAAGTAAATAGATGTAAATCGATTTGTTAAAAAGTCAGCTTAACTTTTCCTTAATTCAACTTAAGGAACAGCTTAAGTTGACTTAAGGAAAGCCCAGTGTGGACGTGGAGTAAGTTAGGTTGACTTAAGCCTCCTTAAGTCGACCTAACTGGTAAGTGTAGACGCACCCCCAGTGTGGACGTGGCTTTGTTTAGGTCGACTTAAGCCTCTTTGGCTAGGTCTACACTTGCAAGTTAGTTCAAATTAAGGAAGCTTAATTCGAACTAACTTAAACCTTGGCCACACTAGGCTTTCATTAGTTCGAATTAAGGGCTTCCTTAATTCAAATTAATAAATTCAATTGCTTAGTTCGAATTAACGGTTGATTCGATCCGTTAATTCGAACTAAGTCAAATGTGGCCATATTAGTTTGAACTAACTGCTTAGTTCGAACTAATAGGCACATTGATCTTCCTGCAACTGACTCATTCGAACTAAGCAAGTGCCCTGCATGGCCATGGCTAATTCGAATTAGCATTCTAGTGGGTCCATGCTAGTTCGAATTAAATTAATTCGAACTAACTAAAATTAGTTAGAATTAGTTAGTTCGTATTACCTAATCCGAACTAGCTTTTGTAAGTGTAGACATAGCCCTTAAGTCGACCTAAGTTGCCAGTGTAGACGCATCCGAAGGGATTTTCCCCAGGGCAGATTGGCAGAAATCTTGGGTGTTTTTCACCTTCCGCTGTAGTGTGGGGCACAGATCACTTGCTGGTGGTTTCTCTGGACTTTGAAGTCATTACACCATGATTTGGGAACTTCAATGACACAGTCATAGGTTAGGTGTCTGCTGTAGGAGTGGGCGGGAGGTTCTGTGGCCTGCGTTATGCAGGAGGTCAGACTAGATGATCATATTGGTCCCTTCTGGCCTTAGAATCTATTAATTAGTTATTGCTCGACCAGTGCTTTGAGATCCTTGGAGGTAAGGCCTTAGAGAAATGAGGCGTACGGAATGCAGAGGTGCTTCCAATTAAGAAATAATGAATAAACATAATGAAAGGCCATTTACATGTGAAGGCGGCATGGTCTAGTGGATGGAACACACAAGTCAGGATAGGAAACAATGGTTCCCTTCCCAAATCTGGCATGGACTTGCTAGAATCAATTTGCCTATGAGATGTGGCCTCATCCTTTCACAAGCTGGGTTGGGGGCATCTGTGACTTTTCCTTCAGAAGGGGCAGAGAGGAGTAGCACAGCCTCTGCCACTGAGGACCTTCGAGAGCGGGGCAGGCCTAGCAGCTAGAGGTGAAGCCAGGCGGAAGATATGAAGTCCCGAGGCTGTGGTGCATTTAGGGGAAATTTCTCTTCCTCCCCGCCTGGGGGCTGTTTCGCTGGCAGAGTCCCTGCTCTAGCTCAGCTCTCCCAAGTGCCATCCATCCAGGAGTTTGAATCTCCCCTATCCTCTGGGGTTTCCCACAACAGCGTGGCAACTACCTCTGGTCCACTGATGAGGCTTTCCAACCTAGATTCATCCTCCTCTTCGAGCCTCAATACCCATCTTTCTGGATGCAGTTGTGGAAGTCCATGTCTTCTCAGGGCTGCCAGACATATACGTGCCTAAGTTCCCAAGGATTGTACCTGCAAGACGTACAGACATACAGTCTCCAGATCTTATTAAAGATTCTTCCTGATCTTGGCAGGTCAACACTGAAGTGCTTCTCTCTCTGCTCTTATTAGTGTAGATGTTTTCACCTCTAGTTGCCATTTTTGAAACTTGCACTTTCTCTGCCATTCAGACCCGAGAAAGGTCAAAGGAGCAGAGAAACCTTAGGCCCTAAAGCTCCACCAGCTGGTTTCCTTGGCAACATGATCCCTTCAAGGCAAAAGGAGGAACTGTAAATAATTTCCTGTCCAACAGGAACATTTTCTGCCAAAGTAAGAGACAAAGATAAAACCTAAGCAAATACCATTGGTGACAAACGATGTCAAACATGCAGAGTGACAAAAGTTTTCAAAGACTGGCATGGCAAGAAATTAAGACCTGAGCTTTGGGTCCATCAGCAAATCTGATTTCTGCTAGCCTGCAGCATAGTACCTAGGGAGAGCTTTCTTTCCGCTGAGTGCATTTTGCCTTTCCTTGCACCCTGCAGTAGCTCATGGAGGGGATCAGCCACATGGTCCTGCTTTTGAGATGAGAGGACTTTTCTCTCTCTAGTGAATTTGCCAGCCAAGGATCTGAGTGCTGCACAAATGGCATTCATGCCACACACCCCTCTCCAGAGGGAGCAAAGGCTTCTTGCAGAATGCACCGAATGTGGACTCCCTCTCATTCCCTGCACATGCTGTTAATATCATTTGTTTTACAGTAGGAGTTAGAGGCCAAAGTCAGGGATCAGACCCTCTTTTCCCATAGCACTCCACATAGAAATGTCAAAGACGCTCAGGGCGGGATCCACAAAGGGTTTGTGAGGCGTCTAGAAAATCACAGGAACAGTGATTGACAAAGCCGAGGGCTGGTATCCAGGCTCCCTATACAATGGATGAGCACCTCTGGGCATCTATACAGCTTCACTGTCCCCTGCCAGTGGACTCAGGCTCCTGGGACTGGAGCTAAGGGGTTGTTTAATTGCAATATAGACTTCTGGCCTTGCCCTGTGGCCCGGGCTTTAGGACCCTGAGAAATGGGAGGATGCCGGAGCAACCTGAGCCCTGGAAACCTGAGTCGGCTGACAGGGACCAGACCTGGGTTTGCTTTGCAGTGGAGACGTGTCCTTAGAATGCGATCCACAAAAACCAGTCCACTAGGCATGGAGCCAGCTACGCTATCAAGGGGAGATGGCAATGAGAGGGGTGCCAAGCCCCACCCTTCTCACAGAGCGAGGGCCTAAGTCTGGGCTGCAGGCAGGCATCTAGCTCTGCTGTCTGGAAGCAGGTGGTTTAGGCACCTATGGCTAGATGGAAGCCAGATGCCTGCTACGTGAACCAGGTGGTGGGGCCCACCACCTCATTGCTGGCCTTGTGATTTGACTGCTTGCTTGGGATATGAGGGACCCAGGTTCAAATCCCCTGCTAGGGGGGCAAAGGCTTTGAACAGGCTCTTTTACCTCTCAGGAGAGTTCTCTAACCATCAGCTACAAATTTAATACCTACCTTTCCCTGGTTCGTGAACTGGTCCAGGGCTCAGGCAGGAGACAGCAACCAGCTGCCTCCTTCTAGGCCCAGGTTCTGAGGCAAGAACATAGGCTCTGAAGGAAATTTTACCCTGGAAACTTGGGTGAGTTTAGGCACCAACAGGGTTCAATGAGACTTTTGTGGATCACAGTAAAGCTTGACACCAGGATTTAATCCTGGGTGCCTAAATCGGGTGATAAGGTGCCTTCGTACCTTCACGGGTCACACTCTCAGTGTCCCAAAGAGCTTTTGCTCTTGATGAGTGATAGTGCACAACACCTTAAGAAACAAATGGATGGAACGGTAAAAATAGCAGCTGCCTGGCGTTGTCTTACCCTACAAGATGTTCAGCCCATGAAGCCAGTCCTGCAGAACTCTCACCTCTTTCACATACGCCCACACCACACGTGTCGCCCGGTTTCCTTAGCTAGGTTCTTTCATAGATTTTAAGGTCAGAAGGGACCAGTACGATCATCTAGTCTGACCTCCAGACTGACCCAGTGAATTCGATGGGAGTCTTTCCTTTGACTCCAATGGGCTTTTGATTGAGCCCTTTCTGAGCACAGTGAGAAAACCCCTTGCAAAATATTATCTGCACGGGGAGAGCAAGAGCTCATAACTTGCTCCTATCAAAGCCAGCTCCCCACCAGAACACTCAGAGGCACTCGTTCTTTAATGGGGATTTTTACCATACCAAATTTCAACGGCCTGTCCCTCTGGGTGAGAGTGGCTCGGAAAAGATTGATTTGTTTTTAAAAGTCCAGAGTGTATTCCTCCCCCCCCCCCCCCGCCCCAGTCCATCCATTCTCCAGAGTGACAATGACACGTTTTGCTCAAGCTTCCAAAATAGAACGGTAACATTTCAGCCCCAAAGCTATAGGGTTTGGAAAGTGATAAGTAATTGTAAAAAGGGGGCAAGAAAGGAAATACTCTGCCGGCTTGAACCATGGTGGTCATTACGGTTTTTGCTGTTCCTTCTAAGCAGCCACCTGTGTGGTGAACCATGGCCATGGCTGGGCAGGGCACAGACTCAGTTTAGAAGAGGACGTGAAGAAAATCAGGTCCAAACAAAATGACAGTGAATTTCACAGGCTTTTGGCGACATTAAAGAAAGTGCATCTTCCAGCAGCCCAAAAAATGGCAGTGGGCTTTGGGGGGAAGAAATGAAGCAGGGGTCAGAAATCTATAAGTGGCAAAGACCAGTCACAATTGCACGCTGCAGAGCTGGTGTTCGACACCTGCTTCTTTACTCCCAGAATGTAAGCACTGAAGGAGAGCTCCCGGAGCAATAATTGGTAGACCGTCCTTCATCCTTGGGCCCACAAGCCATATCGGCAGCTGCCTACCATGCTGATTCTGTACGTGTCTCTAGCCCTTTCCTCCAGCTAGGAGTCATAGCAGGGCAACTACAGCCCTCATGTCCCCTGGAAGACCTACATCAGCAAGGCATCAGGCCAGCCCTCTCTCCAGCATAGTTTTGGGGGATTAGAGGAGGCTGCCCCTTCTAGCAACTTTTACCCCCTGGGCTGAGGATCTGTGGCACCGGTGCAGGTTTTGGCTATCCTCAGCAAAACGAGGGGGTTGTGGCATGGTAGACAGCTTATCCTTCTTGGATCCCAGATAGTTGTTTTTGTATGGTCTATGTGAGACACAGTTCTGCCTTGTCTTATATCCTGTTAGGGTATCTCATTCTCTGTGCCATCTCTTGTGCCTTGACGTATTCATTGTGTTATTTCAAAATCATCCTAAACTCCATGCACCTGAAGATAGAGAAACCCCTTAGATAAAAGCTCGACGACAGGTATTTCTTTGTTACAGACATTGTGGCACAATTCAGTTAGTGACATTAGAATTTCACTGAGCAACCAGTGGTAGCCCCTCCCGCACAGCCTCCTGCTCTGGTGCAAAGTGCTATGGGATCTTTAATGACCACAAAGTGGTCATGGCCTCCATCTTACATCTCATTTGAAAGGCCATTTTACCCAATTAGCCAATTATTACTGGGGGCTAATTGACATCTACAGGAGACCAGGATTATGGTTCAAGCTAAAAGTCAATTAGGAGGAACCTAGCTTTCCTCCCATCCGGTGTTAATGGGAGGAGCAGTGATCCCTCCTAATGATCCACTGATTTATTCCAGCTCCCAGAGCTATTACTGACTGACAACTCCCTGAGCACCATCACTCATCTTGACGGATGCTGACTGGTCATGTAGGGCCCGGGCCTGGATTCTTGACTCTGACTGAACTCTCTTTGACTTTCAGGGGCATTTTCCCTCAATAAAGAGTTCAGGAACGGGAATTTTTAGCACAGTTTCAACAAAGACGAAAGATCTAAGAAGCCATGAAGAGTGATTCAGTTGGGGTTTTTCCAAGAGGCCTCAGGTAGTTAGGCACTCAACGCCTATTGACTTTGCAATGGGAAATTCCAGCATTTAGTCCTTCACCCCCCGGAGGTGTCCCCTGCAGGGTATGTTTGAGGCCTATTAGCAGGGCTGCATCTGAGAAGACTGGGGTTCAGGTGAGTGGGCTATACCCAACCTCTGGAAAACGGAGGAATTTGCTGTCCCTCTGGCACCTTTTCCCAGTCCTAAATTACAGACATTCAGATCGTCTGGCAGAGATTGGGAACCATCCGCGCCTTACCCGGTACCTTAGAAAGACACACACTTCTGGAAAGGTCAACACAACAATCTGTGGCTGGAGATGTGCCCTCTAACCATACAAGACTCAGCTTGCCTGCAGAACAGGTCTGCCCAGCCATTTCAGTGAACATGTCCTTCTCCCAAAATAAAATGCTGTTAACAATTAACTCATCAATCCAGAATAAGGAAGAAATGTTACTGGTTTGAGCATGAAGAACAATCTGATAAGCTAATGCAAACTGAGAATACTGTGAGAAGTTCTAGTACAGTGTAGGAACTGGATTCAGAGTCCCTTATTCTGGGGAGATGTCTTTTCTCATGATAAATTCACATCCGTGTGCTTCAGACAACGGAAGTGGTTAGACACATCTTGTATATTGTTAGGGAGCCAAGACCCTGTTTCTTGAACTACTCAGGCCACCATATATAGATGAGCTGCCTAGGAGTGGGTGTCAACTTAAGGCCAACATGAAGTACGCCCTCTGAATCAGTACATTTATGGCACAAGTTGGCCCAGTGACTTATGGATCCATAGTAGCTACTCGCAGGAGTAGGAATGACATATATCAGCAAGGATTGCAGAGTCAGCTGCTTTGATTGCCACATACCCCCATATTACGGCGTAAGCTTGATTTCTCTGGGGCAGGTTTAGGTTATGGCAAGTCCGCTGAAGTGTGATTTGCAATTTCTGCATTTTCACAGGGAGATCATTACCATCTCATCTGATCCGCATAGCACATGTCTAAGAACTTGTGAGTGACTAAAGCTGACCTTTCAAACAGGAAACTAGGTTTCACCTGATCTTCTTAAACAGACGGAGCTCCTTTTCCTACTCATTGCTCCCCCTGTTCATGAATCTGCGATAGACAATGCCTGGGGCTTTCATGAGAAGGGTGTTTGGGTCCCCTCTCAGGCTGTGCAGGCCCTACAACATCGCCCTGGGCAGCAACACAATCCTGGGAGCCTTGCTGAGTGTAGTGGGACTCAACCCGCAGCTGCACTGGGCTGCAGTGGAATCCTACAGCCCCTTTGAGCATGGCTGGGCTCTGCAAGCCATTGGTTGGGCCTCAAAGCAATTCCATAGCCCCTTTAGGTGTGGCCGGGCTCCCCCAAGCAATGATGCTTATCTGCAACAGAGTTTGGAAGCCCCTGGAGGGGGCAGGGGTCCTTACGCAGCAAGGTTGTGTTGCAGCACAGTCTTGTAGCCTCTCTGGGCACAGCAGGGTCCCCCTCGCAGTGATGTTCAGCTGCAGGTCAGTCTTGGTGCCCTTCTGGGTCTGGCCGGGCTCCACAGGGCTCACTGCAGAGCAGCACGGCAGTCCCAAACAGTCCTCCTGCCCCCTCGCTGGGTTTGTTAACTCCTACTAACGGGGGTTGGTACACCCCATCACAGCACCACAAAAAGCCATTAACCTTTGCGCTGCAGCATTTCACTGGGAGAACATCTTCAGCTGCTTGTCCACTATGATCTCTAGGGCCTTTTCATAGCCCCTCTCAGGCCTGGCCTGGAACATGAGACTACATCCCATCAGAATATCAGTATATTTTGCCCTTTTCTTCTTTTTTGTTTTTGTTTTTCTGTTTTGTTTTGTTTTTTGAGGTGTCATCATGCTGCAACATGTGGTGAAGATGTTGGGTTGCAACATCCAGATGTGAAGAATGTGTTTGCCCAGGGCAGATTGGGAAAGGTGTCACTTTAGTTTTTCCAAGGCCCCTCTGCCCACAGAGTTGTACAGTGTTGCATGCATCTAGAATCCTCCCTACTTTGCCTCCTAGTCACAAAGAGAAAGCAGATTGGACTCATTGCATTTTCCTGCAAAGGTAAATGGAGGTAAACAAATCAATAAACAGTGGCAGCTGGTGAGCTGCCTTCACACAGAAGATGCTGTTATCATGTCTGTCTGTAATTTGCCTTAAAAAAACAAACAAACCCAACCCAGAATCTCAGGGTTGTATCTTTTCCACTGGGGAAACCACCATTCAAACTGATGGAGCTTTAAATTTTACTTGTTGTAGATGAGGGCAAATTTTAAATGGAATCCATTTGTCACCTCGCTCTGAAAGACAGTCTCAATTCAGTAAACAACCTCCCTGGCTGAGGATAAAGATAAAGCCAAGGAAGATGGGTCTGTCTCTGAAGGAGAACCAAGAAAGAGCTATGACTTCTGACCACAGTTTTTGGACAATCAAGATCCAGGTGTTCTCATCCCAGTTATACCAAACATGCCAGTAAAAGTGCAAGGATCAGATGCTGAGATGAATCTGATATAAAACTTTTATGGAAATGGATGGATAGAGCACACAACTCAAAGGTCAGGCATGGAATATGCCAGTTGTGACACTGTCTGGATTTAGGGGACCATTTATGATAGTATTTCATATCAATATTTCATAATTGCAATAATTGATAGGAGATATGCCATGTTTGGTCCCAACAGAAAGGTTATGATGTGCTGGGAATGGTTATATTGTTTATGTGTAGGAATTGTATTTGTATTAGAAGTTATGAATATGTTTGTTATGTCTGTATTTCTACTTTTGTGATTCTGAGAAAAAACCCAGAGAGCACGTCTGCAGTCATTGTCTCCTTAATGGCCCATTAAGGGAACCACAGATACAATGGGTCTGGAGAGAAACCTACTCAGTGAGTCACCTGGACTAACCATGTGACTCAACTCCATTTTGATTTGTAAAAACTCCACATAGTATGGGGAAGACGAGAGGCGATAAAAGGAGCAGTGCCCAACTCCATTTTGGTCTTCAGTCACCAGTCTTCATCTACTACCCACCTCTGGATCTATTCATCTGCAACTGGATAAAGGACTGAGGCCCACCCAGGTGATGGGTGTCTACCAGAGTAACTGAACAAGCCTGCAAACTCCAAATTTTTCCTAGGACTTACTTTACATGAGCTCTAAATCATTTGTATGTATGCAATTCACTTTAACTATTTAAGACCTCTCATATTTTGCTTCTTTTCTTTTTATATTAAACCTTTAGTTTTATTTACTAAAGGATTGGCTGGAAGTATGGTATTTTGGGTAACATCCAAACCTACATTGTTTTGTATGATGTGACTGGCCCTTTGGGGTCAGGAGAAACCTTTTTAGGTAAAGAGCTTGGAGTTGTGAGCAACTTATCTCTTTATTAAACCCAGTGGCTATTTTGGAACCAGGAACTGGAATTCAATCAAGGGGGCTGTTTATGCTTTGTTATGTTTCTTGATTACTTGTGTGGAGAATCAGGAGCATGGTTTGTTGCTGATCGGGAGTCTGGCTTAAGTGCCACCCATCAATGTTTGGGAGAGTTTGGCTCTCATTTTTGCAGCTTGCCCTGATATTTGCATATTCAGGTGGTTATCCCAGGATGCCTGGGTCACACCAGTGTCCCTAACTAGGCATGACTTTGGCATGTTCCTTGCTCCTGTACTTAGAGTGTGAGCTCATTGGGGCAGGGTCTGCTTATTGTTCTGCGTTTGTATAGCATGGTGGGGTCCCACTCCATGAATGAGACTTCTAGGTGCTACAGTAATGCAGTAAATAAATGAATAATAAACCTCTGTTAGTTGATCTCTGTGTCTTTTGCACTGTCCATATCTCATCATCTCCTTTTTCTAACATCAAGGCTGGGTAGGCCAAGGTTATGAGCCAAAGCCCTCCACTGTCTGTTTTGAGACTCCATTTGAGCCTGTTGGGGGTGTTACCTCTATGATTTTCCGTAGTGTGTACCACTGTCTCTTTGGATCATAGAATCATAGGAAATTAGGATTGGAAAGGACCTTGGGAGGTCATCTAGTTCAACTTCCGGCTCAAAGCAGGATGGCCATGGCCTCTCTGTCCAGCCACTTTTCCACAGCAGAAAGTTTTAGGCAAGTGCTATGAGGACACTTTAGTAGTAATGGTTAAATCATTGTAGTTGATGCCTTTTTTATGATTCATGCTTCTGTGGATGTTGTCATTTCTCATTTATCTAGCCTTGTCATGGCTAGGATATGGTTCAGGCATCTCATTTCAAATGTTTGCAGCTTTCACATCAGATGCGTTCTCAGTAGTCATGTTGCACAATCATAAAGTAATGTGGGTACACAGAGCACTGTATATAATCTGGGTTTAGCTGCTTTGTTTTCAAGTTCCAAACCCTTTTATGACTGTTCTGTTGGCAGTAGTTATTTGCTTCCCTCTGACTTCTCATAGTGGTGTCATACGTTCTAATGGAACCCAAGTATTAGAAGATGTCTACTGATTTGGTGTCTATACCATTAATGATAGTTTAACCTGTTTCTTGATTTTTGATATTACTATTAGTTTGGTCTTTTGTTAATTCAGTTTTAATACCCATTCTTTGGCTGTTCTGTGCAGGTTAGTTGCTGCTTGTTGGCTGTGATCCTCCACAGGTATTATCATAGACTTTAACATCAGAAGGGGCCATTATGATCATTGAGTCTGACCTCCTGCACAATGCAGGCCACAGAACCTTAGTTACCCACTCCTGTAACAGATCCCTAACCTGTGACTGGGTTACTGAAGTCCTCCAATCATGGTTTAAAAACTTCATGATAAAGAAAATCCACCACCATGTGACCCTTGCTTTTTGCTGTAGAGGAAAGTAAAAAACCCCACAGGGCCTCTGACCCTCTGTCCTGGGGGAAAATTCCTTCCCAGTCCCAAATATGGTGATCAGCTGAACCCTGAACATGTGGGCAACACTCACCAGCCAGTCACCTAGAAAGAATTCTGTGTAATAAGTCAGAACCCACCCATCTACCATCCCATCACAGGCCCTTAGGCATATTTATCACTTATAGTCAAAGATTAGTTAATTGCCAAATTAAGATTGTCCTATCATACCATCCCCTCCATAAACTTATCAAGCTCAGTCTTAAAGCCAGCCAGGTTTTTTGACTTCACTTCTCCCCTTGGAAGGTTGTTCCAGAACTTCACTTCTCTGATGGTTAGAAACCTTCATCTAATTTCAAGTCTAAATGTCCTGATGGTCAGTTTATATCCATTAGTTCTCTTGTCCACATTAGCACTCAACTTAAATAATTCCTCTCCCTGGTATTTAACCCTCTGATGTATTTATCATTGCAATATTGTCAGCAAAGTGAAGGTGGTCATTTGCCTCAATATCCTGCACCCTTCACCAAGGTTACTAGAGGAGCTGAACAAGAAACTTTCTAGGTATAGAGCAGAAAGTATTGGACTGAGTATGCATCCCTCTTGGACACCAGTTTTCACTTTAGAGCACTCTGTCTCTGCTGTCTCCTACAGCATGCCGTTAAGCGCACACTGCAATATTTGAATCAACTTGCTGCTCAACTTGCACCATGTGAGCACTCTCCACAGAGCCTGTCAGATAATGGCTCTCTTTAAAGTCAATGAACGTTCAAAGCAGGAGTTTGCTGAATGCAGACTCTCCAGGATTCAACAAAAATCAAATATCTGATCTCAGGTGGAACACCCAGGTCTAAAGCCAGCCTGGGACTCAGAAATGACTTCCTCTGCTCTTCACTTCATTGGCCAAGAATCAGCCTACAGAATACCTTGCTAGGAATGCTTAGAAGATTTATTCCTCAGCAGTTATGGCGATCTGTCAGCTCCCATTTCTTAAAGAGTGACCCAATGTTTCTGCATTGACATTCTTCAAGGCTTCACCCTTCATCCAAATAGTTTGCCGAGAAGAATGACCACGGCTTTTCCACCATGTGTTAGCACTTCAGGCTGTGTAGTGTCTTGACCAGCTGCTCTGCTGTTATTCTGGGACCTGACTGCATCTTCCATTTCTGCATCCAATTGTATGTTCTTCCTCTTTGCTGTTGCCTTCCCAGTTCATTGCCTCAAGGAGAGCTAGGACAACTTGATTCTTCATGATCAATAGGTGATGAAAATATTCATCCCAGCTTTTAAACTTTTGATCCATACATGGCCCTGGCATTTTTATGGGGATCGGTATCTGTAATGGGAATGCACTGAGGTGAGAATAGAAGCTGATGCAGGCTCATTTTCTGTTAATAGAAATGAGAATGTAAGAAGCATCATTAATAATTATTAGTGGTATTCATTGAATTATTTCCATTACCTTTTTGTTCAGAAAACTCACAAAACAGTTTAAAGGAGTGTGGGCCAAATTCTGCTCTGGCTTTCACTGGGATAAACCTGGCACAACCTAATTGACTTTGTGGGGTGTTCTGCTGGTGTAAAAAAGACCAAAACTTGGCTCTGCATTGGGGAAGCGCTGGCTGTGTCTCTATAGTTAAGGTTACTTTGACTTTTTCAGTTAAAATGGAGTTTGACGGCCGTTCTCTTTTAAGTGCAGCAGCTTAGGAGTCTAAAAGTAGCTCAGCGTGACTCCTTTTCGAGCCACTGAATTCAATAGAGCAACTCTAGATTTACACCAATGTAAGAGTGAGCAAAATTTGGCCTGTAGTAGACCAAATGGGGCATGTTCTGCTGGTAGGTACATCTGTGTAAGTCAGGAGTAACCCAACTGGAGCCTGGAGAGGGCAGAGGGCAAGAGAGGAAGGATGGTCTGGTCAGTAGGAAGCTAGCTAGAGACTTGGGTCTACTCACTGGAATGCCATAGACTCTCTGTGACCTTGGTCAAGTCACTTAGGCCCAGATCCTCAAAGAGATTTAGGTGCCTAACTCTATTGAAATCAAGGTCTGGGCTTCAGCCTCTCTGTGGCTCAGTTGTCCATCTGTAATATGGGGATAATTGCCTACCTCACCTATTCCCCACCTTCACCTGGCCCTCCCCTCCACCAGCAGCAAGAGGAGTGCTGTGAGAAGAGACATTTGAGGTGGTGATGCACTCATGGTGAGGAGGCAATGCAGACGAGACTGATGGAGTTGGCCTGGGTTTGCACTAGGGCAGGGGGGCACCACCTTTCTTGGCCAAGAGCCAAAATGCATTTTCTAAGGCCACTCGAGGGCCACAAATGCAACGTGTAGGGGTGGGTCATGTTATGTGACTCCCTGCTCACTCCGCTCCCAGGGTGCCACACAGAGCATGCTCGTGGGCCACATGTGGTCTGGGGGCTGCAGGTTGTCCACCTCTGCACCAGGGGAACAAATCAAAACCTGCTTTTGGAGATCCCTCAGGATGAGAGGAACCATTCAGATGCATCATCTCTGCCCCCATCAGCCTGCCCAGTCACCCTTTGCCGTGACAGTCCTAGCCACACAGTGTAAACCAAGATTCAGTCGTGGCCTTCCCTACTCTGTCCCACCCCCACTGCTGACGGCAGTTCTCAGTGAATTATCTCATCATTACCAATAACCCTATTTGCTGGATGGGGGCTGCCTCTTGAATAGCCCCCCAGGGCCTGCTTTCCTTCACCTCATCTCCAGACTGCATCCTGTCCTAATAACAAGCACTCCATTTCCAGCTCACTCTCATCAAACCGATTGATGCGGGGCATGAATTGATTGCCAGCTGGGACCACGACGGTCCTTCCGCCCCTCTCCCCGGTATCTCGCCGTACAGTATCGCACAATTAACCGGCTGCATTACAGGATGCTTGCCTTTCCCCTGAAACACCATGTACAAGTCACTACCGGCGGCAGGTTATTGGCCTGAGATGGATTGTCAGTCTAGTTTGACACGGCAGCATCTGTCTGTGCCTTGGCTGCATGTCATTAGTTCTCTGAGATCAGCATGGCTTTCCTAGCTACAGCTGTCATTTGCCTTGCGTATCATCTTGGGCCAGATCCACAGCTGAGGTAAATCAAGTCAGGGGAGCTATTCTGATTTACGCCAGCTGGGGATCTAGATTCTGAAAAAGCAGCAGCTGCAATAGGCATGTAGACCATGCAGACAATAGCTTCCAGTCCAGCTGAAATAAGCTCTTGCCTGCTTTGGAAAAGCAGACGAGATCTTCTGGGTCACTTGATAAAAACTACTCTGAGCTACCTAAGGTGACCGTGGCTGCACAGCAAATTTACAAAGAGGGGATTTCACTAGTCAATTGTTTGCTCTAATCTCGCCATGATACCAGGTAGGAGACTCACCCTGCAATAATTACAAATATAATGGAATATTAAGAATTCTGCATAGCATATTTCATCCCAAATCTATGCTGCATATCCAGGCGGCAACCTTAACTGATTGTAACTCCTGTTACGCAGGCGACCATCAGTGAATGTGGAACAAGAGAGTTTTGAAGAGCTCGCAGGAATACTGCATTACACTGCAGATAGGATCCCCCTATCCAGGGTTTCTGAATGGTGTTCTAATGTTGGTCCAGTAGTGGTGTTGTACTTAACTAGCCATCTGCATTTCAGCTCTACTGGTCGTTTTTCTAGCATTAATAACTTGACCATTGTGAGTTGCATCCAGACAGAACTTGCTGTTTGTTAAACTGTGCAAGCTGTTTGCAGGACAGGAGGACAATACTTTTTCTGAACCTATATGTTTATGAACCATGCTCTGGATAATCTTAGAAACCAGCAGATGGTGCTCAGTATATTAACAATCGACAGGTATACCGTCTAGCTGTCGTGTTTGCATAAATTCTCCAATATGGTCTGAATCTAGAAACTTTGGTAACATGCCAGGTTTAAGGTTTGCAAAAACTGCATTGAATGTTGCAGGAAAACGGGGTGATTTATGCTTTTGCATCAAAACGTGATGGCTTTGATTGAATTTTGCTTTAAGTTTTTGGGCTCACAGGAGCCTCAGGTGCAGAATGAAGTCAGTGAGAATTTTGCTTAGCCTGGATATAGAGTTGGACGGTTGTATCTTATTTGGATTGATCTTGGTTTCATTTTTAAATAGGGAAGAAACAGACAAACTTATGCCAGTGTTTAAGTTACAGTCCCAGGCTGCGGTGGGGGGTAAAATTCACTGCACCCTTGCTGCCTGGGCTGTTTAATCTCAAAAAGTGTACCAGCACTGGGAAACACCCCTTCATCTCACCTCCCACCCACTTTCATCTTGAAAGCTTCCTCCTCAAAGTTTTATCTTTGATGCTTTTATAATGTAAACAAATTCCAAAGGGGTAGCTGTGTTAGTTTATTGTAGAAAGACAACAGAGTCCTGTGGCACTTTTAAAGACTAACAGATTTATTTATCGCATAAGCTTTCGTGGGAGAAAATCCCACTTCAGGTGGGTGAAGCCAGAAGGTAACTCTTTCCTCCCTGGAACGCAAGGAGGGCCTCTGAATCCTGTTACAAGACTACCCTGTCTTATCATTCAGTCCTGTACTAGGCAGGCTGGTTTCCTACCGCCTTATTTATTTCCTTTATTTTGTAGTAACATCTAGAGGCCTCAGCACTGGGGATTGCTTTAGGCACTTTATAAACATAGTGAGAGATTCATTCCAAAGGGGTAGCTGTGTTAGTCAAACAGAGTCCTGTGGCACTTTTAAAGACTAACAAATGTATTTATCGCATGAGCTTTCATGGGAGACAATCACATTTCATCAGATGCTTGAAAATTGACTTGGGAGGAATTTATAATCTAAGTAGAGAAGCCAGACAATAAGTGGGAGGAGACACAGAATAAGAGAGAGGAGAAATGACTTGCCCAGAATCACACAGGGGGTCACTTGTAGAGCCCAGAATAGAAGTGGGGTTTCCTGAATCCCGATCACTACCTTACCCACTAGGCCATGCTCTCTCCCTAATTGGGTCTTTATTTGGCCTGTTCTTGAAAGTTTTCAGTGGTAATGTCTTGCTCACCGGATAAAACTCATAGGTCACTTAGATCCAAACATGTCTCCATCAAGAACGGGTCTGATACTGTTGCCATGAATCACTAACACCTCGATTAAAAAATACAGTCGTAACTTGGAACAAAGGTTTGCACTGTAGATGATCTGGAATATGATGCAGTGGTTTGAGCTTCTATAGCAGAATAGTGCAGGGCTGTGGTTTCACAAGGGCACTGAAAAGAATTACTTACAAATCTGGGATTATTGCACACCTTTGACTCTATGTGTTGGAGACAACTCCTGCATCCCAATGTTTTCGGCTCTGATCTGTGTCCCTCATTGTGTGGCATACTTTTAAAAAGCTACTGTTACCCTGGGTTTTTTTCTAGTGTAGGATTTAAAGATGTATTGCCGGAGCTAGCATGATCTAGTTTGTTCTCTCCCTAGCCTAGACTATCACCTGACCAGCACATGCTAAAATGCAATGTGCTGTGTTTTGACAAGAGTTGGTTAAACCAAGCTAACTAACAGTAACATAGTCATCGTATGACAGAAATGCAGGGTTGTAAGGCTTTGAGAAGTCATCATGTCCAGCCCCATGTCTTGTGGCAGAACCCAGTAAACCTAAATCATGACTGACAGGTGTTTGTCCAACTTGTTTTGAAAGCTTCCAAGAAGGAGTACTCCACGGCCTCCTTCGGAGGTCTATTCCAGAGCTTAATTCTCCTTGTAGTTAGAAAGCTTTTTCTAATATCTAATCTAAATCTCCTGCGTTGCATACTAAGCTCTTCTTCATGTCCTACCTTAGTGGACATGGAGAGGAATTGATTACCATCTTCTTTATAAAAGCCCTTAAGATATTGGAAGACTGTTATCAAGTTGTAAGTTGTCTTTTCTCAAGACTTCATATGCTCATTTTTTTTCAACTTTTCCTTGTAAATGAGAGGGTATTTTTAAGTTTTTTTTTTAAAAAAAAAACTTCTTTTCTCTTTTGTTGTTCTCCTGCTCTGGACTCTTTGCAATTTGTTCACATCCTTCCCAAAATTGTGAAAACAGTACTCCAGCGGGGTCACCCCCAATTCTGGGACAATTACTGTGTCTTGGATATAACACTCCTGTTAATGCACACCAGAATCATATTAGCCTTTTTTGAAGCTGCAGTTCAATGATGATTCATATTCAGCTTGTGATCCACCCTGCTCCCTACATCCTTTTCAGCAGTACTACCATGTAGACAGTTGTTGACCTTTTTGGAGTTGCGCATTTGACTTTTCCCTTCTAAATGAAGTCCTTTGCATTTGTCTTTACTGAATTTCATCTTGTTGAATTCAAACCAATTCTCCAGTTTGTCAAGCTCATTTTAAATTTTAAACCAGTCCTCCAAAGTGCTTGTCACCCCTCCCAGTTTGGTGTCATCTGCATACTCTCTATTCCATTATCCAGGTCATTTATGAAAACATGGACCCAGGACTGACCCTGTAAAACCTCAGTAGATATGCTCACTTCATTTTGACGGCACACCATTGATAACTACTCTTTTGATTACACTCTTGCCAGGTACTGAAGATAGGGAATTACAGATCAGTCAGCCTAAGTCTTCTTATTCACCTTTTAAAGATAGGCATTATGTTTGCTCTTTTCCCGTCTTCTGGGAGCTTTCCCGTCCTCCTGTAGTTCTCAAGGATAATTGCTAATGGCTCTGAGATCATGTCAGCTAGTTCCTAGGATGAATTTCATCAGGCCCTGAAGACTTGAATAGATTTAAATTATCTAAATATTCTTAAACCTGTTCTTTCCCTATTTTGTTGTGCATTCCTTCCCCCTAGTTGTCAATATGAATTGTGCTGACTATCTCATGATTAATCTTCTTAGTGATAGTTGAAGGAAAATAGGCGTTAAACACTTCAGGTTTCTTGATGTCATCATTAACTTTCTTTCTCCATTAAGCAGTGGACCTGCACTTTCCTTCATCTTTCACTTTCTCCTAATGCACTGAAAGAACCAACTCTTATTGCCTTATATGTCCCTCGCCAGATGTAACTCATTTTGTGCCTCATCCTTTGTGGTGTTGGCCCTACATTGCTGTTCCTCCTTATGGATTTGTCCATGTTTCCATTTTTTTTTGTAGGACTCCTTTTTTAATATACTGGTCATTAAAGAGCTCCTGCTGGAGTTATATTGGCCTCTTACTATTCTTACCTTATCCTTTGCATTGGAACAATTTGCAGTTGTGCATTTAATATTGTTTCCTTGAGGAACTGCTAATGTAACCCATATGTCTAAAAAAAAAGGCTATCTCTTTAAGAGACCTGCTGAGGGTGGGTTACTGTTGCTGGGCAGATTAGCTACCCACAACCAGAAACTTCTAGAAGCAGGGAGTGGTAGCATTTTGAGCATGCTCCACAGGATGCCCTGCTGGTGTGATGTGGTGCAGTCAGTCAGAACACATGAGAGCAGCAGTCTGTGCAGACAGCAGGCAGGAGCTGCTTTGAGGAGAGCCCATGTGCTCAGTTTTCAGGAGAGAAGCTGAGACAGGAGTGAACAAGATGTTTTCTCCCTCTAATGGAGTCATCTGCAACAGATTTTGCAGACATGCATATGGGACTGAGGGCTGGTTGCAAAGGAGAAGGAAAAGCCTGCATGGAATTCTGCAGAAGATTCCTGCAAAGAAAGAAGAAGAGGACAGCTATTTCTTGCCACTCAAGCCTCTACACTGGAACAGAGACTGTAGCTGAGAGTTGGGTGAACTCCACCGGGACTCTTGGGTATCTTTTCTGTGGGGTTTCTGTAGGGATTGTTCTGTTAAACTTCATTTTGTTTTCTTAGGATAAGGTTTTTAAGTTAGCAGTTAATAAAGTTCATTGTTAGGGTTTCTTTTAGTAGTATTTTAATATGGGAGGGTAATTCTGAGCAATCTTTGCTGTGAGTCCCGTACACACTGGATCCTGGGTCGCCAGCTGCTTTCTCCATAGGGATTGGGGTTTATTTCTGTGAGGCACTGGAAAAGGGCAACTAAATGAATTTTAGCCCACCCGAAGGTTACACTAACTCTCCTCAACTCCTTTTCCCCTTAGATTTTCCTCCCATGGGACCTTACCTACCACTTCTCTGAATTTGTTAAAGTCTACTTGTTCAAAGTTCATTATCTTTATTCTGCAGTTCTCCTTCCTGACTTTCCTTTTTAACATGAAATCTATCATGATTGCTTTCAGTCCAACTGCCTTTCACCTTCATATTCACTGCCATTTCCTTCTAGCTGGTCAAACTCATGTCTCAAATGGCTGTCCCCCTGGTTACTCCATCCAGTTTCTGGAACAAACAGTTGTCCCTGGCACCATGCAAGAAGTTAGTGGTGATTCTATGTTTTGTTGTGTTACTTTCCCATTAGCTGTCTAGAGAGTTAACGTCCTCCATTATCACTAGGTCCAGAGCTTTGGATATGTCTGTTATTGGTTTTCAAAATGCCTCATCCCCCTCCTTGTCCTGATATGGTGGTTTGTAGTAGATTCCTACTATGACATCAGCTCTATTTTTAACCCTTTCTCTGCTAGTCTTCGTTTCACCTCCTTGTGGAGAACAAGTGTATATATTCTTTATGGGAATGCAGCCCTTCCTCCCATTTTTCCTGCCTCTTGTTTCTGAGCAAGCAGCATATCTCTAAGTCAATGGTTTTCAACATGGGGTACACGTATCCCTAGGGGTACACAAGAAAAATCCTATAAAGGCAGACCGTGCCCTTTATATAATGAGACTCCGTGATCTAATCATAGGTATATTATGACCATATCTCAGATGGAAGTACATGGTAGACTACATTATTTGGAAAAGGGTACCCAGCCTAAAGTTTGAAAACAACTGCTCTGTACCAGTATTCCAGTAATAATATCCATTCCACTAAGACTCTGATGTCAGTTAAATTAGTGGTTCTCAACCACTGTGTTGGGCTACATTAATGTGTCGCCACACAGCGGCAAGTGTGTCAGGGAGAGCCGGGGAGATGGCTGGATTTGGTCTGGTGGGAGGTGGTCTGGTGTGGCCTGTAGGGTCATGATACGCCACAAAGTGTGTCGAGACCTGCAAAAGGTTCAGAATTGCTAAGTCATCATTTATCTTATGTACTAGTATTTCCAATTTTTCCTGTCTATTCTGTGTGCTCTTTTCATTTGTGTATAGTCATAAAAAATGTTGATCAGATTTCCCCATTGATTCCCTTCTTGTTGCTTCTACAACCCTATTGTAATTTTCCAGGTCCCCACAACTAGCCCTTTGTTAAGGTTGCCTTTTTAATACTTACCTGTGGACTTTTGTCACATATCCCCGTTCAATCTAGTTTAAAGCCCTCTTCACTAGGTTGGCAAGTCAGGTCACAAAGATGTTCTTCCTCTTCTTGGTCACGTGGACTCCATCTCTTCTCAGCAGACCTTTTTTCCTGGAACAGCATCCCATGGTCAAAGAAACCAAAGCACTCCCATTGACAACCTCATCCCCAGGATAGTCATGTCCCTGTCTGGGCCTTTACCCCAATCATAGAATCATAGGGTTGGAAGGGACCTCACGAGGTCATCTAGTCCAACCCCCTGCTAAAAAGCAGGACCACTCCCACTAAATTATCCCAGCCAGGGTTTTGTCTAACATACCAACTTCATAGCCTAGTCTAGACAAGGCCATGGAGGGTAAACCAAAAGTTACTATCCCATTGCATAATTACTATTTACTGTGAAGACATTTTTAACATGGTTGCTACTTGGATTTCTTTTGGTTTGGGTGTATTGCATCTTTAAATTGCTAAGAACTCTACCCAAACTGGGAAGATAGCTGCCATTTTGTTCCCAGAATAGCAGACTTGCACACACACAGTGCTCTCTCCCCAAGGAGACTTTTCTCTTGTTCTTTCTTTCTTATGGTGTCCTTAATGTACCACAGAGGTCACTTTAGATTGAAAGTCTGTCTCAGTCACTGTTTGCAAATCTCAGTGAGGACTGCAGTGTTTGTGTATTCTGCCTTGGATTTCACTCCTGATGCAACACACACAAGCGGCTCTGCTAATGTGGGGTTTGAAATGCAAAGCATGACCTCCATTATTTGATAAAGGCTCAGGGAATCTAATTTACAATTCGCTTTTATCCAGGGCTCCCATCTCCCCATTTTATGTGCCCTTGACCCCCTTCATTTGACAGCCTCTCTGTCTCCGCAGTCACTAGTTTTGCTCTGTTGTTGTCCAGAGAGGGCATGCGGCCAGGGCTCCTTTTGGTCTGTCTCCATGACTGAATAATAAATCTGAGCTAAGTGATGGACTGATGCCAAGGCATGCTTCTCACAAATATTCCCCCTAGATCCAAGATCAATAGCACTTAGCTGTTGTTCTACACTCGAAGGCAGGCAAAAACCCACATCATCTTCCCATGAGCACAGGAGAAGTCAGCAAAGAAATCCATTTGCTTCCCCTAGGCACCAACATGTGCCTTGAGGAACACACCTCAGGCATATGCTTATGCTGTTAAATGCTCTGTGTGACATGATATTCTGTCCAGAGACCTGGGCAGGAGAAGGAAAATAACAGCACTGGGGATTTTCTTTTTCCAAGGGGGAGCAGATCTCTTCCAAATGTATTGTGGTATGTATTGTGCATAGACAGCTGAAGTCAGGGTGCCTGGCAGGGAAGCTGGAAAGCTTTTGGATGTGCCTAACTTTTTAAGTCCAGATTCTGACCTCATTCACATTGGTATAAATCCAGAGTAACCAGGGGTTAAAGTAAGGGGGAACGCAATGGAACACAGTTCTGGGGCCCCCAAATTTGAGGGACCAGAGTTCCGGGGCCCCTAGAAATAGAAAAATCCAGCAGAACGCATGTTCTGCCCTGGCCTGGCTGCTGGCAGGTCCTACGCCCCACCGTTGTTAATCACAATACTTATTGTTATGTGGCGTTTGCTAGTTTGTGACAATAATTGCTATAGACATAAATGCCATATAACATTATAAATATTTTTATGGAGCGATAACCGATGCATGTGGTACTGGGAAGTGGTTGCAAATGCCTACCTGGGCTGGGGCCCACACATGCATGAAGGGGGCCCAGACAATACGGGAAGGGGGCCCGGAGATTAGGAGAGTTCCAGGGCCCGTCAAATTATACTTTAACCACTGAGAGTAACCTCATCCATTTCAGCAGAGTTAGATTGGATGTATACTGCTGTCACAGAGATCAGAATTGGGTTTTCTGTACATTGGCTATGTTCTGAACTGATGTGGGTTCTTACGCTGTCTCTCTATCTCTAGATACATCTCATTTAGTTACTTACAAATGCTTTTCAATTCAGTGTCCAGGAAAGTTGCTTTTTCTGTCTTCCCTGGGCTCCTTCACTCTGCTGCTACCTTGGAGTCCTCTCTCTTGCCTCCTGGATATCCCGGGCTCAGATCTATTGATCGTCCACATTGTTCCACATTAGCAAGCAAAGCTAACATCACTCACCCACTTGACAGTGAGTTACAGCTTAGCATACCGAATGTACCATTGAGCCCCACTGATTTTTTTTAATGACTTAAGTGCTGGAAAATAATGCATTGTTCTTCTTGACGGGTTAATTGGAAATATCCACGTTCCTGAGTTTGCACTGGTGTTAGATACTGACAGAGAGTGGAAGGGAGACCAAATTACAGAGCTTTAGAATTCTGTGTCAAAAATAACCCACTTTTCTCTCAAGAGAGGGAGCATAATTCTTCCCTTCCCTGCTTGGATACTTGAGAAACCTATCCCCATCAAAATGCCAACATTCTGATGTATTCTACTGGTCCCCTGCTGTACTGATCCACAGAGGACAGGAGTTAGGAGACCCAGGGTTGTAGCTAGCCCCCATTTTCTACCCAAGCTCTTGAGTCTACAGGATGGGCCCAGTCACTGGCTGCTTCCCATCATGTGACTGGAAGCTGCCTGAGATGCACCAATTGCTAGGAGCACTCGTGAGGAGGAAGGAGGGGGAAGAGGTAGCAAAATCAGACCTGCCCATTGCGATGCTTGGCAGCGGCGTGAACTGTGGCTGTGACAGTGAACTGTCACTGTGGCTGTGGGGCCGACCAGCAGCCGTGGCCACAAGAGGCAGAGGCGCCGGCCCTGGTGCTTCTGCTACGCTTGCAGCTGTGGTGGGCAGGCCTGAGCTCCAAGTGGGTGGGCCCTGGCTCACCCAGTCCCATCCCTGGCTACACCCCCGAGGAGAGCTGCTGACCCTAGAGAATTGGCTCTTCACTCAAGCAGTAGCAGCTTGTCCTTTTAGCTCTTGAAATTCCCTGATAGCCACCCTCCTGGCCAGCTTATCATGTTGGTACTTAGCAGCTTTCTTGGATTTTTGTGTTGCCTAAAATCGTGCTATGACCTACTGTTACTCTCAGCTGATGCAAGTGGGAGCTGAGGATGCTCAACAGAAAGTTGCAGGGATTGCTCAGCACCTTGCAGGAAGAGTCTGATGGGATGAAGTTTACAGGGTTCCACAGAAATGTAATTGGGTTCTACAGAAATGAATATGCAAACTAACATAAAACCCCTATTATTGTATGGCAGTCATAGCCCAAGTCATGGACAATCTCAAAGTCAGGACAAAAAGTGCAAACAATCTCAGTGTAGAATAATACCATAGGAAAACCTTATTATGTCTAAAACAAACAAACAAACAACCCCCCGCACACACACCCTATAGAGATCTATCACTGGGGGGAAATATTCTATTAAAGAATATAGGACTTTTCTATAAGGGCTGGGTGTTCTGATGTATTCTGCTATTGCTCTCATTATCTGTCACTCTCTTTTCCAATGGTGTAGTCGTAAACCGTCCAGTGTATGTTTGCACCATTTCCCTCTACTGGATGGTAAGAGAACTGCTCAGCTGTGTCTCAGAAGCAGAGCTGTGTGATTATAATGGATTGGGGCGGGGGGAGGTCTTTTGACCTAAAACAAGCTGTTTTCTTCAACTTTCTGAGGTTTGTAGCATTTTGTAAAAATTTTAAAATAAAACCAAAGGAAACGGCAAAATGAAATATCTTTCCAAACCAAAACGTTGTAACACAACGGTTCAGGATTTCTGAAACAAGCTGTTTTGAGCATTTCCATTCCCCCCACACCTCCAATTGAAATGATTGGCCAAAATTGACCAGAATTCATGGATTGTTTTGGTCAATTATGTATCTATCTATAGATATATGAAAATATAATTGTTTTGGTGGAAAAATGTAGCTGCAGGAAAATTTCCCCTCAGTGGGCATCAGAAATTAGAAATGAAGAGGGATATTATTTAGGTCAAGTCACCGAATTCTGTGCTTTAGGGAAGCCTGGCCTCGGTACCCACAGCTGCTGGGAAATTGTGAGCATGTGTGCTGTGGAGCAGTGCAGCCTCTGCAAAGTCTAAGGTGGCTGTGGCTTTGCTAAAACATATTTCATTTGGTTTCCCCTAACAGGTGGCTGTTTTTTCTGAAAAGGTGACATCTCTCTTCCCAAAGAACTCCCCAACTCTTATATGTATTCTACAGCCCCACTGCAATAATTACAGAGCTTGCTGGTTGCTGACCAGCTTCCAGCTTGCACATAGCATAACAATAAGGGAAAATAAAAGGGTGACAAGGACAAGTGCCGGAGTGTCTTGTAGGTTCACCATATGGGGCAGTCACGGAAAGTCTCATCGGAAACAGCCCCAACCCAGAGAGATTAAGGGGTCTTCATTTGTCTCCTGTGGAAAGATTACTCAGCCCAGTGGCTGCCGAAAGTCTAATTGTTTGAAATCTGATGTTTCTTCTCCTAGTCCATGACTTCCTGGTGCCTTATTGGGATTTTGCTGCTATTCTTCTCTTTCTTTGAAGGATGTATCAATTATATAGATCGTCCAAAGACCAGGTGGTGGTGTAGAAGTTACCTAGAACCTATAATTAATTACATTAAAGCGCCTGGTATAAGAGAAGAGCTAATGACTACAGAATACATCCAATTTGCCTTGATGTCTGCAGAGTGCTAACCAAAATGGTCTGTTCCGGCATGCACTGCTTCTTGGGAAAAAGACAGCAGGGATGGTTCGGAACCTGTCTGGCCTTTGGTTGATCCAAAGTCCTGGGCAGGAGAGTGGAGGGGAATCCTTCCAAGGCATTATAATGTGGTGATATGCTAAAATGTTGGAGCGTGAGAACTCCTTGGTATTTTCTCTTCAGCTACAACAGCCTAAAAAGAGAATTTTGGAGCTAGTGATGGAGCTAGGAGGGATTGCCTTAAGGAGAAAGATCTAGATTAATATTATTTGGGCAAGTGAACATTAAATACCTGGATGTGCTAATGGCCTGCAGACTATGTCTACACTTGCAAGTTAGGTCGACTTAAGGAGGCTTAAGTCGACCTAACTTAGTCCCTGTCCACACCAGGCTTTCATTAAGTCAACTTAAGAAATTCCTTAAGTCGTCTTAATGAAAAGTTAGGCTGACTTAATAAGAACCTCTGGTTAGGTCAACCTAACCCTTAAGTCGACTCCTTAGGTCGGCCTAAGCACAATGTGGATGCTGATGGACACTTTATTAGGTCGACCTAAGGGCAGTTAGGTCGATTTACTAAGTCCCTGTTCAGGGAAACCACTTTAAGTCGACCTAATAAGGTTGACTTCAGGTCGACCTAAAGTTGACCTTATTAGGTCGACCTAACAAAGTCGACCTAGCTTTTTGTAGTGTAGACATAGCCATAGACTCTAAGGTCAGAAGGGACCAATATGATCGTCCAGTCTGACAGAGGTCTGAAGCATGTAAATATCATGGGAAGAGAGGAATTATTTAGGCTGGATAATGTAAAGGTTCAGGACGGTTCTGTTTTACCTGAAAGGGATCAGAGGTATCTTTTTTTACCTAACAAGATGTGTTTATGTCAACATAAGCTGCTCATTTGGGGGCCAATCCTGCATCCCCGGGCATCAATGGCAAACCTTGCTCTTCAGTTCCACTTAAGCCAGGCCCTTATGGTGGCTTTTAAAATACATTTTTCCTGAAACACTCAGCAGCCGCAGTTTTCGTCTCCGGAGGGCCCTCCACACTTCACTTTTTCAGCAGTTGGTAAGGTGTGGATTCTGTACTTGCCACTTACAAGGGATTTTTCACCTTGTCCTGAGACCACGAAGACCAAGTTGAAATGCTGATGTTTGATTCACTAAGCCCCCAAGTCCCTCCTGTTAATAATTTCCATCTGTGTGTCTGGGATGTGAGCTGTCATATCTGTGCTTGAGCCTCACCAGAAAGCTCTGCTGAGGTGGTAGAGGCATCAGGGAGACAGACAACATGAGCTTTATTTAACATGCAGAGGCAAGCGCAGGGATTACCAAGGTTTAAGATGCAGTGAAAGGTGAGGGCTAAATTGACATTTTGATTGACTTACAATAGCAGTTGTTAGAGACGGATTAACATGTCAAGGGCACGGGCACCGCCGAGAAGGGAGTGGTTATCGGAACAGTCAAACTTCAACAGTTCCTCAGTCAGGGCATTTCGGCCTGCAGGCTGGCATTTTCCTGGCATTGAACGGAGGCTGGGTATCGATGCCTGCACGTGTGTGTGTCTGTGTGAGAGACAGATTGTATATTACAGCAAGTGTAAGTGACTGTGTATATTGGTATCTGGGTGAATGGTGCATGAGCACGTGTGTGAAGGTCACTGTCGGAGTACATTCCTGGATTACGAGACCAGAAGGCACCACTGTAATCATCCTTGTAACATGGGGCATAGACTATCTCCAGATTAATTCCTAGAGAATGGTCCGTGATAGCAATCCACCATGGCCCTTGGCAAACTGTCTCATCGGTATGTGTCAGGGCTAGCATTGCCAGCAATGGTTTTTTAAAAATACAGGACAGACCTCCCTGTCTTGTGTCTTTGGGGATGGGTCACTTCTCCTCCCTTAGCCTCCCTAGGCATTCTCTCTCCGCAGCTCTGGGTGCTGCAGGGAACCCAGGTTGTCAGGTGCTGGGCTGGGCAGGTGCTGTGGTTCCTGTCCACATTCCACATGGGCGCAGAGCTGAGCCAGAAGCTATAGCTGCTTCTGTGCTGGGCTGAGGGTGGAGGCTGGAATAAGAGAAGTGGACTGGAGCAAGGCAGCAGCTGGAGCAGGCAAACAGAGGGAGGAGGTTTCAGATTTCAGTGTGGGAAGGAGCAAGTTTCAACGGGATACCAGGGACAATGGCTGGGTGGCCGGGCTATATTTGAGTGGTGCCCCAGATCAAGTTGCTAACCAGTGGCATTTTGCAAAATGAAGTGCCGGAGCACCCCTCGGTCCTGCATTTCAGGTGTTGGAGAGATGTCCTGGACCATTGTCCCATCATTATTGCCCTGACTGAAATACATGGCAGGAGGTATCCCGTACACTACAGAGGGGGCAAATTGTTATTTAAATAAGGATGTTCCTTATAATACAGAACTGTTGCCACCCTAGTCGGGGTGTGCACGAAGGGCAATGAGCCTATATGGAAGAGTCACCACATGACAGGTGTGAGAGGGCAAAATAGGTGTAAGAAGGAAAGGCCGAGGGAGTGGCTGAGCTATACAGACTGTGATACTCGGTTCACCAAGTGTGTACCAGTGGAGCTGTGAACTGGGGAGGCTGGTAGCAGAGAAAAGAGACTCCGTCCCTGAGCCCTGCTGTTTATTCTATGCCAGAAAAGAAACTGGAGCCATGAACTGGTCCTGATTTCAGATGCCGTCCTGCTCTCCTAGGCTATGTCTACACTTGCTAAAATTAGTTCGAATTAGTTAGTTCGAACTAACTAATTCGAACTAATTTTGGTTAGTTCGCATTAACTTAATTCGAACTAGAAAAAGTTAGTTTGCACTAAGCAAGTGCCATTCATGACACTTGCTTAGTTTGAATTAGCGATCTCCATTCATTTCAATGGCCAGTTAGTTCAAACTAAGAAATTAGTTCGAATTAACATGGCCACATTGGTTAATTCAAACTAGTTCTTTTGAATTAACCCTTTAGTTCGAATACCCTATTCAAACTTATTAGTTCGAATTAAGGAAGCCCTTAATTCGAACTAACTAAAGCCTAGTGTAGCCATGGCTTTCGTTAGTTCGAATTAAGCCTCCTTAATCTGAACTAACTTGCCAGTGTAGACATAGCTGTAGGAACTTGTCTAGTGATCCACGCCTGGGCAGGATGGCCTGGGAAATTGGTGTTTCCTTTCAGGTAAGGAACCCACTATCTGAACTTGCGGCTGTGAGGGCTTCTGTATTCAGCTCCCAAAGCTAGATATAGGTCGGGCTCCATGCAGCCATACCATCTTGCTAACCAGTGAAAAGTTCTTTCTCAGCTGAGCTCAGCCATGGACAGAGAGGCCATTCCCTGCACTAGTGTTAAAGGGGCCCCCTCCTTGGGTGGAGATGGGAGTGCTCCAGCACGGGCATGCTCAGACAGAAAAGAGCAACCCACCTCCTCTGTGAGCAGCAAATAAGCCCACACTGAGGGCTCTGTGAGCCGCTGCTTGAGGGTGGAGCGGAGATGGTGAGGATGGAATGGAGAAGCAGAGCTTCCCAAAACAACACCCTCCCCAACTCTTCTCTTCCATTTTTCTCCTTCACAAACCTGTAGGCTATAATGTGGACACCACCAGTATCTGGCAATAGAGAAGATGAAGCTAGGCTGTTCTCAGTCATGGTAGAGGACAGAACTAGGAGCAATGGTCTCAAGTTCCATTGGGGGAGCTTTAGGTTGGACATTAAGAAAAACGTTTTCACTAGGAGAGAGGTGAAGCACCACCAGGAATCGGTTATCTAGGGAGGTGGTGAAATCTCCATCCATAGGGGTCTTTAAGGCCTGGCTTGACAAAGCCCTGGCTGGGATGGTTTAGTTGGGGTTGGCCCTGCTTTGAGCAGGGGGTTGGACTAGATCCCTCCTGAGGTCCCTTCCAGCCCTAATCTTCTATGATTCTGTGAGTCATGACGGTGAATCTGCCTGTGTTGATCTTCCCTGACAAAGCAGATGAGAGAATTCCCCGAAGCAAATAGGAAAGCCTCATGCGTCCCTCTTCCTGATGCGAAGAATTGAGAGGCTGGATACTTAAATCCCAATTCTCCCTGGCAATGTCTACACTGGCAATTTAAGTCGACTTAATGAAAGCTTAAGCTGACTTTGTTACTACCACTCATTAAGTCGACTTAACCCTTAAGTCGACTTAAAGATGGTGTGGACATAGAGTAACCCTTAAGTCAACTTTATTAAGTCAACTTTAGGGTGGTTAAATCGACTTAACAAAGTGGACTAAGTTGACTTAAAGCTAAGTGAACTTAGTCCACTTTATTAAGTCGACTTTAATAAGGTCGACTTTAAATCGACTTAACTTTTCTAGTGTAAACATAGACCCTGATCCCCAGGGAGGGGCAGTGCAGTTCCAGCCCCCCATCCATTGGGGGCAGCACAGACTTAGCTTTTCCTCTAATCCCCATGAGCTCAAATCCAGGTCCATTTGGGTCAGATGTCTTCCTTACCTGCTCTCTTCTCTGGGTGGCTCTTGCCAGGAGGCCAGAGTTGTCCCTGATAGCTCTTGAAGGTTGCCAAGCCTTCTCACCCTTTTCCCTGTAAAGGGTCTTCCTCTAGGAGTCTTTGTCCAGAGGCCTGTGTTTATGCATGGGATTTGCATTGTTTAGCCGAGCAGAGGCCTCTAACCAGGCTGTTTTCAGAATCAACTGTTCCTGCAGCTTTCTCAAATGTCTCTCCGGGATACTGAAGTTAATCATTTCCAGGCCCTGTAATCTGCAGAAGCGTGGACTGAGGAATGGGAATACAGGCAAGGCTAGACTATAGCAACCGTACAGAGTGCTCTTCATTGAACACAGACATTTACTGTCACTCTTCGCAGCTCGGAAACAGCCTGACAACCAACAGACACCATGGTAACAACCCAAAACATGGATTAACAACAGAGTTTAAACCTGGGGCCTTCAGTACAAAAACACAGACTTTTACCTTAGCTGGTAGTGGTAGTAGTCTGTTACCCTTTAGTAGGGGATGGAGAAGAGTCCTGATCTCTGCAGGAGGAGGTTGCTGAATACAATCGACCCCATGTAGTCAAACTGCCTGGCTTGCATTAGGTATTTTAATATATAAATATAGCCCCATGCATCAAAACCTAGTGTGTTCTATTAGTGATCTGCCTCTAGCATTTATCTGGTGCCTCGCTCTGTTGTCAACCTGTCGAGATAGGACGTGGCACTGTATGCAATCTCACACTTTTTAAAAACCAATTGCTTTATTTCCATCTGCCCACAGCCCTGGCTTGTTTGACTAAACATTAACAACACACACTAATCAGCGAAGTTAATTCCACCTTCCCATTCCACCAGCCAAACGAAAATGTGACTGGTTCCCTCTGAGTTGATTTTCTTTTCTCTGTGGCTCAGCTGGAAAAAAAAGCAGCCTCTGGTTACAGCTCGATCGGAAGGTTAACTCGGCGACCTTCATCTGCCTCCTAGGAGGGACAATGATCTTGTGCTCTAATCAACAATGCAGGCTCCTTTTGATACCAAAATAGCATCTGTTAAGTTAAGCAGCTTTTCTTTCTTTCTTTCTTTCTTTCTTTCTTTCTTTCTTTCTTTCTTTCTTTCACAAAAGCTCAGAAAGCAATGGGAAATAATGCCATCTTGGAATGGATATGAGAGAGTCTTCAATTAGATAGTTATGGAAGGGTCATGGGGAGGAAAGGTAGCAACTGGGTTAAAAGGGTCACTTGCCAGGATGGCTCCAAGCTGCAGCTGGATATGTTATGCAAACGATGTAGGACTTTGCTAATGACAAGTTCCAAAGGGGGAGCTGTGTTAGTCTAGGTCTGCCAAACAAACAAGGAGTCCTGTGGCACTTTCAAAGACTAACAGATTTATTTATCGCATACATTTGTTAGTCTTTAAAAGTGCCACGGACTCCTTGTTTGTTTAGATAATGGCGTGGCTGTTCTTTGTGGAGCATACAGTTGTTTTTGGTTACCATTCACCGCAAGGCCACGGTGGCTTTGTCTTCCCACTCCTCTCTGCCACCAAGGTCCAGAGGTAATTACACACAGCAGCTATTCAGAAATCTTATTTACAGTTTGCATAAACCAGAGAGCAGCCCGCTTTTTTTCTTTCTAAAGGCAGATAAGTCATAGCTATTTGAGTCTCTGACATAAGGAGAATTGTTATCGCTATGGCCTCCAACCGGAATCAATGAAAAATTAACAGGAACTTTTTGGTTCACGCTCCGATCCAATCTGAGGCTTGAATCATTTTTAATACGTCACACGGCTCCTTCTCTCACAGAATCTTAACACACATTGCAGGTGCTAATGAGATACGCCTCAGTATGCCCCGGTGAGAAAGTTACTATTATTATTCAGATGCTACAGATGGGGAGCTAAGGCACAAAGGGCTATGGAGACATTTTCCAAGTTTACAGCTCACTGTATGCTTCAGCTAGGGTGCAGAACGTGGTTGGGTGCCCAAGACATTTTCTCCATAGGTCATTCTCTCCACCCCAGCGTGCACCAGGTGAGTCATCCAAGAGGAAGGTGTCAGGATATGTTAGAAGCTGAGTGCTTCAATGGACCTCGTGTGCTCAGCCATGTGTGCTGACCCTGGGCTGTCTGAACTAGGATACAATGCAAATCTTTAAAATGTTTTCCCCAAGACTTCGGTGGTGGCGTGCTCTGAGGCACTAGTGCACACAGGGCAAGCTGTGTTGTGACGCGTGCTAGGTGGTGGAGATGAACGCGAGGGCTCCCTTCACCAAGTAGACGCTATGCACCGCCTTGCACCACAAAGCCTGGTGTCCTGTGATGCGGCCTGTTACTTTGAGGGTGTGGTAGGGAAGTTTCCCTGTGCAGCTGGAGACACTGCACTGCTTCTGTCTCTGGAGAGATCTGCACAAATGTCTTACGGGCAAGAGGTCAGGGCACCTGGAGGGGATATCATCCAACTCTTCTATCTTCTCTGCTGACACTTGCAAATTTCTAGGAAGTCCAAGCTGCCAGCAGATCCCTCAGCACAGCCAGGAAACGCCTCCTCACCTCATCCTGCTTGAGCTAAGAGTCTGCCGGCACCTTTCTTTGAACAACTCAGGAGCAAAGATGGCAGTTTATTCACTGCGGAGGATGTAGGGTTCATCTCTGGTGGGCAAAGAGGAGCTGGCCAGCGTTCTCTCCTCATTTCCATGGTCCTCTCTCCATACTTGACTTAGAAGGGAAGATTGAAAGAGCTGGGTTTGTTTAGTCTGGAAAGAGGAGACTGAGAGGGGACATAACCTTTTAGGTACTTGAAAACTGTTATGAGGAGGAGGGAGAAAAATTATTCTCCTTAACTGCCGATGATAGGGCAAGAAACAATGGGCTTAAATTACGGCAAGGGAGGTTTAGGTTGGACATTAGGAAAAAATTCCTAAATACCAGGATGATTAACCATGGGAATAAATTGTTAGGCAGGTTGTGGAATCTCCATGGCTATGTCTAAACTTGTTAATTTAAGTAGACTTAGCATGTCCACACTCAAAAATTAAGTAGACTTAGAGGGGACCCTGCCAAATTGACCTAGAGCATCCACACTGGCTGCCTAGGTCGACTTCTAGGGGCTAGGTGGACCTGAGAGAGGTCCACGGTGTCAGGGGGGGCACTCCTTGCCAAGTGCCAGGGGACTCAGCCTTTGCCCCATTGTACCTTGGTACAATGGGGGCTGAGAGGGACAGGGACCCTGGCAGGGCATAGGGGCAGGGTGGGCAGGGCTCTGTACTGCCCTGTGGGGGGGCACGCCAGGCTGTGGCTGTGCCAGCCACCCTGGCAGGGAGGGCAGTGGGGAAGCCCTGAAGCCCCCTAAGTCGACTTAAAGTCGACTTAGGGCTACTCCACGTCCACACTGGCTAAATCGACTTTCTAAAGTCGACTTAGCCAGAAAAGTTGACTTAAAACTGGGTTTAGTAAAGCCAACTTTAATTTTCCTTAAGTCGACTTAAGCAGCTGCTTAAGTCGACTTAAGGAAAATGTAGTGTGGACGCAGATTAAATTAAGTCGACTTAAGCAAGTGTAAAAATATAAGCAAGGTTAGGAATCTGAGAGCCTCTCTTGCTTAGCAGCTAAGTAGGAAGGGGGGCCACTGATTTACCTGTGCTTTGTATTTGCATGACACTCAGCATAATTTCACCCAGAGACTGGGCATGATGGGAGTTGGTATGTGTGACTGGTTCAAATCCTCTAAATCTGGTGTTTTATCAGAAGGGGGAAAGGAAATATTGCTCTTTCATGATATGCCACCCTTTGATTGTATATCTGTTATTGACCAAGGAGCTGATGGAAAAGTCACCATCAGCAACAGAGAACTTGAAAAAGTGAGCAACCCTAGTTTTCAGAATTGTAAAACCAGGTGGGGAGAGGTGTGAGCACTAGCTCTGCTGGAGCTGTGCCTTCAGCCAACACCTATCTCCCCATCCATTGTTAAAGAATAGACCCACAGATTCTTTGTGGGGACTCTTTTGTTATTTTGATTGAGCTGGAATCACCAGGGAAGCAGAAACTTCCCAGTGAGCTGAAATCACTAAGAGCTGACTGAAGTCAAGCAGAAGATTGGTACCAGCAGCTGGTAGGTGTGACCAGCGGGCAGCGCAGCAGAGCCAGTGGATGGAGTCCTGCAGAACAGCAGGTGTGACCAGCAGGTGTGCGGTGGAGAAAGCGGACGGCAGGTGTGACCAGTGGGTGGTGTGGCGGAGCCAGCAGG
>ML685799.1:3071697-3149064 GCA_007922175.1 Pelusios castaneus | reverse complement strand
CGGACGGCAGGTGTGACCAGTGGGTGGTGTGGCGGAGCCAGCAGGTGTGACCAGCGGGTGTGCGGTGGAGCCAGCGGATGGCAGGTGTGACCAGTGGGCGGTGTGGCGGAGCCAGCGGATGGCAGGTGTGACCAGTGGGCGGTGTGGCGGAGCCAGCAGGTGGAGCCAGAGAACAGCAGGTGTGACCAGCGGGTGTGTGGTGGAGCCAGTGGGCAGCAGGCGGAGCCAAGGAACGGCAGGTGTGACCAGCGAGCGGTGCAGCGGAGCCAGCGGATAGCGGGTGGAGCCAGCGGACAACAGGTGTGACCAGAGGCCAGCAGCGGTGCGGCAGAGCCAGCGGACAGTGGGTGTGAGTGGCCAGTGGGGGTGAGCCGACCTTGAGGTGGCAGAGGACAATTGGAGGGGAGGGCTGTCCCCTCCTTAGAGGTGGACAGTGAAACTTTAAAGCTCAGTACGGGGGACTATGAAGAAATGGAGGACAAACCCTATGTGCACGGGGGGCGGAATGAGTCCTGTCTATTGGTTTTTGTGGGAATCTTTGCACTGTATCACGATCAGTGCTGCTTTTTGATGTTGCCTTTATATAGTCTTTATTAAACCTTTTATGTGCTCCACTCAGACTCGTGCTTGTGAGAGGGGAAGTATTGCCTTTCTAGGGCGCCCAGGGGGTGGTGTATAATTTCCCAGGAGACTGGGTGGGGGCTCGAGCCAATTGGTGGTGTAACATTATTTGGGAACCCCTAGAAACAGAACCCGGTCCTTTGCTGCTGCCGTCACGGCCTGGCAAAGGGGTTACACAAGCTTAAGTCGACTTAATTTGTAAGTGTAGACACACCCCATCGGTGGAAGTTTTTAAGAGCAGGTTGGACAAAGACCTGTCAGGGATGGTTTAAGAGGGTACTAGGTTCTGCCATGAGTGTAAGGGACTGGACCCGATGACCTCTCATGGTCCCTTCCAGTTCTATGTTCCTGCACCCCTGTGGCACCGCTTTATACACAGAGGACATCCACCCCGTCTCATGTTGCAGAGCCATGCTCTCTGGGCTGTGTTAATGGAGTTCATGACTCCACTGTGCTGTAAGCAAAGGATGTTTCTGCACGTGGTTTTCCATCACTGCACAAAGTCTGTCTTTTTTGAGGTGCAGAACCCCTATTCCACTGGGCATCCCATTCATTCAACAGCTTTCTGGGCCTACACTGAGCTGCTGTGACAGTCACCCTCTTGCCTTACACCAGGGATTGGTGCTAAAGAGCCACTTTTTCAGTGTGCTAAACTCACACCCTCTATGGATCGGTCACCGGGCGGATGGGTGCGTGGCACACTCTGATCCCAGTCATACAGATCATGACATGGCTCTTACTGAGACTTATTCATCACTTATACTTCAGTGGGAGTTTTGTCTGAATAACAACTGGCTAAACTCAGAAGTGTGGACAGTAGGAGGAAATATTAAAATCTATAAAATCTCCATCTTTCATTCAGCTCTTATCTGATGATGACCCAGAAATACACACTCTCTCTCACACTCACTCACACACACACACACACTCCCTTCCCAGGTTTGTAGGCCCCTCATTGTTACACAGAAGCATCCCTGTACCATCAATACACAAAGACACATTCTCACCTGGGGCCAGATCTTTAGCCCATGTAAATGACTTAAATGGCACTACCCAAATTTACATGAGCTGAGGTTCCAGCCACCTGATCTCAGTCCTCTGTAAATCTGAAACGAGTCAATTGACATCAGTGACATTATTCTGGGAAGCAGATGAGCCTAATTAATAGGCAGGGATGCAGAAAACCTAGGTTAAATTCCTGGATCTACAACTAGCCGGCTGGAGACATTGAGCAAGCCACTTCCCCTATCTGTACCTCAGTTTCTTTAGCTGTAAAATGGGGACAGCGATATTACTCTCCTCTCTAAAACACTTTGAGAACTACTGATGAACAGTGAGATGCTATTTTCACCACTGACCATGAGAACACAGGATCCTACCCAGAGATTTCACATGCCTCATCCCATACAGTCAATTCTCATATACAAAGCACACGTCCATTCTATCAGCTGTGCTTATACCCAGTGTGAATTTGGTTCTCTGTGTCTCCATTTTGCCCTCTGTTCATGGGGAATTCGTTCTTTATTACTAATTATTTTTTCACTAGCTCCATCAGTGTGCATGCTGTGTACACACAATCAAAGTGTTGCACAGTAATACAAGGCAACCGGCGAGATCCTACCGTCCACACTTCTGAGTTTAGCCAGTAGTTATTCAGACAAAACATACAGCACAGTGGAGACATTGAGCAAGCATGCATTCTGCAGTTGGATAAAAGGAGCTATAAAACTCTGCAGATGGAATACTACTTTGCTCAGTCTTTCTCTCCTTTTTTACCCTCTTTGAGTGAGCTCTTCCTCAAAAAATACAGTCCAGGAAATGATGATGAATCATAACATCTGTGGAGCAGCCCGGATAAGCCATGATTTGCATTTTCCTGCGATAATTTGCCACTCTTGATGTTTTCAGAATACTTTCAGAACCACATTAATTCTGCCACCATAAACTCCAGGTGGGAGGCAGTAACCAGGAGAATGGGAATTCAAGTGGCAGGTACCTTTGGCTTTACCAGGTCTTGAATGGCATCTAAGGTATAGCAACTCGGTACCTGAGTATGTATTTCACCCTTCAGAGACCGTATCATACAGCCTTTATTATTTTTTTGTAGTTAATTCTATAGTCCCATGATTTGCTAAGTCTGTTATGGGACAGACTGGAGACTGAAACATTCTTCTTCCCTGGGCTGGATATACTACTCAAAAGCACTGGAACAGAGCTGGAATCACTGGAAGGATTGGATAATGAAAGTCAATAAATGTAACAGGCAAAAGGGTCCGTTCTGGGAAAGCCGAGGTCCATGTCTCTTGCTAGGATTATTGAAATAATTATCTGGTGTGGTTTATCTGGTGTAATCATGAGATTACACATTCTAAAGGAAGCAGGCTTAGCTCACACCTAACTGTTGGATGGAGTTAGGCGTCTCAGACCCTGCTCCCCATCTGGGTCATGGCTTGCTTGGGAGCTTAGGTAAGAGGTTGGTGTCTAGACGTTTAGAGGAATCAGCAGTGCACAGGCTCAAAGGCAGAGACCTATGCACCTAGGGAACTTTTACTGCACAAAGGATATGTCTATACTAGCAATTTAGGTCGACTTAAGGACCCTTAAGTCAACCTAAATTACTCCATGTCCACTGGGTTTTCATTAAGTCAACTTAAAAAGTTCCTTAAGTCGACTTTATGAAAGCTTAAGTCAACTTAATAACTACCCTTCCTTAGGTTGACTTAAGCCTTAGGTCGACTTCTTACGTCAACTTAAGGATGGTATGGATGGGTAGTAGCCCTTAAGTCGACTTTATTAAGTCGTCTTAATAAAGTCGACTTAAAAGGAGCCACTTTGTTAAGTCGACTTAACAAAGTTGACTTAACTTTTTCTAGTGTAGACATAGCCAATGGTAGGTGCTGAGTGAGTTCAGGCAGCTAATGTGGTAGGCAGTACCGAGTGGGACTTTCATGGATTGCGGTGGTGCCTAAGAGGAGGACTTGGGTGCTTAAATATCTTTGTGGTTCCCGGTTCAGATGTTCCAGGGAAGTTCTGTGACCTGTGTTATATAGGTCAGGCTAGATGATCAATGGGGTTGCTTTTGGCTTTACAACCTACAAGAAACAGGAGGAGGAGGAAGGCTGGCTGGGAAGCTGTGGTTCAGAGCTGGTAAATGAGCCTCACGCTATTGTAAGCCAAGAGACTCTTATTGATAATGCTGTAATTTACTGAAACCTTTCTCAAGTAAATCTTGGGTTTGGACCTTTCCCTTCCCTGGGATTTTTATTGTTTGCCCTGTCTGGACTGGAGACCTCTGGGTGTGGCCCTACCAGCTTGTGGTAACTACCTGAAAATGCAAAGATCAGGGCAGGCTGCAAAATGAGTTTTCCCAGTACTGATGGGTAACACTGATGGGTCAGGGATCCCAGTCAGTCACAAACAATGCTTCTGATTCCTCACACTGATTATCAAAAAGCCACAAGAAAATATATTCAGCCCGCTTTACTGTATTTCCACATCTGGCTCGCAATCAGACACTAGATCTAGTAAAATGATAAGTTACTTAAAACTCCTTGCTCTTTACCAAAAGAGTTCTTCTGGCCTCAAAAGGATCAGCCATATTACCAGATCAATATAAATTTGGATCTTATCCAAAATACCATGCTTCCAGCCAATCCTTTAGTGACTAAAACTAAAGGTTTATTATAAAAAGAAACAAATTATGAGAGAACTGTTAAAGTGTTAAAGCAAATCACATACATAGAAAATAATTTGAAAGTTCATGTATATCAGGTGCTCAGTAGAATTTGGGGTTTGCAGATTTGCGTGGTTCCTTTGGTGTACATCCAGTACCTGGATGGGTCTGAGTCCTTTGTTCACAGCTTCTGTTGTAGATGAATAGATCCAGAGGCAGGAGTTGGCTGAAGGCTCTATTGACTAAAAGACAAGATGGAGGTGGTACAGCTGCCTTTTTATGTCCTCTGGCCTTTTCCATGCTGTTTGTGGAATTTTACAGAAATAAAATGGAGTCCAGATTCACATGAGCAAGTCCTGGTGACTCATCAGGTCTCTCCCTGGGCCCATTAGCTATGTCTACACTTGTAAAGTTAAGTCAACTCTGTTAAGTCGACTTAACAAGGTCAACTTTAAGTTGACCTTTTTAAGTCGACTTAATGGAGTGGCTACATTTTAAGTCGACTTAAGTTGACCTTGTTAAGTCGACTTAACAGTAGACATAGCCGTTCACACTGACTTAAATCGACTTAATAAGGTTGATCTAGTACTATTCCCTGTCCACACTGGCTTTAAGTCAACTTAAGAAGTCGATTTAAGGCTTACGTTGACCTTCAGAGGTGGTGTTATTAAGTTGACTTAAGGAAGCGCTTAAGTTGACTTAATAAAAGCTCAGTGTAGACGCAGCTTTGTGTAGGTTGACTTAAACGTCCTTAAGTCGACCTAAGTTGCCAGTGTAGACGCATCCATTGGGCCTGAGAGTTTTCTTAATGAGCCATTAAGTAAACAATTATTGCAGCCATCCTACCTGGGGTGTTTCCCAGAATCACATCCCAAGCTGAAATACAGCTATATCAAACATATTCATAACTTCCGATACAGATGTGACTCATACACACAAACAATACAATCATTCTTAACAAATTATAACATTTCTGTCAGTACCTAACATAGCATTTCTCTTATGGTTTATTGCAATTATTGACACATTGATGCTAAATAATATTATAAATGGTCCCTAAATCCAGCCAGCATCATACTGGTCCTCAATGTGTGTGCTTGTAGTCCTTTTCGTGGTGAAGGCAGGTTCCTGAACGTGTAATGGTATCTCGGTAGCCACTCTTTCCATTGCACTGTACCATGGAATCATTACTGTCATCCCAGCAAAAATGGAGTTGTGTTATTCCTCTGTCATTGCCTACCGCAATGGGGATGAAAAATGACAGCCCCTGGGCAGCCATTTCTTCTACAAAGGGGGTGGATTCAAACACACTAGATTCCCCAGGAAGCCGTTCTGTTGGGTCCTGACAACAGCTAGACCTAAGGTGCATTGTGTGACCTCCAGCATCCCTGATGTCACACGGGGAGGTGGGAAAAACAAGAGAGCCCTGTGGCACTTTTAAAGACTAACAGATTTATTTCTCGCATGAGCTTTCGTGGGAGAAAATCCCACTTCGTCAGACGCTTTGAAGGTGGGAGACTCTCAACAAAGTGATGGCAGAAGTAGGAGCTACCTGTGTATCTATAAGACCCCATTTAGTGCATTATCTAGAAAGGAAGGATTGTCTAGTGGTAATGGCACTTGCCGAGGGCCCAGGAGATTTATGTTCAATTCCCTGTTTTGCCATAAACTTCCTGTGTGATCGTAGGCAGTTCACTAAGGGTATGTCTACACTGAGCCTGGATCTGTGAGACCCAAGCTTATGGACTTGGTATTTCCAGGGCTGCACTTGAACATCCACACTGCATAGTCAACCTGGGTTTATATTGCTGGACCGAGGTCTGACAGCTAGTGTCCATACTCAGAGGTGGCTTGTAGGGTTGGCAAAGCAGGTGTCTGCCTAGGGCCCCAAGCAGTAAGGGGCCCCTTCACCCACCCCAAAGCTGCTCCTGCCTTCTACCCTGCAGGACATGTGGTAAGAGCTGGGGCTCCCTGGGCCAGTCGTGGTCCTCAGCAGGGCACCAGGGCCACGGGGGTGTTTCAGGGCCCACAGTTGGAGGACAGCCATGGGGACCTGGGGTCATCCATGGGGGGGGGGGTTTCAGGGCCCCTAGGGGGCCAGGTCCAGCACCTATAGGGAGCCCCCCAATGGGCCTTTGCCTAAGACCGCCTCTGTCCATACTACACTATGCCCATCTTCTGTTATGGGTCTGGAGCTTGACCTATGTCCACACTGCAAAATGGCAGGGCTTGGACCTGAGTCTCCATGGGAGTTGAACACTGGTAGCACTTAGCAGGCTTCTAGGGCCTGAGTACTTGCAGACTGATTTGTCAGTGGATGGAAGGGGTCTTAGGTTCAACTCTGACTCGGAGCCCAGGGTTAGTATTCGGCCGTCAATGCAGCCTTCTCTCTGTGACTCAGCTCCCCGTCTGTAACAGGAGGGTTCCAGTAATATTCTGTCATAAGGTCTGTTGTGGGGACAAACACTGGTAAGAGTTTGAGGGGACAGGAGCCTAAAAAGTACCTGAGAGCTCTAGATAGAGACATGGTCTAGACCAGGGGTGTTAAACGCGTTCGCTATGGTGGGTCAGATTTGACTTAAATGTCCTTCAAGTGGGCCGTACATACCGTAAATCGAAATACTACAGCACTCCCGCAGCATCACGGAGCGCTGTGTGTGCAAGACTGCACTCCATGGCTATGTCTACACTTGCACTTTTAAGTCGACTATACACAATGGTTGTATTCCTTATGTCCTTAATGGCTCATCAGGATACTCCCTGGGACCATTCTACCTGGAAAATTCCTAAACATTAAGGAGACAATGGTTGTTCACATCCTCCCATCTAAGGCATTTGTCCAGAATGACACAAGTTAAAGTATGGATATAACATCAAATTCTTAACTTCTAATCAAAATAGAATTCCTAGACATAAACTATATAATCATTCCCAGCAGATTACTACCTTTCTATTGATACCAAACATGACATAGTTCCTATGGATTATAACATTTATGAGATATCCATTGAAAATAATATTATAAATGCTTCCCTAAATCCAGACAGTGTCACACCGTGCCCACATGCCCTGCCCTTTGGGAGGAATGCCAGGCTCTCCCTGTGCCCACCCCTGGCAAGGAGGGCATTGGTGTAGTCCTGGGGTAGCCCTAAGTCGACTTAGGGCTACACTGGCTTAATTCGACTTTAAAAAGTCGACTTAAACCTTAGGTCGAGTAGAAAGGTGGTTTAATAAAGTCGACTTAATTTTCATTGTCGACTTTATTTTGCTTAAGTCGACTTAAGCAAGCTGCTTAAGTCGACTTAAGCAAAGTGTAGTGTAAACGCAGGGCACATTAAGTCGACTTAAGCCAAGCTTAAGTCGACTTAATTTACCAGTGTAGACGCAGCCCATGAGACCTCTCTCTGTTAGGGAGCGAGTGTGGTCCCATGGAACACAGTCATGGGCCGGATGGAAGAGGTTCGCAGGCCGCATATTTGACACCCCTAGTCTATATAGAAATAATACAGTACTGAAAATTACAGAGGTATGGAAAGACTGGGACAATTTAGAGACTAAAAGAAGACGTGATAGAGGCATGCAAAGTAATGGATGATAGATGGTAACTTGGGTATGTCTCTTTTGCTTTTTTGTCATGACACAAGGAAAAGACCCTATGAAAATGAAGCTAACAAAATGAACACTGTCTTTGCACACTGCCCTACCAACCTGTGGTGCTCACTGCCCAAAAATATGAGTGAGGCCGAGAGTTTTGGGTTTAAAGAAGGATCAGACATTTATGAGACTCTGGAATTGGAGAACATCCGCAATTGCTTTAGATAGCATAAAAGCATTCTAAGATATATCAACCTTCATGCTTCAGGGCATAAGTCAACCTCTAACTGGGGGCTAGGAAGAAATGTCCTCTATGGGCAAGTTCTTATAGTACGGGGTTTCTTGCACCTTCTTGTGAAGCATTTGGAAGTAGCTGCTGTTGGAGACAGGATGGGCCATGAGTCTGATCCAGTCAGGACTTTCCTATGTTCCTGAAATAGCCGAAGAGCAGTTGTTTACAAGGGTGAGGGAGAAAAGGAAGCACGTTCACAAATGGATTTTTGAGAAAGAAATCCTGCAGAACTAGCGGAAGGGTAAAGGGAAGTTACCATAGCAACCACCACCTCCAAGGCCACCGACTGCAGCATGTGAAAAACAGAAAAAGGAAGTAGCTTGAAAAGAAAATAAATAAAGGGGGGTTTGTCTACAGGGGGGAATTGACCAGTGACCAGAGTTGCTATTGCAGAATAAACTGCTCCTCAATTGCTGTTCTGGAACAGGTCCTGGTGTATCCTGATGTGGAGGCTCCATTCTGGAATAAAAGTCATTTTACTGCAAAATAATTAGTACGCTCACAAGCACGTACAAGGGGGAGCTGCTCTGAATAGGCATTCCAGTCAATCTGCCCATGTAAACTATCTGATGCTGTGTAAAGCACACACTGAGAATCAGGACTCCTGACTCTGCCATGTATTTCCCCTCTAACTCTGGGCAATTCACTTGCCTTCGCTGGGCCTCAGTTTCTCCCTCTACGTTTGATGATAATGCTACTTTCTTGCGTTACAGCAGTGATGGGTGGCTATTTGAAAACTCCATTTACAAATTACAAAGGGGTAGCCATGTTAGTCTAGTTCAGCAAAACAAACAAGGAGTCCTTGCTCACTTTTAAAGACTAACAAATTTATTTATCACATGAACTTTCGTGGGAGAAAATGATGAAGTGGGATTTTCTCCCACAAAAGCTCATGCAATAAATAAATTTGTTAGTCTTTAAAAGTGACACAGGACTCCTTGGCTATATCTACACTTGAAAAGTTAAGTCGACTTAATAAGGTCAACTTAAAGTTAACCTTATTAAGTCAACTTAACAAAAGTCGACTTAACTTTTCAAGTGTAGACACCCCCTTTTCGACCTTATTTAGTTGACTTAACACTTTAAGTCGACTTAATAAAGTGGATTTAGGCGCTAATCCCCACCCACACTAGCTTAAGTCGACCTAATAAGGTCGATTTAAGCATTAAGTCGACCTAAATCGAGGTGTTATTAAAATGACTTAACTTTTCCTTAAGTCGACTTAATTTGTAAGTGTAGACGCAGTCCTTGTTTGTTTTACGTTTACAAAGTGACTTGAGCTCTTTAGATGAGTGCCAAATATTATTAGTACATTTTGCAAACAAACTTTTTCTCTCTCTCCTAAGGCAGTGGTTTTCAAACCATGGGTCAGGACCCATTACTGGATCCTCAGGTACTGGGTCGTGGCGCCCCCTGCTGCAGCTGCCAAATGACTGGAATGCATTGCTCAAAGATGTGATTGTTGGATCACAGACATAAATAATTTTTTCACCTTGGTCCCAAGAAAAGTTTGAAAACTATTGCTCTAAGGGGACACACAACGGTTAAAGTTTTATCAGTGTGAAAGGAAAGGAAAATTATAACTGGTACATTTGAGACACCACTAAAAATGCCCTAAAATAACTATTCCCTATTTAAAAGTGTTGAAATGTTGCTACTCTGTGTTTGTACAGAGCCTAGCAGCACCATGAAAACCCTTTCTCAGTCAGTCCCTAGACACCTACTGTAATAAACACGAGTAATAATAATACATAATAAAGGTCTGATATCTTGGGAAATACCAAAGCTAGAAGTCTACCCACCCCATGCAAATCTGGGAATTCCAAATTCCCCTCTATCCCCCATGCCCTTTTAAACAGTATGCGTCTCCCATGCATAGCCATGATGGATTGGAAAGTATTAATCAGAGCTTAACCCTGTCATTGCTGCAAGACAGCTTATTGCCAGTTCTGAGCTTCAGACTGACGTAATTTAGAGAGGAGGGCAGTTGAGAAATAGTCCACATTTGAAGGAGAATGATGACGGTCATGTTGATTCTAATGCGCTTTGATGCAACTCTAGGGTTTGAGATAATAGAAGCAGCCCTGGCAGAAAGGAATTAGTGGGCAGGGTGCAGATGATGTGGACAAAGTTTCACAATACAGTAGATTTTGTCTTTAAATCTGGCCCTGTGTGCAGTGTGGGTACGAAAATGGCTGGAAATCCAACCTTTCCCCTTGGACTTTTGGGACAGGTACAATTAGGGGGGATTTACTCCAGCACTGCCCTTTGTTTGGGTTTAAAAACTTGATGGAGGCTTTGTCAAAACATAAACCACCCCCATTTTCCTCTTTCACTCATACCCTTATGTCTAATCAGCTTGAGCCATCAGTCCGTTCAGTTACTCTCTCCCACTACCACTCCAGGGCTATGTCTACACTTACTAAAGTTAGTTCGAATTAGTTAATTTGAACTAACTAATTTGAATAATTTTTTTTAGTTTGAATTAATTTAATTCAAACTAGCAAAATTTAGTTCAAACTAAGCATGTGCCCTTCATGGCACTTATGCCCTTCATGGCACTTGCTTAGTTCGAATTAGCGAATTGCATTGAGTTCAATGGGCCGGTTAGTTCAAACTAAGAAACTAGTTCGAACTAACATGGCCACATTGGTTAATTCAAACTAACTAGTTCGAATTAACCCTTAGTTCGAATAGCATATTCAAATTATTATGTATTTATTTATTTGTTTATTCCTTAATTCGAACTAACTTGCTAGTGTAGACATAGCCCTGGAGGGTGAAGTCCATTGAACAGCACAGAATTGCTGTCAATAAAATCAGCCCCAAATTCTCCCTTCCTGCAGGACAAAGAGATTTTTAACTCTCCAAGACTGTAGCTTGCTGTCTTTCTGCCTGCGGATTACAAACCTTGATGAGCCAATAAAAGTAAAATATTGTCTGGGGTGAGGGAGGAAGCAACTCCTGAGATCTGGTATTCTCTATGGCCTTCATTTCCTCCTCCTCATCATCCCAGTAGAAACATTCTTTGGCAACAGAGTTGGCTGTGATCCTCTCAATGCAACCAGTCCTTCATAAAAGATGGTCAAGGGCTAGGGCTCAGCAGATGTGCGTTCAGCTCTCTACTCTGTTGCAGATTCCATATGACCTCTGGCAAGTCACTTAGGATGAGATTTAGAGGGCTCAATTTAAAAGACCTGCAAGAGTCTTGATTTTCGGAACGCACTGGTCTATCTGTCCTCTCTCAGGTGTCTCAGTCCGAACCGCCAAAATTCAAGACACCCCAGATCACTAGCTATTTTTGAAAATCTTGGCCCCAGTCTCTAGGTGCCATTGTTCCACCTCTGTAAAATGGGGGGAATTAATACTGACTGTCTCCCAACCTTCACCTGTCTTATCCATGTAAAATGTAATCTCTGTGTAGCAGAGATTCTCTTACCCTGTGTATGTACAACATATGGCAGATTGGGGCCCCATTCTCATCTGAAGCTAATACCAGTTCCTTGGAACAGACATATTGCCCACACCAGATATCAACAATACAGTCTAGTGTTAAACTACTGCTTTCCACTTGGGAAGCCACTGCCTAATCTATAATTTTGGTCACTCATCTGAACATTAAGCAAGGAGATTTGAATCCAAATAAATCCCCAGGGTTAATAAATGCACAGGAATATCTGCAGGGACAAATGAAACCATTTTTCTGCCTATTGTTTGACTGTCATATAAACACTTATATATTAAAGAAAAAAATTTAGCAGCTGTAAGTAATACATAAAGGTTTGTTGTATAAAAATGAATTATGCAAATATGATCTCTCTTCTTGTGAGTGCAATAATAAAAATGTAAAATAAATCTTAATAACATGTCTCTAACTTAAAATGCTAAGGGGCAACATAAGGGAAAGAAGGAGGGGGGGGAGGGGAAGAATTCAGATGTTTATTATTGGCTCCAATGCTGACTCCGACATGTCTCATGTTCTTGGAGAAAATTGAAACATCTAATGTCAAATAAGATCTCCATGGTCTAATTCTTCAATCAGAGCCCTGGGGGATAATGTATCCAACGTGACAATCCAATAAGCTTTCACATCTTTATCCATTCGTTATCAAGAAAGCCCCCACACCGCTGCTTAGATATAAAAAATACCTTTAAAAATCATTATTTCTTCCATTGTAATAAATATCACGAAAGCAATGGGCATAATTTAAAAAAGGGATAAAGATGGGGGAGTGAGGCGTGGCTGATGGAGTAGTAACAGTATCTATCTATCTATCTATCTATCTATCTATCTATCTATCTATCTATCTATCTATCTATCTATCTATCTATCATCTCCAACAATACATGTTGTAGAATTTCATCTTGACTTATGAAAATTTACCTTGTGGCTCACTGGCTCCTCTGAAGTTTTGTCCACTAATGGGTTAGCATTAAATTCTAAGGTGGGGAACTAATAGCAACTGAAAAGATCAGGTTCCTACGATAAGGATAATTGAATCTCAGGATCCCATGCACAATCAGGAAGGATTTCCTCTCCCAGTTGTATAACAAAGCCTGACTGGCCAGGTGCATTGTGGGTGCATCCTCTTCCTCTGAAGCATCAGGTAGCCATCAATACCTGAGACAGATGGCATGCTAGATGGACCACTGATCTGAGCCAGTCAATGGAGAAAGAACATGGTGTTAGATGAACCGGTCATCTGACCTGTTATGGAAGGATGACAGCTATAGAATAGATCATGCATTGATCTGATTTGCTAGGTGATAGTTGATGAGATACTAAAACAGATGGGCTGAGGGGTGGGTGTAGAATGGTGGGAGGCAGGATCCCAGTATAGACGGGCTGATGCTGGTACTGCAGGAATCAGGAACGTGAGCTAGACAAATGAGTGATGTGACCATATATGCATCAACAGACTGGGTTGCGGACAGTCAGGTCTACTGTTTAGAGTGGGAGTCAGGCCTAGGGGTCACAGGCCATGTGCCAGACCCAAGGGTTGAGGACATCACACAGGCTAGCTGGCTCATGGAGACATCAGAAGCACAGCTGAGGGCCTTACTCCAGGCAGTAACTCCACTGACAGGGTCAGGGGCACCTTCTGGGTGCCCTCAGACTTGGTTCTCAGGGTGGGCTCTGTGAAATGCCTGCAACAGATTCAGGGCATGGATGTAATTTGCTGGTTCCCAGGACCATTGGTCTGGGCTGTAACCATCTCAGTCCACCAAGTATTGATGCTGCCACCTGACTCATCGGGAGTCAAGGATTTGCTGATCTATATACTCATTATGTCTTTGGCCTGTTCCAGAGGGGTGCGGAGGACAGGTTGATGTAGGAAGAGGTTCTCAATAGATGGCTTTAGAAGGGAGACATGAAATATGGGGTGGATCTTGAGGAGTCAGGTAACTTCAATCTGAATGTTTACTGGGTTGATCTGTGTCTCTGTCTTGAAAGAGCTCGATATCGGTGGCCCCATTTGACAGGGGTGCAAATAGATTTATGACTGTGTGGGGACAGCCAGACTTTGTCTTCTGATGCAAGGCTGGGGGTAGTGTGGTAGGCCTGGTCAGAGTGATGTTTAAATGCTTTTTTAGCTGTTCCTGGTGGAGATAGGTAGCTAGGTCTGTGACAGTGGGTACTGGAGAGTTCATGGTGATGTCTGGAAGAACATAGGAGTGAAAACCATAGCTGGCAAAAATGGGTTTTGCTGGGTAGAGGCATTATCACTGAGTGTCTGGCTCTTCCTGGGAGGCAGCTCTGTTGTGATTTGGGGGGGGCAGGGGAGAGGAATTCCCTCAGCAGCAATATGGTACGTAAGGGGAACTCCCAGGGCCAGACACATGTGCCGGCAAATGGCTGGTCTGGATTCCCTGAAATGGACTGCCTAGAAGTGTGTGTGGGGGGGGGGGATGCTGCCCCCATGTCTCCCACTGCACTGAGGCTGAAAGCTGCCTCCAGCCCAGGGCAGAACGAGGCTGGGAGCTGCGACCCCCTCCTCTGGCCCCCTACTAGACCTGAGCACACAGGATCCCCAGCCCAGATGCAGTGAGGGCTTCCAAGTTCCCTAATCTACCTGGCTGGATAATTCACACGGCTCCCTGCTGGTCTCTCATCCCCGGGTGCTGCTCTGACAATCAGACATCCCAGGAATTCTCTTATGGGGGCTGCGAGGGCAACGCCCGCAACGTCCGAAGCTTGGAAAGCTGCTGGGTGACCAGGAGTAAGTCATTTCCCTCGTTGCCTACAGCGAGAGGGGATGGAGGGGCCATGCACACGCTGCAGCGGGTGCCAGCCTCGCCCTTCACAAGGTGCAGGAGGAGAGAGGCAGGAGACTCTGAGATGCACAGAGTCTCCTGCACCCCGCCCCTGTTGTGAAGGATCAGCCCCGTGCCCCCCTCTTCCAAGGTGGGGTGGAAGGCTGCTCCCCATCCAAGCCAGCAAGGACCCCTCAGCACCTCCCCATGTGTTATGAAGGGCCAACCTACCTCCCTTCAGGAGGGATGGGTGGGAGGTGTGTGTATGAAGCTGCCCGGGGCTGGGCAGGAGCAGGGGACAGTTCTTGCTGAGGGTGAGGGAGGAGGGCAGCTGGCCAGGCTGGCCCTAGGGAGGGGGGGGGGCAGGAATGCAGGAGGTGCTCCCACCTTGTGTGCTAAACAACCAATCCAGCTCCCCTTCCCTCTCCAGGCAAGGAGGTGGGGTGAGGGTGAGGCTGCCCTGTCCCAGCCAGAACCAAGCTGCTGCAAGGGACCAGCAACTGTGCATGCTGGATAACTGCATGGGAGGGGAAGTGCGGGGGTGGATTTGCACCCCCCAGCCTCACGTCCTTCCCCTGAAGGTACAGACCCCCCCTCCCCGCTCCCCAGGGCAGCTTGGGGATGGGGCTGCAACCCCTTCTGCCTGGAGTGGGGGGGGAGTGGTGCAAATGTGGGCTTGGCCCCCAGGCGCCAATCACCCTCGGTAGGCCACTGTGGACCTGCTCTGTTTTACCCACTAGTGTGTGGGTGGTAGGCAGCCGAGAGGAAGGGGTCAATCCCCAGAAGTTTTAGAAATTTCTGCCCGAGCCAGGAAATAAATTGATAGCTACAGTGCAACACAATGCTTGTTGGCAAGCCATGGAGCTGAAAAATCTTTTCTAGAAAGGTGTAAACCATTTCCCAGGTGGTCCAGATGGCATGGTGGGGGGCCCAGTTTACCATTTTGGTTAAGAAGCTGACTACAGCCAGGATCGTTGTATGTCCTTGGGAAGGCATCAGGTCCACAATGAAAACGGTAGCCCATGGTGGAAGTGGAATGGACATAGGCTGGAGAAAGCTGAGCGATTTTCTCAGCCAGTCAAGCAGGACAGTTAAATAGGCAGCCAGCCTAGCTGGTCTCATCAGGACATGAGAAGTACTTGCAATGAATTAGGATAGCAGAATATATAGACCCGTATTCTGATTCAGTCTCATTATTCCTGTAATCCTTTGTGATTCTGGAGACCAAAGGAAATGCAGTGAACTTCCCAGAAAGGACAGGGCTGTTTTGTCAAAGGAATCCTGGCAACAGATTGAACTCCGTGGGAACTGCCGGCTATGTTTTGAAATCCAAGGGAGCACATTTATTGGAGATGGGTACAAATTGCAGAGTTCTGATCTGAAGTTTCCAAAGTTGAGGAGATTTTGTTTTGACCCATGATACACTTGTACATCCGTCCGTCCTCCTTGGGGTTCACAGCTTTTGTGACTGACTCCTGCACAATCTGCCACATGGGATTCGGAACTTGGTGTTCTAACACCGGCTTGTGTTGCTGCTCCTTGCTGGAAGAGGTATGGAATTAGAAGAGGAAAGGTGTTCCCCGCTGAGACATAAAGCTAACAATATGCTGTGCTGTCAGGGTTGCCCACACATTAGCACATGCACATCAAGGTAAACAGCAGTCATTAGTTGCCTGTGGCCAACATGCAGATCAGTTTGCCCCCGGCACATTAACAAAGTGTTAATCATTCTTTTCAAATGAGTTTTCATGACAGTTGCAAGAATAACCCTGACACCAGCTTGAATCCTAGGTTTGCAGCCTTCAATCAGAATGTAAAGAGGCTGTGAAGTAATAACATAGTGTGAGTGAAGCTTTCATTTTGAAACCTGGAGCCATGCAAAGCTCTTCGGGTGTGGGGCTGCGTAGCGAACATCAAAACTCGGGCTAGGTGGACTGGGAAGTTTGCTAACAACTGGGAACTTCCAAAGGGGGAGCCCTGTCAGTCTGGTTCAGCAAAACAAACAAGGAGGCTTGTGGCACATTTAAAGACTAAGAAATTTATTTTTCGCATGAGCTTTCGTGGGGAAAAAATCCCACTTCATTGGATGCTTGAAGATGGAAAACTTACAGAATGGGAGGAAAATAAATGCAGGGAAGTGTAAGTCATAGGATCAGGTCAGACTGTTTCAGCAAATCAAAGCAGTTGTTTAGATTCAAACATTGTGGAACAGCATATTAAAAGGAGGGGAGGTAGAGGGAAGGCCAAATCACCTTTTGTAATAAGAAAGCCAAGAGGTATCTCTATTTAAGCCCAAGGCTATGGTGTCAAATTTTTGAATTCCAACTCTGCAGTTTCACTTTTGAGTGTACTTGGAGCCTGGTTTTGAGCACGTTGGCCTGAACTTTCCAGAAGACACTTTGGTCATGTTCTAAGTGAGTCCAAGGGCTCGTCTTGAACCAGCCGGGGGCAAAGTTATATGGAAAGATCTTGAGGCTTAATCTTTAACAAGCCTGTGGCTAGGTTTCAAGTGAATCTGAGTTTTGGAGTGAAGCCTGGGACGGAGTTTCAGAGAAGAAAGCCAAGTTCCGAGAAAGTCATGGGCAGAGTTACAAAGGAGCCTGGGGCTTAGTTTCCATTGAGGTCCATGTAATGTCCTGGCTAAGAGTTTGTGGGTGAGAGAGTATGCAGGTGACTTCTAGTGGTTGGCACGATTGTTTCCCCATGATCTGTGTGTAGATTCCCTGTTGAGGTTAGCTGCTTCCATGGTAACACTCCTGCTTTCCCTAGTACCCCACACAGCATTGTCCACAGCTCCAGGGAGCTTCTTTGATGGGGGTTGGACATTTATGGGGTCGGGGAAAGAGTGGGTTGGCAGTAGGTGTTCCTGGGAGGGAATGGGCCTGGTTTCCCCACTTTGTGGGGAGACTAAACTAAGGAGGTACCATCCCAGACTGTCTTCTCTTTCTGCAGCCAACCATCCCCCACCAAGAAGTGTGCCTAGGGCTAGCAAAGCTCCTTAAAAACAGAGGGAGGAGAGGGGTAACCAAGTACTGTGAGCCAGCTTGGAGGCAGAAGGTCCTGGCCTCCACTGATCTCCCAGGATTCAGAGTGTTTGTGGCCTATTTCACAACATGGGTGGGACATTGGACAATTCCTAGGTCCCCAAATTGGAACAACTGGGGTGAAACTCCATGAAGAACTGTGATTTCCTCCACCACAGTCCCCCAATTGTTTGTTCTAGTATTTATTACTTTTGAGCAATCCAGAATGTGCTCGTCTTTCACAGAAGCAAAGTCAAGGCACAGCCACCAGCCCCAGAAAGCGTACTGTCTAAATGGAGGTCGTCTTCAGTTCCCGTGCTACGCGCCTGTATTTCTGGGGGTTGGTGGGACAAGTGATAGCCCCCTTCCACCTTGCGCGTGCAGTTTATACACGTCTGTTGTCTGCAATGAATGGATCCCTTACACCAGGAGTGATTTTTCATGCCAGACTAAACAGTTTATGGTTCACATTTATACCTGTCTTGAAACGGGGCCAGTTCAAATGAGTGTTGCGTTGAGGTTGATTCTGGACCTGAAATTCAAGCTGTTGGAAGAGGAAGTGGGCAGGGAGAACCTACATGGACCAACAATAAAAAATGGCTCTCCCAGTTAGAATGATTGAGCTACACACATCTAATCTACTGAACAGGACAGGGGCTCTCTAGTTATTTCTACTAACTTGTCCTCTTTTCTCCCATCCCACCCAATTTATTAATTACGATCATTGTTTTATTATTTGTGTCACCATAGTGCTTAGAAACCCTCATCAAGGCCCAGGATTCCATGGTGCTAGGTGCTGAGTCGTGCTGGGGGCTAGTGAGATGCAGGAAATCAGACTAGATCATCCAGTGGTCCCTTCTAACCTCAAATTCTATGGATCTATGGTTCTAAACCCAAAACAAAAGATGGTGCCTGCCACCCACAGCTTATAATTTCAGAACAAGAGCCAACAGATGCGGGAGCACAAGGAAACAATGAGACGTATTAGTCAGCCAGTGGCCAAGCTGCTGTCTGTTCAGCCATTCGTTGCGTATTGCTTAAATCCTCGACCGTGAATTCTTTGGGACTCATGTTTATTAGCTTGCACAGTGTCTAGTAAAATGGGGGCCTGATCTTCTTTGGAGTCCCTTGGCCCTGTTCCAGTAAAACTAATAAATAACTATTGCCCTGTGGGGCCTTAAGACTTTTTTTGGAGTCCTTTTGTGCTATTACATTAGAAATAATAAACACTTGTGAACTGTTATCCTGGGGGAACTTCCTGATGGCCCACAGAATAAATTGTTCTCTGAGCCAAGGAGCTAGGGGTGGGTTTTAGGAGGAGGGGGCCTTCCCCTTACAATGTGATCAGCTGAATGGAAAGTAAAAAGAGAAAATCACTGACACAGACAATAATTTGCAGCCTATGCAATCATTTTCCATCAAGTTCATCTTCATGCCACACAGTCATATATATCAATAGACCTCCATCATTTCCACCTAATTTAGCAAAACCAGAACCCAAATCCATGGAAAGACTAGACCAAGAAGCAGAGCCTTAATTTTCCTCCAAATTGCATGGGAATAGATATTTGCTCAAGAAAATATTTTTTTAACATCTCATTAATGCTAATGCAACCCTGGCTCCATAAAAAAAATAGGAAGATAGGGCAATAGTGGATTAGCAAATTTATTCTGTGAGCGTAATATCTTTGGTCTGCATAAATAATATTCATTCCGAGAGGGCAGCTGTATATAATGAACAACTCTGGGCTCCATTAACCAAAAATGAAAGGCTGGAGGGCAGGGATAATCAAGGGGTGCAGAAGGGCTTCTGCCATTTGGAAGGAAGGCAGGCAGATCACAAGGTAGCAAAATAGCCAATGGGGAATATAGTGAATTGGAAAAGGTGGCGACTGCCTGGCAACAGAGTAGAATGGGAAGAGCGAGAGCATGTGACCAGTGGATTACAGTGGTCCAAAACAACCTTCTTTTGTTCTTACCCTAAGAACAAAGCATAGCATAGAGAAAAAGGATTTTAAAACCATGAAAGGTCTTCATGTCTATCTTCACGAGAGCTACTTAAACAGGTCTATCTCTATCCCCCAGCCCTAAACCTCTGGGGACTGAGTCTGTTTTCTGTAGGTTTCTCCTCCCTGTCCTTGAGCGACTATGTTTAAATCCAACCAAAATTCTTTGCTTTCTGGCCTTCTGCCCAGAGCCTTCGTGGTGAGCTGCAGAGAGATCAAGTCAGTCATCAAGGAAAATGCCTTTTTTACATTGTCTCTCAAGGAACTGCTGGGAAGTATATGTTAGGAAATCTCCCTCTTCCTGGGTGCATTTCCTGACTTTTCTTTACTGAACTACCTTTACATTAGAGGTGGATAAAGAAAGGAGTTTTTCAGGGGGCTGGCAGTTCTGAAAAACTGAAGAAAAACAAGTCATTCAACCTGAACCAAGTTTGTTTTCTTTGAGCGGAAATGAACCATTTTGCATTTGGGCTCAGGTTTACTTAACAGTGAAGGAAATGAAGGGTTGGGAGAGGAGGAGTCCAGGATCACCTCCTAACTTTTTGCCCATTGGTTAGAACACTCAACTGGAACATAAGAGACGCGGGTTCAATTCCCCCTGCCCGTGAAGCGGAGCAAGGATTTGAAATTGGGTATTCCACATTGTTATTGCCCTAACTACTGGGCTACAAGCTCTGAGGTGGTATTCCTTGCCCATGCAGCTCCTCGTTTGTGGAATGGCAGCTAAGTCCCCAAATTGTTCTTGGCTGAGTCTATTCCGTGAATAAGGGTCAAATTCGCAGAGAGTTTTGGGTCGATGGAAACTATATTTTTCTGCAAATGAACTATTTGTTGAAAAACGTCACCAGCTCCACCTGGGACTCTCAAAACCATAGGGTTAAAAGACACCACAAGGGTCATCTCGTCTAACCACCCCGCCCCCCCCTCCACCAAGATGCAGGATTGGTCCTCCAAAGACCATCTAGTCTGTCCCCCACGCTGATTGAGGATGAAGTATGCCTAGGCCATCTTGACAGGTGTCTAGTAATTCAAGGCACAAGGATACAAGTAGATTCTCTCTTCATTTTCCTAATGGGCACTGACACATCCCACTCAGTACCTAAAATTCATTCAACCAACTGAGGTCCAGGCAGTAACCTAGTTACTTCTCATCCCAAAAGCTTACAACATAGGTTTGTCGCATCAAGGCTCCTCTTGTGTTTTTCATCCCTTTTCCCTTCTTTGTCATCCTTCAAATACAGCAGCACTGGCCTCTTCCTCTGCCTGCATCAAGCCTCGCCATTCATTTCCTTTTCCCAAGCAAGCAAGTTCTCCATAACAGAAGAAAAAGAAATGAAAGGTAACAATTATCTCTTCCAGGCTGTGTGCACGTAAATGGTCTCTAACAATAACAGTGCTTCGCACTCTTCATCTTCAAAGTGCTTTCCAGGCACTAACTAATTAATCCGGATAGCACCCTGGCATGTGGGGAGGTAAGGATTGAAACACATCCATACCACCTTGGACTTCAAAGCTGCAAAATTTGGTCCCCAGAGACAATAAGGGAACGTTCCCCAGGGCTTCCTGCTCTGCCTGCAGTCTCATCCTGCATGTACTCTTTTAATATGTTTTTTACGTATCCATTTCCAGCAGTTTCCCTCCTTTTTTAAAAAGTAAAACACCACCCTAGCAATATTTCATTATGTGCACTTATTACCAGACAGCAGTAGAACCCATGGATTGGCACAGCACCTGCCATCAATTCTTTCCATGCGCATCTAGCTAACTGGGGGTTTTATGTTGCCACCCGCCACTGGGTTATTCAAGCACCTTACATTTCAAATCAAGAGTGAAGAAAAGTCCTTGTCTACAACAGCCCAGTTCTCTATCTACTAGGTCACACTGCCTCTCCCTTGTAGGAAGCGTCCTTTCATTTTGGCTAAAGCTGTTTGGAAATGTTCCAAGAAAACATTTTTCATCAGAAAACACAGATGTGTGAAACCAAAACTGTCTACAAGGAAGGGTCTGTAGCAAAGAATTGTGAAGCAATATTATCAACGGCTACGTCTACATTTGTAAATTTAAGTCGACTTAGCCTGGCCACACTTAAATTTAAAGTCAACTTAGGCGGGAACTTACAAAGTCGACCTAGAGTGTCCACATTGGACACCTAGGTCGACTTCTAGGGGCTAGGGGGACCTTGGGCAGGTCCACGGTGGCAGGGGGGGCACCCTTTGCCTAGTGCCAGGGGGCTCAGCCTTTGCCCCATTGCACTTGGGTACAATGGGGCAAAGGGGGACAGGGACCCTGGCAGGGCATAGGGGCAGGGTGGGCAGGGCTCTGCCCTGCCCTTTGAGGGGGCATGCCAGGCTCCCCTTGTGCCCCCCCCAGCAGAGAGGGCAGTGGTGGAGTCCTGGAGTAGCCCTAAATTGACTTAGGGCTACTCCAGGTCTACACTGGCTAAAGTTGACTTTAAGAAGTTGACTTAAGCCTAAAGTCGAATTAAAAGGAGATTTAATAAAGTCAACTTAATTTTCATTAAGTCGACTTTATTTTCCTTAAGTCAACTTAAGGAAAGTGTAGTATAGATGCGGATTAAATTAAGTCGACTTAAGCAAGCTTAAATCGACTTAATATCTAAGTGTAGACACACCCAACGAAAGTCCTGCAGCACCTTAAAGACTAACAAATTTCTTTGAGCATAAGCTTTCCTGGGCTCCAACCCACTTCTTCAGATACGTTTGACGAAGTGGGTTGGAGCCCATGAAAGCTTATACCTGAAGAAATGTGTTAGTCTTTAAGGTGCCGCAGGACTCGCACTGTTTTGCTGTACACAGATTAACATGGCTGCCCCTCTGAGTCAATATTATTTTTTGGAAAAAAAAGAAAAAGTTTTTGAAATTGTCTAAATGTCCCTTTTTGATATTTTCAAAATGAAAAGGTTTGCTTTGGGGTTCAAAATGACTTCTTGCTTCAAAATGTTATTTTTGAAACTTGTATTACATTTTGGAAACATTGCAACTGACCTTATTTTATAAAGTGTGTGGGTGGTGGTGGTGTGTGTGTGTGGGGGGGTTATTATTAGTTTGAGAAAATTTTCAATATTTTGATTTCTTTGTCCCAATTTGTGGCAGAATAAAGGGCCAACATCTTAAAAACTCTGAAGGGATGGGAAATCTGTTTTCTACTCAGCTCTAATTTTAACATCTAGTTTAGCTGGAGTTGTGGGCAGGCCTTGGCAGAATACCAACACTTCCTTTTTCCAGCCTGATCCCCATTTATAAATCCCATCCAGACAGACTGGTAACCACGTTGTCTACCAGCTTGAAGCAGGAATTATTTGGGGGAGGTTCTATGGCCCGGGTCATACAGGAGTCAAACTGAATGATCACAGTGGGCCATTCTGGCCTTAGAATCTGTGAACACACGGATATGACCAATTGTTGAAAATATTTTCAGACCATGATCAGTTTCCCAAAGCATACCTGGCCATAAAGGGACAAACTATGAAGACCAGGAGATGAGAATAGTCCCTTAAAACTTTTTGTTGCAATTTTTACAGCGGGCGGGAGCAAGACAGAGAGTGAGAGATAGGAAAGAACGTCTTAACTGCTTAAGAATAGAACTTCGAGGTCATCCTTCAGTGCAAGAGAACAGTTAAAGGTATATAATATCCACTGGTAGAAGGAACAATAAAGTATCTTTCAAAAAAAGGAAACAGACAACATAAAAATCCCCCCAAATGATGATCTTGTTCATCAAATCAGCGTCATAGTCTCTGGTGACAATGTCCAGAGGGGGAGCCGTGTTAGTCTGTGTACAGCAAAAACGAGAGTCCTGTGGCACCTTAAAGATGAATGAATTTCTTCGGGCATAAGCTTTCATGGGCTCCAACCCACTCAGTGAAATGTATTGGTGCTAATTAAACAACAGCAGGTGTTAACAGGGTCATCTCTACCTCTGGGAGGTGTCAGGGAGGATTCTGGGGAGCAGCCAGAATTTTTGCCTTAGTCACTTTACTGAGCTAATGGGAAGGGGAAGCAGAAGCACACGCCTTCAAAAGTGAAGGGAAAGGGGAAAACGCGGCTTCTCGGCTGAGGATGATGAAGCCGGGAAGTGATAAAGCCTCTCGTTCACAGTGTAATTGGATTTTATGTGTTGGCGGCAAGAGATGATTATTCTCTCAAATAAAACACTCTCACATGAGTGATGACCGTGTAGAATTACCATGGCTAAGGCGGTTAACAACGAGGATGCTTTGCACATCTTCTGCATCTTTCATCCAAGGATCCAAAACTACTTTACATGCAGTAATTAGCTGGGTTTCCTGATACCCCGGCGAGGTCCGTATTGCATGCCTCTATTGCAGGGTGGGAAACTGGCTATTTCCACTGGAGTCTGTCACTGGTCACATTGCAACTCTGTGAACACTGGGGATATCTGCCATGTGGTCCTTCTACCAACCCTATAAAGCACAAACTCCTATTGACTTCAGTGGGGTCACGATTCACCTCTTGTGTCCACTCCAAAAAGTGCTGCCAACAATAGAGGTGGTGCCTGGGTTTAGATATGTTTTGGACAAGGGTAACCAGGATGTCTTCCACCACTGCAATGCCCAGGAGAACAGCCGAGTTGTGCAAATAAGTCCTCTCAGCACTGTCTCAGAGCTCTCTGGCCATTGCTTGAATGGCCTGCCCAGTCTGCTCTCTCACTCCCCTTCCCTGCACCAAGGGCACTGTGCATTTCATGGAGGAGAATTGTGCGCTCTTTCCACAGTGGGCAACTCTTCCACCTCTGGTTTTTACTTCCCCTGCTTCTCCTGCTGGCCTGTCTCAGAGGAATTCGTCCGAGGAGCATGCTGCCTGCTGTTGCCATGTACGGGCGTTGTGGAGATCTGGGGAGGCAAGGCTATCCAGGGCTAGCTGAACTTGGCCATAAGCTGTATTTCAGTGTATGATCAGGTGACAAGCCAGGATGGTCCTTGCTCAGAACTGAGAGAGAAAGGGACTGAAGGTTGCATCTGCCGTCACATGGCCCGGGACAATAGCACGTCTGCCTCATGATGGAAAACATGCGCCCCTTCTACAATGAACTGGGTGGAATCCAGGAACGCCTCCTACCCTAGAGCAGGAGCTGTTTCTGGGCACCCTTCAGTGCCTTGTGAGGAGGCTGAGGAAAGCCATGCCAGTTCTCCAGTTTGGGAAGTGACAGCCATATTGCTGGGATCTCAGCATCTATTCATTGAGACCCAGGGTTCAGAGGCAATGGCTGAGCCAGCTCAGCAATGGGAAGGGGCAATTTTACAGGCTGGAAAGCAGAGAGAAGAGTTTTCTGCATTCTTATGTGAAAGGACAGCTCTAGCCTCACAGGAGGGGGGAAGAGTCCACCTTCCCCCTCACTCAGGGTGCGTCTACACTTGTAAATTAAGTTGACTTAATTTACTCTGTGTTTACACTACATTTTCCTTAAGTCGACTTACGCAAGATGCTTAAGTTGATTTAAGGAAAATTAAGCTGACTTTACTAAACCTGATTTAAAGTCGACTTTAGGCTTAAATTGACTTTCTAAAGTCGACTTAAGCCAGTGTAGACCTGGAGTAGCCCTAAGTTGACTCTAAGTCGACTTAGGGTTCTCCAGGACTCCCCCACTGCCCTCCCTGCCTGGGGGGTGGCACAGGGGGAGCCTGGCATGCCCCCCTACAGGGCAGGGCAGAGCCCTACCCACCCTGCCTCTATGCCCTGCCGGGGTCCCTGTCCCCCTTTGCCCCATTGTACCCAGGTACAATGGGGCAAAGGCTGAGCCCCCTGGCACTGGGCAAGGGGTGCCCCCCCCTGCCACCGTGGACCTGTCCCAGGTCTCCCTAGCCCCTAGAAGTCGATCTAGGCATCCAGTGTGGACGCTCTAGGTTGACTTTGTAAGTTCCCTCCTAAGTCGACTTAATTTTATAGTGTGGACATGCTAAGTTGACTTAACAAAGTCGAGTTAGCTAACGTCGACCTAAATTAACAAGTGTAGACATAGCCTCAGACAGTCCCCTTCATTGCTGTGTCCTCAGGCCCCCAGTTCTCTCTCTGCTGACCGTGTTGAGTTCTCCTTCAGCTCAGCCCATGGGAAGCTCCCCTTTTGGGCTTCAAGGGCCACTGTTTCCAGTAGTGCCTGGTACGGTATCCATCCCAACTGGCTGAACCATGCCCCAGGGTGAAAAAATATCAGCTCAGTGCACAGGAATCATGGCATGATGCCTGGAACCAGAGAATTTTATTGCATGGTGGACACCATGGTCAGCACACCTCCAGCAATGGCTCTATTGGCCTATGGTCTTCTGCAGCACCCACCTCTGGGGTACAGCATGACAGCTATTTAATAGTGCACAGCGGGCCACAATCTAGCTTAGAAAAGGAAATCACTGAAGTGATTCCTATCGACGCACATCTAGTATAAAGGCTTAATACTATGGTGACAGGCAGCAGTATTAAGCCTTCACACAGATAACCGCAATAATTCTTTTTGTGTTCAAAGTGCTCTATAAATGCCTCCTTGTTAAAGAAGACCGTAATAATTGAAACTGCAGGGAGAAATGAAGGAAGTGGAGTGTAATTTACCCTGGACGAATACACGTCCAAATTACCTCCGTGAAAATGTGCCAGGGGATCTTTACACTCAGATAAATCTGCAGAGAGAGAGACAAAGAGAGGAATCTTAACATTTATTTCCTCCTATTAGGGCACTAGTCTAGGGGCTTGGGAGACCTGGGTTCAAGTTTCTGTTTTTAATGGGCTGCCGTGCTCTGCTCCAGAGCTGCATGAAGTGATTTCTTTGTTTGTTAAGCTCCTCCGTCTGCTGCAGGTTTTGGAGCTGAGGTGCCTGGCTCCCTTTCTGGATCTGGCCTTTATCTGTTACATGTGAAATGGCAGCCCCTGTCCCCTCCCACCCCCAATCAGATTATTGTAAGTGTTAGCACAGGCTTTTTGGAGTTCCTGAGAGAGAAACTTCTGAGGGGCCTGAAAAAGCTGGGCAAGCTGCTTTACTCTTATCTATTTGTATTACAGTAGCAGCTCAAGGCCCCAACTAAGCTGATAGTGAGGCTGTGCTAGGTGCTGTACAGACACAGTTAAAAACAGACCCCACACAAGGAGCTTGCAATCTCAATAGATCAGAGAGAGAAAAGAAAGCATCACTGTCTCTATTTTACAGACTGGGAACCGGGGCAGAGTGGGAAAGATGAATAAGTGCCCTACCCAAGGTCACGCAGGGAGTCTGTGGCAGAGGTTGTATTGAAGCTGGGTTTCCTGTGTCCTATTCTAGTGCCTTCACCACTTGTCCAGCCTTCTCCTGTCCTGTTGGCTCTCTGTTGTGTGTCACCCTGCCACATCAACGTTGTGTAGGTGGCTGGTTTACTGGGCTACCCAGCCAAAGTTTATAGTGCTGAGTGTGGAGTTGGATGTGAACTAAAATCCTCAATACGGCCATCACTGGCTCTCCACTCCATGCCCCACCTTTCCACACTCTGGCAATTTCCAGATCTGGAAACGGACCTCGGCTCTGACCCTCAGCTTCGATTCTGGGCTCCAGTAATTGGCAGTTGGCTTTGGTGCCAACCCTCAGCTTTGTTTCCCAACATGGTGCCTGCTCCACCCACAAGACCTGACTCTTGCTCTGGTGAATAGGCCAGATGGCCTACATCCCAGTCCATGAAAAGTTCAAAGTGGAAATAAGGTGTAAATTTTTAACTATGAGGGTAATTAATCATTGGAACAACTTCCCATGGGCACCACTACATTTAAGAATCATTGAATGAACTCTTTAATGGAGGGGAAAGATGGCCCCATGACCTGTGTTCCATCCCTGCTTCTACCATAGCCTTCTGCTGTGATCCTAGGCAAGCCGCGTAATCTCTCTGTGCTTTTCCCAGTCCCCAACTGTAAAATGAGGATCACACTTCCTTTATAGGACTACTTAGACTGTAAGTTCTTGGGCCAAGGAACGTTCCCCTAAACATCTGTATGGAGAGAGACACAACCCCTAAGACAGAAGCTTGTCACTTAGTGCCACGCTGAAGAGTTGATTATTCAGTACTGATTCAGAGGGAAGAGTACCACTGTTGATTGGTGGCCGTCCAAGTGCAAGGTCTACCCTTGTTTGATTTTGACCTCCCAGGATCATTGGTGACTTATAGTTTTCCACATATTTTTCATATCTGTGCAGGACATTTTGTCTAACAAGAGATATGGGGAGAATATACAATCTATAAGGTACTAGACAAGACTCACTGGATCATAGAGCTCTGCTTCTAAAATTTGTATATTCCCACAACACAATGAAAGAGAGTCAGTCCTTCTGTACACATTAACCTTTGCATGCTGGACCAACAAGGAGAGAGAATGCCTTCATCCAGGTATTTCTGATGGTTAAACAGGCAGACGCTAGCATTATAATTAAATGCAACCTGTAAATGGTCCTTTGGAACTCACTGCTGCAGGACATTCTACTATATTATGCATTAAAATAATGATACTTTGCTTCCTTTGTCAAGTGCTTTGAGGGCCATGGATGAACAACCGTGCAGAAGGGCTTGTTGTAATATCTGAGTTTTCACAGATTCATAGATTTTCAAACCAGAAGGGACCGATACATCATTGTGTCTGATGTTCTCTGTATCACAGGCTGCTGAAATTCACTGAGTTAACATGAGACCAATAGCTTGCCTAGGCTAGCATGCCTTCCAGGCTGTTAAGAAAGGATTAACCATTGACGTGGCAAGAACAGCCACAGCAGTTACATAAAAGATGAGGAAAAAGTTGTAACTCACAATCCTCTGGCTCCTTGATGCTAACCATCACCTGGGGGCTGGAAGGAACTTCTCCATAGAGAAGTGTATTGCACTGTTAGGTAGAGTTTTATACCTGCCCTTGAAGCATCTAGCTCTGGCCACTATCCAAGGCAAGTCACTGGGCTCCCCTCCATTGATCTACTGCAAATTTCATCCTTTGCCCCTTGGTGTCAAACCCTTCTTGCAGACACCCCTGCCTGAGTCCCTGGAGGGTGCCAGGAGCTGCCCCTTCTCTGACTTCCTGGGTCAGGTGGAGTTCTGAAAATGGAATGGAGCTGCCACATCCAGTTCTCCCCTCCTCTGGTTGCTAAGCAATGGCTGTGCTCTCCAAAGTCACTGATACAGACCCTTGACTGCTGCATTTCACTATTTCATTTGCAATTTAAATTCTCTGACAGGCAGAAGCAACCAAGCTGTTCACTTAAGATTGCAAAAAGTTGTATTGAAATACAGGGAATATCCAGTGCCGTGAGCCCTTCAGCCATTTCTCTTTGATAGCAACAGAGGGTTGGGAAGAGAGGGGCAGAGGGGGAAGGCGAGAGAAAGAGATGTATATGTGTTGGAGGGATGGAAGGAGGCCTGAAGGGGGAAAAGGGGGGAGAAGAAGGAAGGAAGGGAGCAGAGAGAGAAAAGATGAGTTTATGAGTGAGAATTATTACAACTGAGAATTTCCAGTCTGTTTCCATTGGATTATTGTGTTCTCTCCCTGCCTGGATCAACTCCAGTCTCTTTAAATGCCCAGCTCCCCTCTTTGTAAGTGGCCGTTTTTCATCATTCCCCTCCTGTTACAATGCATTCTCATAGGGCTGTTCTCTTGTTTTGTAGTCAAGGCACAAGCTGTGCCTACATGTGCTGTCCCATTACGGTTTCCTGAAGTTCCCTGGGTGTTTACTCCAGCTGGCCGGCTTCCCCAAACCATTGTAGGCGTCAATGGCTTTGGATCTGGGGGAGGGTGGGCACCGTGCCCCCTTGTTTTAACTTGGGTAGAGTTTGTGGGGGCCACGGTGCTCCCTTCTCCCCAAAGTACACCCATGGAAAAACATGGTGGCATGGACCCCTGATTCCTCCAGTTCCAGCACTGGTGGCCCCTCTCTCCCTGTTTCTGCAAAGGTTCCAGCACCCTGATCTGGATTTGTTTCTGAAGAATGACTTAGTGTGGTGATATCTCCTGATTTGCCCTAGAAATTGGAATAGCCCATCACTCACAGCTAAGAGACCATCTTTAGGTCGGCTAATGAGTGGTCTGGGCCAAATGTCACAGATAGATTGAACCCTGTCCGTATCTGGAGTCTGCCACCAGACGCCTATGTGGAGCATATTTAGAGAGGGGAGTCTTCTATGCAATGGCTATGAGTGGCCATGGAACCTGTCCATGGGGCAAACAGTACAGTACCTTTACCATGGGAGCCTTTATTTCCCCTTAGAGAGTTGGGGGTAAGAGGTAATATCATTTATTGGCCCAACTGTTGGTGAGAGGGACAACAGCTCTATGTATAATACATGAATGTAGTGCGTATGGTGGAAATGCTCCAAGCTGATGGAAGAGAACTTAACTTCTGCCTCGGTGAGGGGTGGTAGCTATGTGCGCAGGAAAAGCTCTCCCACCATCAAAGCACTGTTCACACCAGGGCTTAGGTTGATGTAATTTACATCACGGAGGGGTGTGGATTGTTCACACCCCTGAGCGATATAATGTATATCAAGGTAAGCTGTAATGTAGACAAGGTCAAGCTTCCGAGCCCCACAGAATTCTTCTTCAGGTCCGGGAAACATATTCAGTGTCACAGCTCAATACAAAATGGCCGAGGTGATTTAGTATAAGTAGTTAACACGTGTTTCAAGGGACCAATTAACTACGGTTTCAAGGAGGAAAAGAGGGGAGGAGAAAGGCAGCTGGGGACTGGGGGGTTGCTTGTGGATTATAGATATTTGTAATAAGCCATAAATCCAGTGGACTATAACCCACTTTGTCAGTGGGTTATACATCTGACGAAGTGGGTTATAGTCCACGAAAGTTTATGCCAAAGAAAATCTGTTAGTCTACAAAGTGCCACAGGACTCTCGTTGTTTTTTGCCATAAATCCAGTGTTTCTATTCAGTCCATAACTTTTAGTGTCTAGCAAAGTTATGAAATTAAGCTCCCAGGCGAGTCTTTTGAAAGTGCTGTGCGGATTTCCTTGGAGGATGGGGACTGAGAGGTCAGATGTATAGTGATCACTTTGTGAAAAGGGTTTGTCCGCAGGTGGTAGGGTGGTTTTATCTTTTATCATTTTTCTGTGTGAGTTTATTTGAGAGTACTGTCTGGTTTCACCCAGACAGCTGTTATTGGGACAGTTAGTGCAATGGAGTAGGTACACCAGACATTGAGATAGGCGTGTGTAGGATCTATGGACCTTGAAAGAAGTGTGTGTGTGTGTGTGTGTGTGTGTGTGTGTGTGTGTGTGTGTGTGTGTGTGTTGATCATTGTATCAGTAGAGATATGGCTGTAGGTTTTGCATCTGTTATTCTGGCAGGGGCTGGCGCCGCTTTGCATTGATGCATCCTGGTCTGGGGGAAGTTTACCACTGATGATGAGCTTGGAGAGATTGGGGAGTTGTTTGAAGGCCAAGAGAAGGGGTTCAGGAAAGATAGTTTAGGATGGGGTCACCATTGAGTATGGGTTATAGTTGTTTGATAATGGATTCCAGTGAGGAGTGATAGATGACAAATCAGAGTGTGCAGTCAGGGTGGGTTTTGTGTCTGTATGGAAGCAGGTTCCTTCGGAATATTTGGGTGGCCCGTTCCACGATGAGATCTTCTTCTCTGGTGGAGTGTCCGTCTTTGGTAAAGGCGGTTTTGAGTGTGTTAGGGTGTATATCTAGGACTTTCTCTCCAGGCATATTCTGTGATATCCGAGAGTCTGGCTGTAATAATAGATTTCTTGGTGTGTCTGAGGGGGTCATGGATTTTTGAAGGTAAGTGTGGTGATCCGTGGGGTTTTGTGTGTAGTTATCTGTAAGGTTCCTTTACTGAAGTTAACTGAGGTGTCCAGGAAGATGATGCTGGTGTGGGGAAGTTCCAGAGAGAGTTGAATGGCTGGGTGGTGGTTGCTGAAATTGTGGTAAGTCGCCTGTCCAGAGGATCAAAATATCATACATGTATCTCAGGTAGGTCACTGATTTCATGGTGCACTTGTCCAGAAATCCTCCTGCAGAGTGGCCTCTGGAGAGGCTGGCATACTGGGGAGATGTCCTAGTCCCCTTGGCTACTCCCATGTCTTGGACAAAGTGTTTACAGTTGAATATGAAATTGTGATGGGTGAGGATGAAATGGCCGCAGTTGGCGATGTATTCAGGCAAGCAGGAGTGCCGCTAAGGTTGGCTCAGTAGGGTGGCAGCTCTCTGTGTCTGACAGCTCCCTATCACCTCAGCTCATTTATCCATGCAGTTACTCCCAGAGAACATGGCTAAGATCCAGAGGTTGCACTGAGCCTTCCCGTGAACCCTCCCATTTTGGTTCTTGCCTCTCGTTCTGGAGCTAACCGACACAGGGCTGCTTTTCTGCTCTGAATCACAGAGCTGAGGCCCCAGAGTCATCACATGTGTGGCCAGAAGATGGAGCCATCCACCACAATTAGATTACATAGCCAGGAAAAACAAGGTGGGCCGTCACCAGCAGCCCCTCGCTGAATGAAATCCGGGGGTGGTGTTCAGAGCCAGGGCTCCGGCTGCTTTCCAGGCAGGCTGGCGTGAAACATTAACTCCCACAGAAAAATCTCATCAGCCATTCGGAGACAGCAGTTCCCCTTGTACGCTAGAGTTACACAGGGCTGAGCTGGATGCAAATCAGGCATGACTCTGGTGGAGTTGCACGGGTGCGAGTGTGAACAGAGTGGGACACACAGTGATGTGCACTGGTCCCTGGACCCCATGATGTGTCCCAGATGTGTTTGTACAGTACTCAGTAAAGAGCAAGTACACTCATACTTACCCATGTTAATTCACTCTCACATCCCCTCTGTGAGGATGGGATAATGTACCCATTTTACAGACGGGGGATTGAGGCACTGAGCAGGGCAGGGACCTGCCCAAAGGCACCCAGCAACAAACACAGGACTGGAATGCAGGATTCCTGACAGTCACATCTTAGTTCTAATTTAGACCAACAGCCCCTATAGCAACAAAGGGAGGTGAAACAGGCCAGCATGAGTTTTCCTAGTAAATCCACTTAGCCCTGGGATATACAGGGGGTTAAATCAGTCCCACAACTAGAGCCCAGCTTGGCATGTGAACTACTTGCCAGAGGGCTGAAGACATCATGACTTTTTATGGCTTCCAAACACCGCTGTCCAGCCCCACTGCTTCCCTCGTCAAATAATTTCTGAGTCCTCTTGCAGCTGGCCTGCAAGACTGTGGTGAAGGTGGGGCTTTGCCCACTGGGTTAGTTAGTGCAAGAAGAACTGTTCTGGTGTGTCGCACCATCAGGCTCTTGCTTATTCCAAGGGCTGGGGGAAGACTTGTCGTCTGGGATGCTGAGGTATCGTCTGCATGCTGTGAGGCACAGGGGAACTTAGCGCAAGAAAATCCTGAGCCTGTCAGATGTTTTCCGAGAGCACCCTCCAGCTCAGACACGTGGAGCCCAGCTCCCAAAAGCGGTGGATTTGTTTTATGAGGCTCTTACTCTCCCTGGCCAAGGGAAGCTCCCTTGGATCTTGAGGGGCTTGTTTCAGGTTGCCTGCCGCGCTCCTCAAGATTTGAATCTTTTTAACCTGCATTTGTACAGCGCCTAGCACAATGGGTCCTGTGCCAAGACTGGGGAGCCTAGGAACTAGCGCCATGCAAACAGTAAATGACAGCTCTGTTCTGCCAGCACACCTCACTCCTGAACTGCCTCGGCCCTTGCTTATCCAGTCTGGCTGGCCACATGGCCCTGCCAATGTCGCTTGATTCATGGCTGTAGCATACCGGCTATTGCGGTTCTCTGACCCGCCAGCACATTTCACTCCTCACCCGATTTGCAATGCCCAGGCAGTCCCATTTTCTGACGCCCCTCGTCCTTCATTCTGCCTGGCACCTGCACAGCTCTGCCTCTGTACTTCAGTCCTGGCCTCACTCTTCCTCCCGTCATCAGCCAACATGGCCGGTTGGCACTTCCGCCGAATGATCACCTGACATGCAGAGGCGGACGAGGCCAATCTGATTTTCAGTTGTGGCCTAAGAAAGGACTGGAATCCAGGGGCCTGAATCTGCTTGCCCTCTGATTAGCGTAAATCTGGAGGAACCCCACTGATGTAAACAGACTCACCGGTGTGAAAGCTGAGTAAGAGCCAAATGAGGCCACTAACCCTCGGGTGAGCCAGCAACTGCACTTGTGCGGCTCTGCCTTGCTTGAAACAAGTGTGATTCGCACCAGTTCACAATGAACTCACAGTGACTTTGCCTTTCTATATGGTTTGGCGCTGCTGCGTAAGCTGCCAGATTTACTGCATGGGAGCCTGAATCCCTCACTTCACCTACAGAACAGGTACCGTACGTCACAAGTTTGCTTTTCTCCCTCAGCTGTCCCAGTTCTAACCTGGAAGAGCTGTCTCTGGGGTCAGGCCTGGAGAGGTAACCTATACTGACACCACTGTCATGGGTCTGTCTCCAGTCGATGCTGAGGGATTTTGCAATGTGCTGGCCACAGATCCACCCCCAAATTCTTTGCACACAGGTCAGTTGTTTCTAGCAGCTTTCAGGCACTGGGTTGGAACTGAGCCAGCAGCCTAGAGTAGAGTGGCTCCTATATCCTATTACCCATCCCTTGCTGTGTGTTGTAGCTGACATCAAGACCTGGCCTCTCCACCGAATTCTCAGCTTTCTTTCCATTGCTCTTGTGAAAACAAGCCGGCCTCTGAAGTGCAGCAAATTGATTCTCAACGCTGCAACTGAGTTACAGGCCTGAAATTCTACCTCTTCCCCTTTCATCTTCTCCCTCTTACCTAAGCTCCCTGCATGGCAAAGAGAAGATCTTTCCCCCCTCACCGCACTACACCTGGCATCACTTTCAACCAGGCAAGGTCTGACCGGCGGAGCCATGGGCCACACGCATGTTGTTAAGTGAGCTGCAATTATACATCTGCAGCGGCAATTTAAGCCGTACTCCTCAACGGGGCCGTCAGGAGGGTGCCTCATCCCAGTGCTTTACGCTCCCTTCCCCGGCCGTTCAATCTGCAGGTGACATGACTTTTAGCATCTCTCTCCCTGTGACCCACTGCAATGGATTCCGAATGCACGGAGCCCAGGTGAAACGCAGGAGCCAGGGGTTGAGTGGACGCAGGATGAAACCAAGTCTTCCTGTTTGCAGGGGATGATGCAAACGTGGAGCTAGTCATGCATACCTCCCTGGCTTCACTGGTAGGGGAGCTGAGACAACAGATACTGTGTTCTCTGCTGGAGAAAACAATGTTGTGTAGGGAAAGCAAGATCAAGGGAGGGATGGAGGCAAGAGCCCTTGGCAAGAATATTGCTTTCAGACTGTGCCTACAGCATCTACACATAAGTGATGGCTATGAGGGGCATTAGGTAGACCTAGACATGTCCAAGACACCACTCTGGGGCGCACAGGACCGGCTTAACAAGCGATGTTGCAGGGATGGATTGAGCTGGACCGGCACAAGCGGTCAGGACCTGGCCTCTGCATCTCATCCAACACGGCAGTGAGTGACCATGCTATGGTTTCCATCATGAAGGTGCTTCCTACTGAGTCCCCACTGCTCCATGCTCCTGTCCATGCACTGAAGCCAGGGGGAGTTAGGCACCTAATTTGAGATTCTGGGCCTCAGAGCTCAAGTTGCTGGTAAGATCTGCTTTATTGTATCTAATCCAAATGATAGCATAAGTACAGCACAAGTTTCCCAGAGCCCTGGCCAGTCTTTCTGTCTGGGAGGACCAACCCGTCAAAGCACGGTCCCAAATACCAGAGGTTCAGCCGTGGTGTATGTCTCCTGAATGCACTGAGGTTACAAGAGGGACAAACTTGGCCCTTTGGGTATAAACCAGGGGTCTCCAACCTTTTGTCAGAAGATGGCGCAACTCTCATAGGTTTCAATGGCAACTGCCCTTCAGAAGTAGATTGCGATCTACTGGTTGGGGACCACCGCTATAAACAAACCTTCCCATCAAGTGTCCGCTTGACTCTGGGATGTCTTGCTACAGACCTTTGCGCCTCTGTCTTGATCTGCAGAATCCCCTGCTACTGCACATCTGGTGCCGAATGTGCTATGATTCAGAGATTTTTAAGGTCAAAAGGGACCGATATAATCATCTAGTCTGAGCTCTTGCAGGCCACAGAACCTTCCACCCACTCCTGCTACCAGAGTAGTGCACAGAGTGTGATCCTATTGGGTGGGCCCAACCGGTGGGTACGTGATGTACAACACACCCCCAGTCATCATTTCCTTGAGCTGATGACAGAGCCCCTTCTTTTGGGAGCTGAAGTTCCAAATCCCAGCTCTGTAGATGTCTTTGTGACTGATACAACAGCTGGTTTCCACCATTAATACATAGCCATACACCTTGCACCGAAGTCTGCACCCCTCCGCCCCCTGCAAAGTTCCCCTTGATGCGCCCCCAAAGTCTCTTATGTTGGTAACAGTCTCAAGTAAATTCGGGGCAGACGCAACCTGATCCCCACGTTGAAAGGAGTACAATAGTTTAAGGCTCAGCTCTTGTAAGCGTGTGATAAATGGGCTCTGCTTAAAATAAATAAATAAATAAATCAAGAGACACCGGAGGGGATCAAGCAGCCTAGGTTATTCCCGCATGACTCAGTCATCTCAAGGAGAGAGAGCTATCTCCCAGCAGCCGGCTAAATCATCAGGTACCTAATGCTGCTTGGAATGAATACAGATGCTTTGGAATTGCCTCGCGCCTGCTACAATAAAGACAGCTAAAGCAGATTTGCTAACTCCAAAATGCTGACTGACAAATTCAATCTAAAAAGCAACCCCAAAAGCACGCCTGGCAATGTATGAAAGGGGAATTAGCGGTGCCAAGAACTGCTCTGCCCGCTGCAGCTGTGATCTCGCTGGGAAAGGGATGGCTGCGCCCAGGCCGGCTCGTAGGCTTTGTTCATTTAACGAGTGTTAATTCATCCCAGTCCCTTGGTTGGTGATTTGTTTATTTAGTTTCTCTCTGAGCCTGCATGGCATGGGGGAAGGAGACAGGCATAGCCAAGGCCACGGAGTAATGGTGCTCTCCATCATACTTAAGGAGCTTGTAGGATTTAAACCATCACATGAAGAGTTGAGAGAGTGTTCGGTGATGGATTTGTCAGCCTGCCTTGCTCCTCTTTGGGACCTGGGGTGTGTATACTACATACAGGATTGGGAGATCCTATCAGGTATGTGTGTGAGAGAGATGAAAATCGTGCAGCCCTGCAAACCACATTTTGGGGGCCCCCAGAATTTCAAATGAGCCAATCTCCCACGTAGGCCCTCCAAATAAATGGTCCACTTTTCCACATAGGTTGCTGAGCTCTTCCAAAGATCTATCCATGAATGTCAAAGCCGGAGCCCAGCCCTTCTGGAAATTTGTCCCCCTATCAGCTGTGCTTGACAGAAACTGCTAAAGTCCCAGTGCAATCCACCGGTCTGTGTGTATTACAGGTTCCTTCTCTGTTCTCAATGCACAATGGACAGGAGTCTGTTACAGCCCCCAACTAAAGGGCTAGACAGACTTGTAGCATCTTGCACTTCTCAGCTCTGGAGATCCCTGATGCAACCACTGTGGTGTTGGCCAGCGGCCGTTGCAGTGGTCCATAAAGGTCTCTTTTAGTTCAAGTGGCAGAGGCCCATGGTTTTGGGGCGTGACAGTCCGGAGTTCTAGCTAACCTTCCCAGGCATGTTTGTGTGTGATTAACTTAGTAACTGGGCTTGTCAGCTGCTGCATGTGGAGTTTGACAACAGAGTCTAACACGGCTACCCCTTTGGAATTTGACTACATGTGGAATTTGTTATCCAGCTAGGATAGTCTTTGCTTTTCCAGCTCTGCCTTAAATCTCAGCAATGGTGCCTGACCGAACAGCACTGTGCTAGATTTAGGAATGTCTCACAAACTGATGACTCATTCCCCGGGTCCTAGGAGCCTCCCCTAATTGCACTGTAGCAGTGGAGAGGCTCCTTGGGTCAATTCATCAGTGACACAGAGATTCACCAGAGTTCAGCCCTGTGGCTTGGGCTTCGGTGAAATGGCTAATGCGTTCCTGGGCCACTGAGCTCAGCTGTGTGGAATCAGAACAGGGCAATAGCCCCTAGACTGCGAACAGCTCACGGAGATTTTCCTTTCTCCGAAGGAGGTACGGCCTGAACTTTCAGAGCTCTGGATCTAGGCTGCATCCTCGCTGCGGCTGTGAAGTTCTGATGGCTGCAATATGAGGCATCGTGACAGCAGCTGTCCTCGCTGCCAGGGATTTGTTACAATATGGTGCGAAGTCATGTTTGTCCCTAACATGAGAACAAACGGGACCTCTGTTTTGTGGTAGCACATGCTTTGGGTGGGAGGGAGCCCAAGGGCTTGGCAGCTGGGAGGGTTGGTGCACTTTCCATAGGCTGGGATGGGGATGTGAAGGGGAATGTTTGGCAGCAAACTGGAGGGGGAGCAGCCTCCGCCCACTGGATGGGGAAGAGGATTTAGCGTCTCGTTGCTAGGCAACTGGTTTCTAGGTAGCAGAAATCACTCTGGTCTGCACAAATAAACATCACTCGCTAAGAGCTGCCTGAAACCCACTCTGGCCCTTTAAGGATGGGGAGGAGCTGCAGCCTAGAAACACGTTGCCTAGCAACGAGATGCTACTTCTCCTCCCTCCTCTCTGCACCAAGTTGCTCTCCCGATGGCTCAGCATCTGGCCTGAATGTGCCAGGTTCAGCTGAATGCCTGAGTCCATTCTGGGACGAGGGCACCAAGTGCTGGGGGACAGTGAAGGCCTGACTGGTCTTGGCCCACCTTTCCCATGGATGGGGCATAGAGGGCCCCGCAGAGCAGCCTGGTGCATGCTTAGTTTTCTGCCACCCCCATCAGGATAACGAGCCACTCCATCCCACACACACAGGGAGCCGGGGAACGGGTCAGAGATGTAACGGCCAAGCTTTTTAGTGTTTAGCCCTACAGAGCCAGAGGCAGCATTATCAATGTCATTCATGGAGCTCCCAGAACCCTAGAGCAACTCAGCGATTCCAGATCCCTGGGAGGAGAGAGGCATGCGGTTGGGAGAAAGGTGTGGGGGAGCAGGGGAGGAAATCTCAGGAAGTGCCCCAACATCTGGATATTATTCTGGGGCTGGCGAAAACCCCCACAAAATCCCCTGGAAGCCAGTGTTACGTTGGAAGCCAAAGGCTGGATCTAATCTCCCCTGCGTTTTGGGGCAGTCCAGATCTAGATTTCAATGTTGTTATTAATTATCAGTATGTTAGAGCCTGGCTGTGCCTATTTGTCTGTCTGGGTGTTTTTTGAATGTGACCATCCCTGCTGTATCTAGATCTCCTTTCTCCTGAGACTCCTGATCTGACAGCATTGGAATCAGTAAGAGTTTCCCATTAGCCCCAATCACCTTGAGGACAGGGCCCAGTTCACCAGAGCCAGCCTACACTTGTACCCTACCACAAGCAGACAAGGTTTGAAATCCACACATTCTGCTGACTCTAGCTGTCAGAAAAGACTCTGCCCTCCAAGCTCCATCACACTGTACAATTCTGCATTAATTTAGAGCTAATTGTTAGGTAATGAACTCGATTTGGCTCACCATGTTGAAATCCCTTATGTTTCCAGCTGAACACTAGAAAATCATTTGCATCACTAATCTCCTCTTCTCTGGAGCCTCGGCCTGCAGAGCAGTTGCTCATATCAGAGCTATTTCTCCCATTCTCTAGAGTGCCAAATACACAATGGGAAAATCTCATTCCCATTAAAAGATATTGTCAAGATAAACCATCCTGTATGTATACCGGCAGAGAGAAACAGATGGAGAGTTGATTGTCCCACCTGTGCTATCTGCAGACCCTTAGGGCACTAGATTCCTAGTCACAGAACCATAGATTTACGATTGGAAGGGGTCAAGATGTCATCTGGTCCTTCATTATTGAGACAGAAAAGACTTCAATAATCTAAGCCAAATGTTAACAGAAAGGACAGCTGGAAGAGAGGTGAGGGCACTACCTAGCTACCAGTCTTTAATTCTCTCCTCTGTCCCAGACATCCTGTATCAGGTGCTTTTTGACTCATGTTAAAGGGGGATGATTTTCAGTGCTCAGCACTTTTTGAGAACCAGCACCTTATATTGGGCCCCCAAATCACTAGTTGCTTTTGGAGATCTTTGCCCCAGTTCTTACACTACAATTGTGATGCTGTTTGTTGACGCTGTGTGTGAGAAACATGGCTCACTTTGGAAAGTGACATCAGACTGGCATGTTTCGCTGTCTTCCCACAGCTTCCTTTCATTTTCTAGTTCCAAAGGGGGAGCTGTGTCGGTTTAGTTCAGCAAAACAAACCAGGAGTCTAGTGGCACTTTTCAAGGCTCATGAATTTATTTATCGCATGAGCCTTCGTGGGATTTTCATGCAATAAATAAATAAATGTGTTAGTCTTGAAAAGTGCCACTAGACTCCTTGTTTTTCTTTCATTTTCTAGGCATTCACCCCAGCATTTTGTGGGCAACATACTAATGTGACAAAAAATGTTTAAACTAGAACCAACCCAACAGAAATCCTAAATTTCACTGAATTTTTAAAATGATGATGAAAAATATTTATATTAGAAGTGACCAAATTTTTTCAACCAAAACTTAAAAAAAAAAAAAAAAAAAAAATTTCAGGTCACCAAAACATTTAGCAAATTTATGTTGATTGGCTCAAATTGTTTCAATCACTAAAAAATTTGAAGTAATTGAAATGTTTTGTTTCAACATTTTGTAAATGAAAACTTTAGTTATTTTTTTTATTTTGAAATGACTTTTTATTTCCAAAATGTACGGCAATATATAGTGACAAAGTTCCTCCTCTATGTTGATGAGTCTGGTGCTTTCCTCTAGTGCTGGGTTTGTTTCCCTCAGGCCTCCAGGCCTGGAATAGGTCCTTTGCCCCCTTCGGGCAGGGGTTTTTCCTTCTCCGCAGTCTTTGTACCTGTGCTGCTCTTCCTGACCAGCATTCTGCTCCTTCTTCAGATGAGTCTGCCTTCCAACCGCACCTTGCCTCCTCTCACACTCTTCTGTAGCTCTCCTCACTCTCACACTCCAGCTACCCCCTTTCTCTGGAAGGATGGCTTTTTAACAAATTCTGGGTAGAGCCTTGATTAACTCCAGGTGTACTAATTAGCTTGAAGTAACCACTGCTCAGCTACAAGGGGGAAAGGAACTTGTTGAGCACATTGCTAAGCAGAGAGAGAGAGAGAGAGAGAGTTTAGAAACAAATGGATTGTTTTTCTTTAACTTTTCAGTCTCCACCAAATGTTTTTATTGCACATCGACTTGAAACAATTGTTTTTCGGATTTTTCTGAACTTCCAGTGAACTTAAAAATCCGTTGATTGCATAGCTTTAATTTATATGCCCAAGAGCTTTTGTGAAACTTTCCATTTCTTCAAAAAGCCCCTAAATTTGAGGACTAGAATTGCCTATCAGTGTCACTTTAAATAGGTCCCATTTTTGTAAGCTACCCGAGCTAAGATTGGGATGTTTAGAGAAGTGGAAAGCCAACAGGCAGAGATGGGCATGTCATTCGTTTTAAACAGAACTAATGGTAGTGCACGGGAGAGCTTGTTTGTGTTCAGGTAGCATAAGTTAACTTGCTGGTGTGTGTAGCAGCAACTGTTTATACAGAGGATGCAGTGTGAGGGGTATGAGGGATTTGGCAAGGGGAAATGGGATTGATTCAGGGGCTGCAGAGCTGGCTTTTCTCTTCCCTCATTTGGATGTGCAGCAATAGTTTTACAAGGCTGTGTGCAAGACTGATTAGCTATGCATTTGTTTCTCTAGCTCTTACTGCTGCCACATTCAGGGGCTTGAACTGCATCAAATAAAAAGAGCTGAAAATGAAACAAAATAAGAGGTGCTGTTTGCCTGAGAGCTTCTTGTGCAGATCCTTCTTCTTGGGACACGTACATGATGTTCTAATCTTGGGACCACCCACTGTGCTTTGTACGCCCTCGTTGCAAATGCCTTGATCCACCAGGGCAATGCTGGAATGAATGCATCTTCTGCAAACAACAGACAACGGTAGCCTGATTTTCAGAGGCATTGAGAATCCCTAAATCCCGCTGAAGTCAGCTAGCACTTTTGGAAATCAGGCAATTACCATATAAATCAAACACACCCCATCGGGGGAAGACTAGCATGCTGGTTATTCAGCTTCAAAATAACTGGACCCTCCAGCAGCAGCTTTCTTAGACTCTTTGGGAGCCAATCCAGGCGCTCCTGCATGCCAGTGCAATCAGCCCCCTTGGTCACAGCTTTCTGGAGGGTTCGGAGTGGGCACACACATCTTGGGAGCATGGAAATGCGCAGGCAATATATTTGGAGAACGCCAATTACATGGGCGTGGCCTTCTTTGCAAGGCACTGTGCCTGCTGTCAAGGGAAGGAAATTTCAAAAGCAGGTGCTGTTGGCTGAGAAATTGCCACTCTGTCTATACTACGGTTAATAACCCAGAGCTGGCTTGTGCCCGTTGAGTAGGGCTCACGGGTGCAGGTTAAGGGGCAGCTTAATTGCAGAGTAAATGGACTCTAGGACCCTGTGAGGCAAACGGGTCCCAGAGCACAGGCTGTGATCCAAGCCCTAAGGTATTCAACACCAAGGCTGAGTGGCGCGAACCCAAGTCTCCTGGCACAGGACAGGACAGACTATCTGACTGCAGAGTAGATACACAATAGGAGAACAAACCAATGGTACAAGCCGAATGTGACTGCCATCAGAGGATACTGGGTGAATGGAGGATCGCAGATTGTCAAGGCCTTGGCAAAGGGCATCCATCGCATTCAGAGGGGAAAAGACCAATGTCACAACCTGGGGGCTGGGTTTGCAAAAGAGGGACCACATACACTGGGGGGAGGGACTCCATATTTGGCTCTCATGGGACTGTCAAGGGTCAGAGACAGACAGAAAGAGAGGGCTAGCGGGTAAAAAGGGAAGGAGGACAGAAAAGCGAGTGAGAGAGAGAGAGAGAGAGAAAAGAATGTGGCTGTGACAGTGACACATTAAAAGAGCCATCCTTGGTGGGCAGAACCCGAGGGTAAGAAGAGGCGGCAGAGATGAGGGGAATGGATCATCTCAGCCCTGACATTTCACCCCTTCTGGAACCCCTCTATCCAGCGCAACATAGCTAATATCTCTCTGCTTAATACCGGAGAGGAGACATCGGCTTTGCAACTGCAAACAAGCTCATGTGGCCATTGGCTCCCTTTCCCCTCAAGCGGTCTAGCAGGAAACAATCAATTAGGCTTCCCTGACTGGATCCGACATTTCCCAAGTGCAGATTTGCACCCTCAGGCCTGAATGCCGTAAAAACCCACACTCCAATCAAGCCGTCATTCGTGCATTGCTTCCCTGGCTGTGACTTGCTAGGAGGTGCCCTGCGCCTGCCAGCCGGTTACAAGGGGTGGCTTTGGAATGAAAAGCCCATCCCTTGTGCCAGCTCCCCGGTTTTCCAAGACATTTCAATTCTGCATGGTGTGGATAAGTGCAGCCGAGCAGGGAGGCAGCACTGTGTAGAGGTAGTTGGGTGGGCCCGATGATGAATTCAGGTGTAACTTTGCTAATCCCTGCTCAGCGCTGCTGAGGGCTCACCCATACCCATGGAGTTATCCAGATGAACTATCCTTGGCCATCTGCCCTTGCAGATACCCTCATTCTGGAATAAGAGTGCCTTGTCTGTTAATTCTTCCTCTCACTCTTTGCTGACTCAATACTCCCTGCTCTGGGGTTTATGCCGCTGGCTTTCAAGAGTTGTGTAAGACCCAGGTCCAGCTGCTCTGTGCTCACTGCCGACCCCGGCACTTCCCATACGAGGAGGGGCATGCTAGCAAAATGCCCATTCATGTTCAACCTCTCAGCTTCCCAGTTGGAATGCAGCATCTTTCCTAATTCCCCTTCTTACAGCAAGACTCTGCTACCATCGAAGGCCAGGGGAGTCTTACTTTGATGTCAAGGAGAGATGGAGTAGTGCCTTATGCTGTTGGGTGCTGTTAAGCAGCTGCCTCTTTCCCACCTCAGAGGTGACTGCGTTACAATGATGGGCGACCTCTTCTTACAGTGGGCCACATTCCACCACCATGACACAGGACTCATGTTGGAGAGATGATGAGAAGCCCCCGAGAGGTGCTGAGCACCATCGATGCTCATTGTTTTCAGCATTTCCGGGGGCATGTTGCCTGAGCAAAGACTGAATGAGTCAGTCACTAATGGTGTCACTGCTCCACAGACTTCAGGCTGAATGTGATCCTCTGTGTATTCCTTCATCCAGACAGAAGATTTAGGAGATGCTACTCGTAATCATACGTAATCTGTTCCCTGATTAGTCCCATATTCCATCACATTGCCAGAGGGCGAAGTCGGCTCGTCCTTTTCATGAGAACATATGGAAATGATCACAGCACAGGCCTTCAACATCCAGGTGGCTTTATGATCTAAGAAAGGACAGAGCTGGGCACGTGGTTGGGGGAGATAATGGCTTCATCATCTTCCAGATGTGCTGTACTTAGAAAGACAGACTTTGTTTTCTCTCTCCTGATCGCTTTCATTCTCATGACCTGGCTGTCTTCAGAAATGAAGCAGATTCTGTGCTTGGTTACGGTGGTGTGAATCTGGAGCGCCTCCACTGCTCTTGTGAGATGGGAATTATTATCCCCATTTAACAGATGGGCAAACTGAGGCCCATCTAAGTGCTCAGAGCTATAGAGGCCATCAGTCTGAGAGCTGAGATTAGCACTGAGAATGGATTCAGACTGCATCACTCCCTCTACTAATAAATGAATGAACCCTACTCAGGCACTGTCTGCTTTTAACTTACCCTAAAATCTCAGACTATTATCTTGCAGGGCTATGGGTCTCTAGACAGACATACAACGTTCTTGCTACTAATGCAGCTGCATGTCATTAAGACACATTCTAGCTGGGATAATTGTAATGGATCTGCTAAGTGTTTAACGTTAACATTTGCAGTTATGCAGGCTCTGATCGGGTGTTCCTCTTATCTAACAGGAGTGTTAGAACATCACACTTTGGGACATTAGCTGGTCACATCAGGGTGGCAAGAAGGGACCCCTTTGTGCCCTGGGTGCATTGTGGGGGCAGAGCCTAAAACTTGGTGATGCACATCTATGCAGTGCTATTTTGAAGACATGCAACACCTTTTTAGGCATTAACTCACTGGATGTTAAACATCTGATGAAGTGGGTTGCAGCCCACAAAAGATTATGCCCGAAGAAATTTGCTAGTCTTTAAGGTGCATACTAACGAACCAATACATTACATTATAATACAATACAATACATTTTATTGTCCTTCTCTGTAGTTTTCCCCGAGATGGAGTGACCAGAACGGCATGTAGGATTCAAGGTGTGGGTGTGCCATGGATTTATATAGTGACAGGGTCATATTTTCTGTCTTATCATCTTCCCCTTTCCTAATTGTTTCTAGCATTCTGTTAGCTTTTTAAACTGTTGCTGCACACTGAGCAGATGTTTTCAGAGAACTATCCATGATGATTCCTAGATCTTTCTTGAGTGGTAACAGCCAATTTAGAACCCATCATTTTGCAAGTATACTTGGGATTTATGTTTTCCGATTTGCAATACTTTACACATATCAACATAAATTTTCATCTGTCGTGTAGTTACCCAATAAGCCAGTTTTGTGAGATCTCTCTGTAACTGTTCACAGTTATCTTTGGACTTAACTACCCTGTGTAATTTTCAATTATCTGTAAATTTTGCCACCTCACTGTTCCATTCCTTTTCCAGATAATTTATGAATATATTGAACAATACTTGTCCTACTACAGATCCTTGGTGGACCCCTCTCTCCAATTTAAAAACTGACCATTTATTTCTACCCTTTGTCTCCTGTCATTTAACCAGTTACTGATCCATCAAAGGACCTTTCCTCTTGTGCCATGACTGCTTACTTTGCTTCAGAGCCATAGGTGAGGAGCCTTATCAAAGGCTTTCTAAAAGTCTGCATACACTCTAGCCACTGAATTATCTTTGTCCGTGTGTTTGTTCACCTCTCAAAGACTTCTAATAGATTGGTGATTTGTGATTTCCTTTAATGAAGCCATGCTGATGCTTTCCCAACATATCCTCTTCATCTGTGTGTCTGATCATTCTGTTCTTTGCTAGCGTTTCAACCAATTTGCTGGTTCTGAAGCTACCTTAGTAGTGTGTAATGGTCAAGATCACCTCATTTTTAAAAATGGCATTTTTTATCCGCCAGTCATCCGGCGCCATGCAGAGATTGATTAAACGACATGTTCCATACCACAATTCTGCAATTTCATATTTGAGTTCCTTCAGAACTCTTAAATGAATGCCATTTGGTCTTGATGAGTTATTACTGTTTATTTTATCCATTTCTTCCAAAACCTTCTCTATTGACACCTCAATCTGGGACAGTTCCTCAGATTTGTCACCAAAATAGAAAGGCTCAAGTGTGGGAATCTCCCTCACATCCTCTGCAGTGAACACTGACACTAAGAATTCATTTAGCTTCTCTGCAACGGACTTGTCTCCTTGACAGCTTTTTTAGCACCTCAATCATTCGGTGACCCCAGTGATTGCTTGCCAGGCTTTCCGTTTTCGATGTACAGTACTTAATTTTTGTTGTTGGTGGTGGTATCTTTAACTAGTTGCTTTTCAAATTCTTTGTTGGCCAGCATAATTATGCTTTTATAATTGACTGGCCAGAGTTTGATTCTGTTTTCCTCACTAGAATTTGATTTCTAGTTTCTTAAGGATGCCTTTGTACCCTTACCCATCTCATTTACTCTACTGTTTAGCTCTGGTGACTTTTTGGGGGTTCTCTTATTTATTTATTTTTAATAGGGATACACCTTTCGTTTGAGCTACTATTATGGTGTTTTTAAATAGTCTCCATGCAATTTGCAGGCATTTCACCCTGGTTCCTTTTATTTTTCCTTTAACTAGCTTCCTCATTTTTCAGTAGCTCCTCTTTTTGAAGTCAAATGCTACTGTGGAGGGTTTCTATGTCATTTTTTCCCTATAAGGATGTTAAATATAATTCTATCATGATTGCTACGATTAAGCAGTTCACCTCTTCGACTAGCTCCTGTGCTATCCTTAAGACTGAATAAAGAACTGCCTCTTCCCTTTTGGGTTCCATGACAAGCTGCTTATAGCACCTTATAGCACCACATGCTATGGGCCTACCCTTCTGCCTTCTCCTCCAAGGCCTGCAAGAAAGACCATGAAGGGGCCGCTATAGAGTTCCTCTGCTGGATCTTTCCTCCACCTGTTGAAACAGTTTTATAGCCCCTAGACACTGCTGGAGTGGTGCATAGGGGCAGAAGCCAGGCACAGGTTCTGTGTTAGCCCAGGTCCCTCCCTCCCCTATTAATACCTAGCTCGAGTTCTCCAGTGCTGGGTGGGGGACTTTTCCCATTAAGAACATCTCCCGTCCCCACATAACAAGATACAGCCTTGGAGACCAACGGCACCATGCGTGAGACTAATTCCATAACTCCTCATCTGCTTCGGACGCTGCGGTCATCTTCAGAGCAAGACCGCCTCGCCCTGCTCCTTCGCCTGAAGGCATGAGCACTCCTAGACACTAGCGTGGGGGCTAACAGGGTGATCTCACACCATCCCTGTAGGGTCCTCTCTCTCTGCACTATCCATCAATCTTGGCAGCCCTGCCATCTGCTGATGGGTGCATATGCCACTTCGCACAGGCCCGGCAGATAAACATTCATCTACTGTATCTCCTGGGACACACCAGCAAGGAACATTTGGCACAGGATCCCCATGCAATCAGAAAGAGACAGACTGCAGCTTGCATTTGTTCAGGGCTGGTTTTCTGGTCTCATTCTTCTTCTTGCTGGGATTGTGGAAGCTGAGGGGCTCTTGGGAAGCAGGCAGAACTCATGACGATTCAGAAAATTAAAGAGACAGTGCAGAGCAGTGATTGGCAGCGTGGCCTCATGGCTACCTCAGAAGGGAGGGACTTAGGAGTCTTGTATGTGTTCCCCAGTCTGGGTGACTGTGGCTAAGTCCCTTTGCCTCAGTATTCTCTTCTGTAAAATGGGGATACCCTCTTTTGTAAAGCACTTTGATGTCTACTGGAGAAAAGCTAGGTGGTGTCATTAGCAGGGAGATGGGACTGGGTAGGCTGTTAACGTGTGGGACTGGTATGCACGGAAACTGGCTTTTAGCCCTTCTTCCAAAACTCATGGTGTGATTCGCTTTGTGACCCTTGACGAAAGGGCAAAGCCCTTTCGTGCCAAGGTGATAGCTGCTTTAGGCAGATGCCACGTGCAGAACCAGCCTTTTCATGTGACTTGCGCCCAGCTGCTCCTGAGTTCCCTGCTACACAGCTTCTCTGCTGGTTCTGTTTGCCACACGGGTTAACCTGTCTGCTGGTGTGACATGAGACACGGAGGGCCTGGCTTTCCCCGGTGGGGAGCACCCACCATGCCACTGAATTACTGGATTTTTCCTGTCTGTTATTTATTTGGGTACAACAGCAGCAGAGATCATGGCCCTGTTGTGTGAAGTGCTGCAGACACACACAGTGAGAGGCGCTCCCTACTTGGCATGCTTGCATTCACTCTTCCCATTCACAGATGGGGAACTGCGGCGCAGAGAGGCAGAGAACCTGTGGCAAAGTCAGTAATTAAATCCTGCTCCCCTGAGTCCCAGCCCAAGTCATTAACCATGAGAAACTCCTTCCTCCTTACTGGAACTCTGGACCCTCAGCCCCATGGATAACGAGGCCTTACGTCTCCCAAACTGGGTATGCGAAAGTAGCAGCCACTTCTCAAAATGGTGGCTTGAACCATTATGTGCCTCTCTTTCCCCAGCTGTAGAATGGGAACAGTCTGTCCGCCCTGTCCCAGCACAGCAGTGTGAGGAGGAATGAGCTGCCGTTTGGGAGGCAGTTTGAAGATGTAAAGTCCTTCTCAGGAATATGGTACTGATGCCCTGAAACAAAGTGCCCAGGTCCCAGCGGGATGTGCACTAGTGCCTGTTTAGCTTGTAGGGCAAAAGAATCATGTTACAACAGGCTGCGGTGCTGTTTTGTGACGTTCGCTTCACCTGGGGTGTCGTGAACCTACCGACCGGTGCACGTTCTGCATCCCTCTCTGTGCCTGATACCCACAGTCTGCTACAGCTCTGACCTAGAGCAGCTGGCTTGTTAGTTTGAGCAACAGCGACTTCTGCTCTCTCACCTCCGGTGGTCCCCGCTTCAGTCCTCAGACAATCTGGAGGCCGACACAATGGCCATTTTGTGTGACTGTGCGACTCAGATGGCCGTGGTGTCTGGAATGAAGCCACTACTGCTTAATTATCCCGGGGAGCGAGCTGTGGAACTCAGGACGCTCCCATTGATTTGCAGATGAGAGGGTTACTCAGCCAAACTGCTTGCGATTGCGATAGAAGCAAGGAGCGTGGCGCAAATTCCCCGTGAGTCATCTGTGATGAACACGTCTCAGGCTGCTGTTCTCGTTAGTCTCAGGGGAGACGATGACTTTGAAGATCAAAGCAAACGAGTCTTGCTGGCTGGGATGGAGAGATGGGGAAGCTAAGCACACTTCTTGCTTACATTTGAAATGAATCCAGATGTCAGTAGCCTCCTGCCAAGCAACAGGAGATTTAAATGCAGGCGACTTGTACAACATTTAGAGTGAGGACCAGAGACTCAGCATGCCTGGGTTCTTTTTCCAGCTCTGCCAATCAGTTGCTCCTTCACCTTGGGCAAATCACTTATCTTCTTGTTGTGTCGCTTAGGGCTTGTCCACACTGGGGTCGGGTTGTAATTCGATCTTAGGCTGTCGAATTACAGAAGGCAAAGGTGAGTGATCACAGGCTTGGGGGTCTTATATCCCCACTGCTCACATTACTTCCTGGAATACATTGCCCTGTGGGTAGTAGGTGCAGGGACTTGTGGGGAGGCGGTTATCCTCCACTCACTCCTCTCCCCTCTTCTCTAATGGTTAAAAAAAAAAAGCAGGAAAAGCTTTCTCTGCTGCAGACACAACAGACAGGCACAATGCTACATGCAGAGAGAGGAATTAACTGAAAACTTCCCAAGGCTGCAGGGGGGATGGAGGGAGCTATGTTGCCATGGTAAAGAGACAGGAAAAACCGAAAAAGCTGCTCTCTGGCTACATGGACCTAAATTCGAATTGTAGATTTTGACCGCACGCCACTTGCAGGGGTGGTGTTAGCAGGTCGAATTCCAGCTCCATTTTTTCGAATGTACTGCTCTGACATTTGAGACACGGGCTGCCGAAGGTTGAGGGAAGCAGCATTATGTCAAACTTCACTGTTTGTCTAGACCAGCGCTTAGCCCATCTGTTGCCTATCTACTAGGGGTGTCGTAAGGCTTAATGCATCAAGGTTTTTTAACTCCTTGACTATCTTCAAAGACGCTGGAGGTGTGGCAGGTCTCAGTTTAATCTTAATATTCATCCCACGCTGCAGTCCTTGGAACATGTTCTGCAATAATACACTTCAGTGAGGTCGCCTCAGACCCTGATTGTTTTCTATTGACTTCACGGGCAGTAGGAGCAGCCCCAGACTGTACGCAGCACCCAATAAGATCCCAAGGTATTGTACATATATTACTGAATTAAGCTTCCTCACACCTCTCTGTGTGGGTACGAGGAGCCCCATTTCCAGGGGGAATAAATGAGACTCAGAGTTTCAGCTACATCTCTGATATAATACTGTGGTGTCTGTGGAGTTCCACCAGGGATGAATCTCTGGCCCAGAGTGAGGCTGTTGTCTTAAAGGACTACGTTGTCTAGTGGATAAAGAACAGCGTTAAGTGACACAAGCTCTGTGTTCTAATCCTCCCTGGTTCTGTTATCACGAGCAAGTCTCTTCACCTCTATGCACCTGTATAGTTACACTTGCAGGGCCTGATTCAGAATCCACTCAGGTCAGTGGGTTTCCTTCCACTTACTGCAATGGGCTTTGGGTCTGGTCCTTACATATAGCTTGTTCGATACTCAGAGTTGATATTTTCAGAGCCGTCTGGGGGATATAGACACATCTCCCATCAAATTTAATAAAGACCGTCTCTAAATCCCTTAGACCTCTTTAAAAACTCTACCCCCATTACTAACAATGACTGTGAGCAATCCCATGGTGGTTGTTAACATCAAAGGATGGGACACACCTTCTGTTCTAATAACCCCCTTAAAACTCAGATTTTGGCCGCACACCACTTGCAGGAATGGTGTTAGCTGGATCTAAACTGATGACACATAATAAAAGTTGGGCTATTTTTGAAGCAGTAACAATCTGTAGTAAGGACAGAGCTCTCTGGCAACTCTAGATGTTGTCTTTTGTCTGTTTGTTTGGTCAAGTTTTTTTGGGGGGTGGCGGGTGTGGTGGAGTTTGTTTATATAAGAGAAAACTGATATCCCCAAATAAATGTCTTTTAATCACTCTTAATGGCAAAAAGGAGTGCTGATATAAAATTGCACCCATGCTGTGAACCCCTCCCACATTGACAGAGCGTTTAAATAAAAGACCCAGGAGATGCGGAGCCTGGTTTCTACCCCTGCTTATTTCTGTGCTCCATAGGGTCCCCACACCATAGACCTAAAGGGACATAACCTTCTGTTCTGATGCAGGAAGTGGGAGCAGTATGGGAAACCGGGTGAAAATGACAGGGAATTTTCTCCTTTTACATGCCGTGTATTTGATTTCCCTTTTGACTGTAATATACGCCCTTCCCTCTGTAAACGTATTGGCATTTTGGAACAGGTGCATCGGGGGGGATTAGATGGTTGGGGGTGGAGAGGTTAATGGGGTACACAACCCTCTGCCTCCATGCCCTCATTATGATTCCATACAGGTTGGGAATCACTGGAGAGCTGTCATCCAAGGCACAAGGTTCGAATCCAGACTGGAATTTCAATTTACCAGTCCGGGGAGTCAGACTGGAACTCAGTTCTGAATGCCCCGAGGTTCAGAGAGATTGGGGATGTGCTTGGACATCCAGAGATTAGATGCAAACCCTGCAGATGTTTTGGGGACCACCCAGACCAGTAATGAGTTCTGTCACAGCCTGCCCTATAATCTTGGAGGCGTTTATGCTGTGCAGCTATGCCTCACACTCTTGACCCCAGTGACCAGCCCATCAGCCCAAGATCTAATCCTGTCCCAGAAACCGACCTACTCCATGCGGAGTGAGACCAATGGCTCTTCTGGTCCTGAATCTCCCCAAATCCATCCCCCTTCAACTGCCAGACCGGGGACTTTTCCCTTCTGGTTCGTCATATCCAAAGGCATGAAACCAGCCCCCCCAGGCACCACCTTACTTCGGCACACACATTCCACATGCCATGCATACCCCACACCCGCTTCGAGTGAAAAACCCTGAATAAAACCGTTGCATCTGACAAAATGGGTTGGAGCCCACGAAAGCTTATGCCCAAAGAAATTTGTTAGTCTTTAAGGTGCCACAGGACTCTCGTTTTTCCTGAATAAAATGTTTATGTCACAGAAAAATCCCAGATTCAAATTAAAAACAGTCAGGAAAAGCAAATACACCCAGTAGTTACACAGAAAATAAACATAATCCTGCAAACTCAGGCTTCACACTGTCCAATTTGACAAAATTCTTTTTCTTTTTCAAGTTACCTAGTGCCTCTGAACAGTCCCCAGCGTACTCTCACCGCAGAGGGGACCCTGTGTTTCACAGATAGCATTCGCTAAGGGTACATCTACACTGGAGGCTCTGTTAAATCGACTTAACAAGAGTGACTTTAAGTCGATTTAAAGTCGATCTTGTTAAGTCGACTTAGAGAGTCCACATTGAAAACTCCTGGTGACTGCCTGCGTCCACACTGGCAGGTACTAGGTTGATGGAGGAGTGGTGCATTGTGGATAGCTGGGAGGGGGTCTGGAGGCCAATTAGGTCGATTTATGGTCTTTCCGTCTACACTGGATTAAGCTGACTTAATAAGGTTGACTTAAGCGTTAAGTCGACCATAAGAGGTGGTGCTATTAAGTCGACTTAAGGAAGTGCATAAGTTGACTTAATAAAAGTCCAGTGTGGACGCAGCGGTCTGTAGATTAACTTAACCGTCCTTAAATTGACCTAAGGCTCCAGTGTAGACGTACCCGAAGTGACTGCCCCTCCGTTTCTAGATAAAAATGACAATTTCAAACCTCCTTTTAAAAGGGATTTCCCACTCCCTGCACGCTACCCTCCCCGCATGGCAAGCTGTGGTTCTTCAGAGTGGAGGAAATTCCCAGTTGTCTTTCCATTCACTTCAGTGGTCTTTTCTTTGAGTAGACAAGGAACGGGTACTTGAAGTTGGTTTCATATAAGCAATTGGTTTAGGAGGTGCCCCTCCCTGCCTGCCCCCTCCCTGTGAAGTGGAGTTGAAGTTTATGATCATAGTCTTCTATATACAACAATACACAGCCATGGTCTGTATACATATTTCATACTGATTACCAACGTCCCAACATGTCAGTTTTCATAATAGATCTTCTTTGACATGTTTGTACAACGCAATGAGTTCGTGTACTCCCAGTTGGTCCTACTGTTTATTTTGGAGGTTTAAATCTTCTACTCTACTCTGGGGCCTGCTAGTTCCAAATGAACGACTGAACAGAACCTCCTCTGGGATCAATCAGAGCTGTAGGTCACCCCACCGTGGGAAAGATCATTCCCCTAGATGTATCACAGAATCTTCAGTTTGACCTTCAGCCTCTCGGCTTTTACCTATGGCCTTGAACATGCCAATCCAGCCTCTTCCTGGACTGGTAGAAGTATTAGGTTGTGTAATATTTCACTGAAAAGGTTCTTGCCCCTTCATCTGGAGTTGTTCCTGTATGAGCTCAATTCACTTATGTATGGCATACTGGTTTCTCAGGAGAGGTACCTGCTGCCTTCTGAACCGTCCTTTATTTTTCCTGTCAGAAAAGGGCCTTTTTTGACAATGGAAAAGCGACTTTACAAGTTTGCGACATTTTTAATTGCAATCGGTACCACAGCTGTGTCGCTTATCGAAAACTTGTTGGCAGTAAGACAACGCTTGATAAGCATGTTGGGAGGGAACCCATGAACCCACCCCTTCAAAACCAATCACTTTAAACGCTGCAAAACAGAAACAACTTGAGTATTTTGAATGGAATTTAACCCTTTCCCACCGCCCCAACCTTCTCTTTTCATCTGATCATTTGGATCCCAAAAACATGCAGTGGAGGGCAGACGAGCAGAGCGACCGCTTCACATAACACACACACACCAGTTCATTGCTGCAGTGTAATTGTGATGGTCTGACAACAGGCAACATGGCATGGATCAGCTTGGGGCATTTTCTCCAAGTGGCCTTTGGTGATCTGTATAATAGCCCCTGTGTGCAAATGCCCCCTGCATCTCTGCTGCGCCTTTGTCTTCGCACAGCTGAATTGTCTCCTCTTTCCTGGACCATCTTCACTGTTCTCTTCTTTTTGCTTCTGCTGTTTATTTATTTGCCTCACGTCATGCTCGGGCTGCGACTCTCTTGGACTGCAGCCATCGACATCTTGTGTTTAATCAGAAGTGGAGGGTGGCCCCAGGAGGAATTTGTGCACAAGGGCTTAGCCACATTTGGAGAATATAAAAGAATAAGGGGAACTTAGCTCTGACCCCTGCATGTGCTGGAAGATATTTATTCTGGCACAGGGCGTACGTAAACATTGTAAAGAGCTAGGCCATTAAACTGTCAAACAGCATTTCCGTGATCCTAGACAATCTAAAACTTCTCATAGTGGCCTGGGATTTGAACAGCAGTTTACAGAAAGGAACATCTGACTTGCTGACCTGGCCTTTTATAAGCATAACTCTGAATGGGATTCCTAATCTAGTACGTTGCCTTTTCTAGCAGGTCACCTCTTGCTTAATGGACTACAACCCCATGAGCTCCATTCCACTGCTCCTTGTCTGGATTGTTCCTGTGAGATACCTGGGTGCAAGACCTGGAATCTGCAAAGAAGAAAGCAGACGTCTGATATCTTCTCAGCCCTGGGTTTAGTTCCTGGATGACTTGTGGAGTTGGATCTCGGAATCTCTCAGGAAGAAAGTTTGATTCCTCTTGGTATATTCCTGAACAGATCTGGAGTTTGCTTCTCCACTGCCTTGTGCCTTGTTATATCTGCGAAACATATTCCCAGAGCAGGAGGGTATCACGGTTTACACTCATCTCTGCAGGGCACAGGGGGTTATAGCCAGACAACCTTTCACAGGAAGAAGACCTGGGCTCTGATTCCTTGAGACGCTGATCTCTTAGGATGAGGCTTATGGGCTCTGAGGTGTCTAAGTACAAGGGAGCGGCAAAGAACTAAGCTGTGTTTTCTTGCTGCTGCAGGGAGGTATCCAAGCCAGATGGCAAATGCCCTGCATCTGAGTTCCCATGTCAGTGCATGCTCACAGGCCTCCCTAACGGAGCTCTGCTCTGCTTGTTGCACTGGGGGTTGGTGAGGGACGAGACATTCACGGAATCAGCTGGGTTTCCACCAGTGGAAGTCCAGGGTCTCTCTGCAGCAGAAGGTGGAGTTGTCCGAGGGAAGAGCAGGGAGGCCCCACAGTGGAGACCCAGACAATTAGGCTGGACTAAGCATTCAAAATATGCCGTAGGGAAGCGTAAGCCTGGCTTGACATAACTTGCCTCATTTCTTATTGGGAAGGTGAATGGAAGGTTAAGCTGTAAACAGGAGCTTGGCAAACCGCCTGCTGGAGTCAGGATGTCTGTGCTAGCTAATATAAGCAGCAACTCCCTGAGCCTAGGGACTATGGACTAGATAAACCTGGAAGGTAAAGATCAGGTTGCAGCACGTGGCCGGAGCATGCAGAACAGAGGTTGGTTCCTGCCGTGTAACCCATCCAGCCCCTGACGGTGGGGTGTAATGTACAGAAGATGCAAAGAATGTGTACATGGCTATAAAGGACAAGGCTGTCTGTGTAACTTGGGATGTGTGGCCCACCCCATGCCCACCCCCTCCTCTTGAGTCTGACCACCTCAGCATAGTTTGCTGTGTGCCAAATAAAGGGACCCGAGGGATGAAATCCAGAAGCCCAACTGAGTGTTTGGGAGCCCAAAGAACTGGGTGAAATGTTCTCCCAGTAATGGCTGTTGGCTGAGACTCTTTGAAACAATCAAGTGGAAAACGTTTGGGAGGAAATCCCAACAGGAACATCCCCCGTTGACAGGGGATGGGCTGGGAGACTTCTCCAGCGTCTATAATCCAACCCATCAGAGATGCTAAGCACCTGAGCTCTGAGGATCCAATGGCAGTAGCCTGGCCATGGGAGCTGCAGGCTGTCTATCGCATTGGAAGCCAGGACTACCAATGGACAGGACCATCCATGGGCAGATCTCCCCCTCTCCACATGAAGTGGGGTCAGCCGCTTTAGAAACTGGGTTCATGGCCCTTCTCTAAGACCCCCCAGAGAACAGAGGGCAGAGCGGGGCTAGAGGATCTCTTCTCCTGCCCTCCCTCACTCCACAGAACACAACCAGGCCTGGATTAACTATCCCATGGCACCCATGTGCCCCCTTGCCAGGGACCCCTGGACAGCAGCATGTTGCCAAGGAGGAGCTATGGGTCTGAGCTGTTGCAGAGGCCCGGATCTCGGAGGAGAGAAAGGGCATGGACTTGGCCTGCAAAGGAAGCGCCAGGTGAGACGCACTGTTTCCTGGCTCCATTTTCAGAGTCCTCAAGCCATAGTAACAGCATAGCCATCCTCAGGCCCAGGACCAGCTCCCATGGCAGCCAGTGGGAGTTCTGCTCATGGTTTCAATGGAGGGGGGCAGATCCCAGGATAATCCGTGACCATTCAGACACTCGGTGCCCAGCAATGTCCAGTTCCAGACTGGGAGATGAAAAAGTCCAGCGAGGGGCTCCTACAGACCCAGCAGTATCTCTTCTCAGCTAAAGATAAGCATCCTGTGGGTCCGTGATCAGCTTGGCACAATAAAGCAATGCAGGTAGCAAGTACTGCCTGGTGGTGAAGGCACTGGGCAGGTACTCTGATGAGCTAGGGTCAGCTCTGCGACAGACTCCCTGTGTAGCCTTAGGCAAGTCACTAAATTTCTCTGTGCCTCAGTTTTCCCATCTGTAAAATGGGGATAATTCTTCTTTTGCCTGTTTAGACTGTAAGGCCCAGAACTTCAAAGGTATTTTGGCACCACTGAGTTCAATGAGAGTTAGGCACCTAAACATCTTTGAAGAACTGGACCTAAATTCTTTGGGGCTGGAACTCTGTGTTTGTACAGCACCTAGCACAGTGGCACTCCAATCTCAGTAGGGTGCTAGTGTAATATAGATAAGTAATAACAACAGAGGATTAAAAACACCCAATATGTATGATAACGGCACACCAAGTACAGAGCAAAGAAAGAAGATTAATAGAGAGAAAAAAATCTGGCAGAGAATTACTTAATTTAGTATATTTGAAACCCAATTATTATTTCTTTAAAAATAGAATTTGCTAAAACAACTTCCAGCCCTCCTTTTTTTTTCTTCTGCATAATAAAGTAATTAGTAATTTGTGTCACTCCTGTAATTTTTCTGCTCAGTATAATCACAAGCGGTGACACAGTTCCATAGCACACGCGTTGGGGGAAAAAATAAATAAATAAAGAGAAGGGAAAATCAGAGTTGGCATTTGAACCATTTCAAAATAAGTAATAAGCGTTTTGGTTCTTCCAAGGGATGCTTATGTCAATCACAGTAATGTATTAATTACAGAACTCCTGGATGATGGAGCAGCAGCGGGGAAAAATTACTGGGGGACAGATTCTGATCTTGTCTCCGGGCATGTAAATCCCATAGTCATTGCACAGAAACTGACTCTACATTTACACCAGAAGAGGGGAGGCAAAGGTTTATGATCGGTGTTACAGTAGCAGACATAGGCCAGCACTAACGGAGATCAGGGTTCCATTGTGTTAGGTGCTAATACAGAAGGATTTATTCTGAGCAGACAAAGGAAGGATTATTCTAGGTTTACAGTTAGACAACTGACAGAGACCACCTCACCCAAGTTCCTACAGGGAGCCTGTGGCAGAGGGGAAAATTGAACTGAGACCAGCTTGGCACCTCCTCCAGTGCCTTAACCACAAGGTGAGAGCTGTAGCTGAAAATGTTTTGACTAGGAAGTCTGATGTCTCTGTATCAAACAGAACGAGCGCAGCAAGCAACAGAATTGCAAGCTTCCCTCTCCATATCTCCGTTCTGGTCTGGAGTACCCACTTCTAGCACACTGTCTGCTTTATTTTGCCTGTAGAGTCAATGCTAAGGTGGGATCTGTTAGGCTCTTCCCTTCACCACGAGGAAATAGGTTGCCCAGACATTTTGTTTACAAGGAGAGAGCAACTAAACAAGAAAGAATAAAAGCAGTGGGCATGTCTGCTCCGTACAGGTAGCTCTGAACGCCAAATGTCCAGCAGGCTCTGCCAAGTTGGAAGGTGTATGGTACAGAAACTGGAAGGACGGCTAATCCACTTCCTTGGAATTTATAAGATCTGGGTTCAACACCGATGGGGACTTTTGAAAGTCACTTCTCCTGGCGTTCTCGCTCTGTGCTTTGTTTCCCAAACAGGACAATAGCTATAATGATTCTTACCTCCCTTTTAAGATCAGCACCTGAAGATCTGCGTGTAAGAAGGCACGCACATCCCAGTGCACCTTGCCCTTTTAAAACTGGCTGTCAAAGAGCACAAAGAGCCGGCACATAGCTAGCTGGAAGCCAGATGTAAGACTTCCTGTCTCTTATACAGACCGAGGAGATTCAGGGACAAAGGAGACCTGCTCTGGCCTTCCATAGCAGCCTTGAAAGGGAAGGATGAGCCCTCATTCCTCTCAGCTGGAAAGGCCTTGGGTGGCTTTTACCTAGTTAGGTTGTATACCTGCGCTCTTTCTTACTGGGAGGTTGTCCCAGAACCTGGGTCCTCTGATGATTAAACACCCTCTTCTAATTTCCAGCCTAAATTTATTCCAGGCCAGTTGAGAACCCAGTAACCTAAAGAGAAACAGACACGATGGTTAAATCACAATGCACACCCTTGGCAAGAAGGGTGCCATCTTGGTTGTGATCATCTGGTGACAGGGACAGCTCTTGTATCTACAGAGAATTGGGCTGAGATCACCACCCCCTCATCTCACAGGATGCAGACGAGAAATCACATTGTAATGGGAACAATTTTCACGGCATGCCAGGAAGATGGCAAACTGGGGAAATGAACGACTGGTGCTGCATTCCTGGAGTGCCTCACTGGGGGCTCATCTTTGCTGCAGTGTTAGCCCAGGCTTTTAATGGAGCGTTGCCTTTAATCTCTCTCCTGTCCACCCATAAAACCTTCTCACCTGAGTCTGGGGCTTTATACCGGAGCTAGCCAGCTAAACACAGTGGCTGTGTCTACACTTGTTCAAGTAAGTCGACTTTGCTAAGTCGACTTAGCATGTCTACACTATAAATTTAGGTCAACTTAAAGTCGACCTTGCCAAATTGACTTAGAGCGTCCACACTGGATGCCTAAGTCGACTTGCAGGGGCTAGGTGGACCTAGGAGTGGTGCACGGTGGGAAGGGGGGCACCTCTCGGATGCCCCCCTTCCCCAGGCACTCCTTCAAAAGTGCCAGGGAGCTCAGCATCTTCCCCATTGTACCAGGGTACATGGGGGCTGAGCAGGACAGGAACAGGGGCAGGGTATAGGAGTGGGGTGGGCAGGGCTGTGTCCTGCCCTGTGGGTGGGCACGCCAGGCTCTGGCTGTGCCAGGCACCCTAGCAGGGAGGTGAGTGGGGGAGCTCTGGGGGCCCTTTAAGTTGACTTTAAGTCGATTAGGGCTACTCTGCGTCTACACTGGCTTAAGTTGACTTAATAAAGTCGACTTAACTAGTAAGTCAACTTAAAACTAGGTTTTATTAAGTCAATTTAAAATTTCCTTAAGTCGATTTAAGCAGCAGCTTAAGTCGATTTAAGGAAAGTGTAGTGTAGACGCAGAGTAAATTAAGTCGACTTAAGCCTGCTTAAGTCGACTTAATTTACTGGTGTAGATGCACCCTATGTAAGGCTTTCTCATCCAAGTGCTTCGAGTCCTCCCTTGCCTTCCCACAATCCCCCTTGTGTGCCCAGAAGGACAGACCTGTTCTCCCACCACTCACTGGGAAGGATCATAGAAAGCGGACTTCACTGCTGCATGGAGGACCATGCAAAGTGCCCCAGGTGTCCTAGTGACACACTTGGGGGAATGCAACTCCCATGCAGACGTGGCAGGTTAGGCGGGGCCTTGCAACGTGGCTGCCTGAAGCCAGGCTAGGCTAGACTGGGTGCTAATGCTCGAGTTAACTGGGCAGGGAAGATGAACCTTGAGTGACTGGAGAGTATTAGAGGGCACAGGGTTGGGAATTGGGATTTGGGCTGTATTTCTAACTCTGCCACAAGAGGACATAGCAAGGCTTTCCCCTTTTCATCTAAACAACCAAGCAGGATCATTGCAGAAGACAGTAGGGAAGGAGCTGGACTACAGGATTGGCCAACGCACCGTATGCTGCTGTGTGGTGCCCTGCTCTTTTTCAGAGCAGCCATCAAGTGGTTCTCACAGTATGTGACCCTGCAGCTGAGGAGGTGCCATGCAGCATCTCTGCTTTCCTCCCATTGCTGAGGAGAGTCCAAGCTTTGCCTGAGATCACAAAGAAGTTGAGTAGCAAGAATGGAACTCATGAGTCCCGAGTCTCGGTTCTTTGAGCTAACCACTAGATTAAACGCTGAAGCTAGATGGAACTCTGCATTGTAAATTATCGACATCGCATGGCGTGGAAATGATGTAGCATCGATTTACGGGCAATGTTTGTGATATTTCACAACAGGACTGGAAAGACGGAAGGGGAAATGAGAACAGTACACGTTGAACTGGGCAGGTAAAGGAATGCACATGGTGGGTGGGCCCTGCCTCCATTGAAATCAGCAACGGGATCAGTTGAGAAATGTTCTTCTACCCATACAAGGCAACTTTTGACAAGATACCGTTTCTGCTCCATGGAAACAAGAGCCATCATTCCTCCTGATGCTCCACAGCTGTTGTTCAGGCAAAACAAACGTCTGTATGTAACTGCAGGGTTTTCAGTAGCCATTTTTCTAGCTTCTGTGGATTAGTCCCTTGTGAGATGGATCCTTCACAAAAGCAAAGAAATCTGTTCTGCTGATGGAAGGCTTTGTGGTGGATGTATTTAGTTAGTGAGATCAGGGTACTGGTATGCTAGTCAATGTGCATATATATAGTGAGGCACAGTTCCTTCCCCAGCTGCTCAGATAGACAAAGGACGGGAGAGGAAACGGAGGTCCAGCGAGGAGAAGTGACTTCTCCAAGGTCACACAGCAACTCAGTAGCAGAGTGGGGCTAGAACCTGGGTCTCTTGAATCCCTCCTCTACTGGACGATGGTCTCCCTCATTAATGATGTTTTTCACAGCCCTGAATTCGTTCATTTGGAAAGTTGTTTTTGTGTAGGGCTCCATGTCATATATTGAAATTTGCATGTAAGGTATATTTAAAAAGAAAAGCATAAAATAAATATTCTCCCCTATTGGTATGAATTAGGCAAACTCTTAGAGGAAGATGATGTCTTTCCATCTATGACACAATCTGCCACTAGCCCAATAAAACCACAAAGAAAAAAACAAAACAACACTCCAACCCCCAAGAACCATCCAATGCAGTCCAGGTGTTTTGCCAAGAAGAAAAGCTAACTCGATTTTGCACCCCACCTCCCTGTGCACCAGAACACCCTGTGATAGCAACGCTTGTATTCTCTACAGCAACAACGCAGCATTTCCACCGTCTCCCTGTCCAATGGACCATCAACCCATAACTCAAATTGCAGGACAAGGACCTAGAGAGTGGGGCTCCCTTTTTTCTAACATGGAATTACTGGTGTTTGGAGTATCTGAGCTGAAATCATTGGGCTTGATTTAGCAAAGGGCTGAGTACCCAAAACTCCAGCTGAAGTCAAAGGAATGCGGTTTCTCAGTATCGCAGACAAACAGGCCCATGGACCCCATTGAAATCAAATGGGAGTTTTGCCATTGACTTCTATGAGGCCAGGACTTTGTCTCAGACTTTCAAAAGTGCTCAACCTCCACAATTGGGGCCATTTATCACATGGCTTCTCCTCCCAGATAGGCACCGGAATAAATGCCTGGCTTTTCTAGAGCACTCAGCACGTTAAATACTGAGTGTCTGTGAAGAACTGGCTATAAGTGTCACAATAGGGGCCATCAGGTGGTGAGCCCTTTTGAAGATTTAGTTTTATTCCTGTGTTTACATGGGAACATTGCTCTTTCAAATAGCTGAGTAGAGCTGGTTGAACTTTTCCAGTGGGCCAGTTTTCCACTGTGAAATGCTGATTCAGTGGAATCCCAACATGTCACAGGGAAGTATCTGTTTTGACAAAAGTTTTGAGGGGAAAGTATATAAATGTTTCATTTCAACTTTCACATCATAATATAACATAAAATAAAAATTGGCTTTTTATATGATAAAAGTCAAAGCAAGAAACTCAAAATGAAACACTAACAGAACACTGGGGAATACATGACTTTGTGAAAATTTCCAAGGGTTTGACTTTTCCTTTGGATCCAGAATATAGTCAAATTTCCAAATCTCAGAATTTCTGGTGGGATGGAAATTCCATTTTCCAACCAGTCCTACTGCTGAGCACTTACAAATCTGCCCATGCATGACTCAAGTTTTGTGATGCATTTGAGATGGACATTGGTACAGGCCCTGTCTGCATGAGAAGGTTGCACTGATTTTAATTCAAGGTGTGTGCATGAAATACCAGCATCAAGTATAGCTTTGCCATTGAGTTCAGTGGAGCAAGAGATCAATCTTTAGATACCAACCTGTTATAATTTTAGTATAGCTTAATTTTAGTGAGGCTTTTGATACTGTCTCATATGACTTCCTCATAAACAAACTGGGGAAACACACCTAGCTGGAGATACTAGAAGGTGGGTGCATAACTGGTTGGAAAACTGTTCCCAGGGCATAGTTTCAGTGGTTCACAGTCAAACTGCAAGGGCATATCAAGTGGGGTCCCACAAGGATCAATTCTGGGTCTGGTTCTATTCAATATCTTCATCAATGGACTGCAATGGAGAGTACACTTATAAAATCTGTAAATGATATGAAGCCGAGAGGGGTTGCAAGTTGCAAGTGCAAAATCCCATGCACTGCTACAGGCTGGGGACCGATTGGCTAAGTAGCAGCGCTGTAGAAAAGGACCTGGGGGTTATGGTGGACGGGAAGATAAATATGAGCCAACAGTGTGCCCTTGTTGCCAAAAAGGCCAATGGCATATTGGACTGTATCAGTAGGAGTATTGCCAGCAGATCGAGGGATGTGATAATTCCCCTCTATTCGGCACTGGTGAGGCCGCATCTGGAATACTGTGTCCAGTTTTGGGCTCCCCACTGCAGGAAGGATGTGGACAAATTAGGAAGAGTCCAGCGGAGGGCAATGAAAATGATTAGGGGGCTGGGGCACTTGACTTACGAGGAGAGACTGAAGGTACTAGGCTTATTTACTCTGCAGAAGAGAAGACTGAGGGGGGATTTGATAGCAACCTTCAACTACTTGAAGGGGTGCTCCAAAGAGGAGGGAGCTAGGCTGTTCTCAATGATAGCAGAGGACAGAACAAGGAGCAATGGTTTCAAATTACAGCTGGGGAGGTCGAGGTTGGATATTAGGAAAAACTTTCTCACTAGGAGGGTGGTGAAGCATTGGAATGGGCTATCTGAGGAGGTGGTAGAATCTCCATCTTTGGAGGTTTTTAAGGCCCAGTTAGACAAAACCCTGGCTGGGGTAATTTAGTGGGAGTGGTCCTGCTTTTTAGCAGGGGGTTGAACTAGATGACCTCGTGAGGTCCCTTCCAACCCTATTGTTCTATGATTCTATATTTTGGAGGATAAGATTAAAATTCAAAATGATATAGACAAAGTGGAGAAATGGTCTAAAGTAAATAGGAGGAAATTCAATAAGGACAAATGCAAAGTCCTCCACGTAGGAAGGAACAATCCACTGAACACATACAAAATGGGAAATGACTGCCTAGAAGGGAATACAGCAGAAAGGGATCTGGGAGTCAGAGGATCACGAGCTAAATACAAATCAGAATCACAAATATTCTCAGATGTATCAGCAGGAGTGTTGTAAGCAAGACACAAGAAGTAATTCTTCTGATCTATGCCAGGCTGATTAGCCTCAGCTGGAGTACAGTGCCTCGTTTCAGAAAGATGTGGACGAACTGAAGAAAGTCGAGAGGAAAGCAAACAAAAATGATTAAAGGTCTAGAAAACATGAACTATGAGGGAAGATTGAAAAAAAATGGGTTTGTTTAGTCTGGCAAAGAGAAGACTGACAGGGGCACAATAACAATGTAAGTACATAAAAGGTCGTTACAAGGAGGAGGGAGAAAAATAGTTCTTGTTAATCTCTGGGGATAGGACAAGAAGCAATGGGCTTAAGTTGCAGCAAGGTCAGTTTAAGTTGGACATTAGGAAAAACCTGCTAACTGTCAGGGTAGTTAAGCACCAGAGCCGTCCTGGAGGGATGGGGGAACAGGGCCAATCGTCCTGTAGGGGCCCCCGTTCCCCCTGCACTGAGGGGGTGGGGGCACAGGCTGGCCTAGAGGCTGGGCTTTACGCTCCTGCCCCGCCTCTGGGTTAGCTGCTCTGCCCTGGGGGTGGGGCAGTCCCGCCCAGAGGCCAGGCTCCACGCTCCTGCCCGCCCCATGCCTTTGGCTTGCGGCCGAAACAGTGGGAAGAGGGAAATGGCGCAGTGGGCTCTGCAGAACTGGCAGTGTTAAACACTGGAATAAATTGCCTGAGGAGTTTGGGGAATCTCCTTCATTGGAGATTTTAAAAAGTGGGTTAGACAAACACTAGCCAGGAATTGTCTAGATAGTTCTGCCATGAGTGCAGGGGACTGCACTAGATGACCTCTCATGGTCCCTTCCCTTTCTGTGGCTTTCCCCACTCCCTCAACAGCTTCCGAGAACAGGAAGGAGGAACTGAGGTGACAATGATCGCTCTCAAGAGAGAGAGTTTTCTCCCTTCTAGCATCACTCTGGCAGCTTTGCCCAAACATCAGTCAGTTGAGCATAGTAAAGAACTTCGATATCTTCAAGCTGAAGGGTTGTCCCCGCCACCCCCCAGTTTAAGGCTAAAAAGCAGCCTGGCTCAAAAGCTTCTCCAGACTCCCTCAGATGACAGCATCTGGGAGCAGTCGATAAACAAAACTGCATTGATAGTTGGTAGACTGGAAACTGCACCAAGTTTAAAGGGCTTAGGAACTTGGCATGAACCACCCCGTCCGGAAAGGGCCAGACAAGAGAGAGACCCATGTACCATGAAACACTGATAAAGAGGATTGCAAACAACTGGAAGCAGCCAGGAGCTATTTAAAGTGGAGGGAGACGCACACACACCAGCAGGAGACCCTGAATCACTCCCTTTAATTGTTTTCAGTTCCAATCCCATGATGAGGCTGGAGGTTTTTTCCTTTTCTATTTCCAAATAACATTACAGATGTCAAAATATCTCTGCGAAATAAGATTTTCAATCTAACTCAGTGGCTGGCCAGGGGAGAAGAATTTTTTAATCCATCTGGACTGTGATGTCACCGACAAATCTGATGTTGCTTCTGCCTCCTTGTGAATTATGGACTTCCTGATTGATTTGACTGTTGCCCTGTTCTCCACCTCTGTTCCCATCCCTTTTGTTTAATAGACTCATAGGCCATGTCTACACTACAAAAAGTTAGGTCGACTGTGTTAAGTCGACTTAATAAGGTTGACTTTGACTTAAAGTCAACCTTATTAAGTCGACTTAACAAAGTGATGTCCATGGACGTGGACTAAGTCCACTTTGTTAAGTTGACCTAACTGCCCTTAAGTCGACTTAACAAAGTGGACTTAAACATCCACACTGAGTTTAGGTCGACCTAAAGAAAGGTTAGGTCGACCTAAGTCAACCTAATGGGTGGTTCTTATTAAGTTGACTTAAGCTTTCATTAAGTCGACTTAAGGAATTTCTTAAGTCAACTTAATGAAAGCCTGGTGTGGACGCAGCTTTGTTTAAGTAGACTTAAGCCTCCTTAAGTCGACTTAATTTGCCAGTGTAGACATAGCCATAGATTCTAAGGTCAGAAGGGATCAACACGATCATCTAGTCTGACCTACTGCACAATGCAGGTCACAGAACTTCCTGCCCACTCCTGTTGTAACCTGGACCCCGTGGCCTACGATTGACCCTGTGTGGCTTGATTCCTGTATTGAAATCAATGGCACTCACTTACATGGAATCAATAAAAGGATTGTCCTGCTAGATTGTAAGCTTCTTGGGGCAGGGCTTGCCTTTTAAATGAATGCTTGTACAGTGCCTCACACAGTGGGGACCGGATCTTAATTGGCATCCCTCAGGCACTACCCATAATTCTAGTAAATTTAAAGGGACACAATTCAAATGCTAGATAATGTAAAAAGAAGTTAAAAGTGGCTTAGCTGCCAAAGTCCTCCTGCAAAATTTCATAGCTTTACTACCATGTTGTCTGGTTGGGTTGAGTCCAAGAAATGATTTCCATCTCCTGTTGCTATATGAAAGACCCAAACACGCTGAGGGGAAGTGACTGCTCAGGGACGCCACACTGGGCTCTGTCAAATGCACTAATAAGCTGAAAATATAGAAAATGTTTTCCCATCCCCCTAAATAGAAGATACCGACAGTTGCTTCGGCGAGATCTAAAATAGATTAAATTAAAAAGAACTTCCAGAGAAAAAACACACACAAATAGGTAACCTAAACTGCTTTTTTTTTTTGTGAAAAGTAATTTGCTTTCTATCAAAAACTTTGATTTTTCATTGAAAAACAGAATGCCCGCAAACCAACTGAAAACTGACAGAGTTGGATTCTGAAAATCTGCCATGGTGCCTCATAGGAGTTGGAATTTGGGTGCCTCAACTCCCATTCTCCTTTATGGACTAAGTTCTGTAACCTGCTGCTGGGGATACCCAGTAAACTACGGTGTCATCTGTCTTTCTCAGCAAGAGAGAGTTTTGCTGGCAATTAATTCTCCTGGCCACATCTATCTGCCTTCCTCACCAGCAAAAGCCCCAAAGCTCTCCTGGCCCAAACCTTGCCTATCAGGTAACAATCGACAACCTCCAGCCCCTGAACTCCTCCTGTCCGTGCACTGGCAGAGGATATTAAGTTCACTGCTCTGTTAAATTGTCACTACTTCACAATTTGCTAATTTACCTGGGGTCAATGAACCCTGTCCTTCAAACACAGCACTGAATTGCCTTATAATAAAAATAAAAAGTTCTAAGACAACAAAAGAGCATGGATTCAATGATACCAAGTAAAGGAGATAAGGAAAGCAGAGATAGCTACAAGAAAATAAGAGTGAAAATATGCATCTAAAGGTCTAAAACTTAATTTAGCAAGACAGTCTGTGTGTAAGATGGTTTCTCTCACCCCAGTCTCCTTCCCAGATTTTTACTGGCTAGCCTGGCCAGGACCCAGCACAGAGATCAAATGACATGGATTCAGTGTCTCTGTAAGGTGAAGGATAAAGATGGAGTGTCTCCCAGTTCCTTATATTCCTAAAGGGATGTCTGTTGGGGATTCAGTCTTCTGGCTCTCTCTGGGGTGCAGGAACTATGTTAATTCTCTGAGTCTCAAGTTTCTGGCTCAGTATAACCCCTGCTGGTTTAACTCGATAGCTTTGTTTACATAATATGTAGATTGTGGTCATTCCATATTACTTTATCTAGGACAGACCTGCTTATCACCTTTATCTAGGCTAGGCTGTCCTAGTAATGGCATACAGAGGGAATTCAGAACTTCATATCTAATGTCAACACATGCATTTTACAATGATATTAATAATCAGAATATTAGCTTTCCTATGATGCCTCACAAAGCCTATTCTGTACAGACACTATTACAGTAGTGTGTAGGTGTGAATATAGAGATGCCTTGATTCACAGTCTCTCAAGCTGGATTTTATCTTCCATAATGCAACACAGTCATGCGACCAACGTGGTGCACCAACTCCTTTTACCAAAAGGAAGACCATGGTGCATCATGGGAGAGGCAGTCTGACAAGAGACCCCTCTTTAAAGGAGAATAGGTCGGAGCTACCAGAATGGCAATTCCTATGAGGCACCCCAGTGGCATTTCAGAATTGGAACATCTCAGTTTTCAGCTAAAATGTTTCAGATTTCAATTTTTTGCCAAAAACTTAGCATTTTCTGGGTAGGGGAAAAAAAATCTACTTTCCAACCAGCTCTGTACAGAGACTGCAAAACCAGCCACAGAAAATTCTTGCTCAACCCTGTGTGTGATTGTGGCTTCCTGTATCTTTAGCTATGGCTCCAAATTTCCTGGCCAATATCAACAAGTGGGCAAGCTGGTTGATGCCCACACCAACATATCACATATCTCTCTCTCTCTCCCTCTCTCTCTATATGCCTTTAATGTACTAGTGTGAATGATCTCTGGTGCCCTCAGACAAACCCTCACTATTATGTATGGCAAGGATCCCAGTCATGTCTGTGACATCAAACCTTTGCAGAGCTGGCTTTGACTCTCAGTTTACACTGGATTGAGGGATTAGAATGTATTATTAACTATTATCAGGGGCTAGCCATAAATTACATAATGCACTAAGGTGTGTATGTGGCATGGGGGGGCTTAATTTTGCATGTTTGTTTCAGTATTTTAAAGTATTACAAGGGGTGGATGACAATCACCAAAAATGTGTTCGGTAATTCCTGGACAGCCCCTTGCTTCCCCATGCCATCCTGGTCCCCTTCAGGCCCCAGAGATCATAGTGAATGACATATGCTGTTAGGGTGCATCTACACTTGTTCAGTGCATCTACACTTGTTGACTTGTTCAGGAAGGACAGGCAGGGAAGAAGAGGTGGAGAAGTAGCGCTATATGTAAAAGAATTGTATGACTGCTTGGAACTCCACTGTGAAAGTGCAAACAAGCCGGTTGAAAGTCTGTGGGTTAAATTTAGAAGAGAATGCAACAAGGGGGATGTCATTGTAGGTGTCTGCTACAGACCACCAGACCAGAAGGAGGAGGTGGATGAGGTAATCTATGGACAACTAACAGAAGTTTCCAGATCACAGGCCCTGGTTCTCATGGGGAACTTCAATTATCCTGACATCTGCTGGGAGGGCAATACAGCAGTGCACAGGCAATCCAGGAAGTTTTTGGAGAATGTTGAAGACAACTTCCTGGTACAAATGCTGGAGGAACCAACTAGGGGCCTTGCACCTCTAGACCTGCTGCTCACAAACAGAGAAGAATTGATAGGGGAAGTGGAAGTGAATGGCAACCTGGGCAGCAGTGACCATGAGATGGTAGCGTTCAGGATCTGATCAATGGAAGAAAGAAAGGAAGCAGAACACATACCCTGGACTTCAGAAAACAGATTTTGGCTCCCTTAGGGAACTGATGGGCAGGATCCCTTTGGAGGCTGATCTGAAGGGGAAAGGCATCCAAGAGAGCTGGCTGTATTTAAAGAAACCCTGCTAAGGGCATGGGAAGATACCATTCCGATGTGCAGAAAGAACAGCAAATGTGGAAAGCGCCCAGTGTGGCTTAGCAGAGAACTCTGCGGTGAGCTGAAACATAAAAGGGAAGCTTACAAGAAGTGGAAGCTTGGACAGATGACAAGGGAGGTGTATAAAGACATTGCTTGGGACTGCAGGGATAAAATCAGAAAGGCAAAAGGACAATTGGAGTTGCATCTAGCAAGGGATGTGAAGGATAACAGAAAGGGATGCTACAAGTATGTCAGTAACAAGAGGAGGATCAGGGTTGGTGTACGTCCCTTACTGAATGGGGCAGGTATCCTCGTGGTGGATGATGCAGAAAAGGCTGAAGTACTCAATGCTTTTTTTACTTCAGTCTTCACAGGGAGGGTCAGCTCCCAGACTATTACACTGGGTAATGCAGAATGGAGAGAAGAGCAGCCCTCGGTGATGGAAGGTCAGGTTAGGGACTACTTAAAGAAGTTGGATGTGCACAAGTCTATGGGGCTGGATGAACTGCATCCGAGAGTGCTGAGGGAGTTGGCCCGAGGGTGCTGAGGGAGTTGCAGAGCCGCTGGCCATTATCTTTGAAAACTTGTGGTGAACGGGGGAGGTCCTGGAGGATTGGAAAAAGGCAAATATAGTATCTATCTTCAAGAAAGGGAAGAAGGAGGAACCAGGGAACTACAGACCCGTCAGCCTCACCTCAATCTCTGGGAAAATCATGGAGCAGGTCCTCAAAGAATCCATCCTGAAACACTTGGAGGAAAATAGAGTGATCAGGAACAGTCAGCATGGATTCACCAAGGGCAAATCGTGCCTGACCAACCTGATTGCCTTCTATGATGAGATGACTGGATTTGTGGATGTGGGAAGAGCTGTTGATGTGGTATACCTCGACTTTAGCAAGGCTTTTGATATGGTTTCTCACAGCATTCTCGTCGGCAAGTTAAGGAAGTATGGGTTGGACGAGTGAACCGTAAGGTGAATAGAAAACTGGCTAGATCAACAGGCTCAGCAGGTAGGAATCAATGGCTCGATGTCTAGTTGGCAACCAGTAATGAGTGGAGTGCCCCAGGGGTCAGTTCTGGGGCCAGTTCTGTTCAACATCTTCATTAATGATCTTAATGATGGGATAGACTGCATGCTTAGTAAGTTCACAGATGATACCAAGCTGGGGGAATGGTAAACATGGTGTAGGGCAGGGACAGGTTTCAGGGAGACTTAGACAAATTGGAACACTGGGGCAAAAGAAACGTCATGAGGTTCAACAAGGACAAGTGTAAAGTCCTACACTTAGGATGGAAAAATCCCATGCACTGCTACAGGCTGGGGACCGATCAGCTAAGTAGCAGCGCTGTAGAAAAGGCTCTGGGTGTTATGGTGGACGGGAAGCTGGCTATGAGCCAACAGTGTGCCCTTGTTGCCAGAAAGGCCAATGGCATATTGGGCTGCATCAGTCAGAGTGCTGCCAGCAGATCAAGGGATGTGATTATTCCCCCTCTATTCAGCACTGGTGATGCCACATCTGGATACTGTGTCCTGTTTTGGGCTCCCCACTACAGAAACGATGTGGACAAATTAGAAAGAGTCCAGCGGAGGGCAACAAAAATGATTAGGGGGCTGGGGCACATGACTTATGAGGAGAGACTGAAGGAACTAGGCTTATTTAGTTTACAGAAGAGAAGACTGAGGGGGGATTTGATAGCAATTTTCAACTATTTGAAGGGGTGTTCCAAAGAGGAGGGAGCTAGGCTGTTCTCAATGGTAGCGGAGGACAGAACAAGGAACAATGGTTTCAAATTACAGCTGGGGAGGTCGAGGTTGGATATTAGAAAAAAACTTTTTCACTAGGAGGGTGGTGAAGCATTGGAATCGGCTACCTAGGGAGGTGATGGAATCTCCATCTTTGGAGATATTTAAGGTTCGATTAGACAAAACCCTGGCTGGGATGATTTAGTGGTATTGGTCCTGGTTTTAGCAGGGGGTTGGACCAGATGACCTTGTGAGATCCCTTCTAGCCCTATGATTCTATGACTTAAGAAGGCTTAAGTTGACCTAAACTTCGTCCACACTGGGCTTTCATTAAGTCGACTTAAGGAAAAGTTAAGTCATCTTAATAACACCTCATTTTAGGTCAACTTAATGCTTAAGTCAACCTTATTAGGTCAACGTAAGCCAACATGGATGGGGATTAGCGCCTAAATCGACCTCATTAAGTGTTAACTTAATAAGGTCAAAAAGGGGCTATGTGAAGGAAGAAAAAAGGCTATGTCTACACTAGAAACGGGGCAGGGAGGTTGTTAAGTCTACTTAACACTTAAAGTCGACCTTAAGTCAATTAAATCGACAACTTTTCTTGTGTAGACATAGCCTTAGACCCCTGCTGCACCTCCCCGCCCTCTTACCTCCACACTCTCCTTCACATGCTAACCCAGGCAGAAAGAACAATGGGAGATTAAAATAATAATATTGGTATCCAAGAATATCTGGTGAGAGCAGTGCACTGTGGTGGTACGTGTTGTGCAGAGACAGCGTGAGAAAAAGTCTCTCCCCAAGATATATAAGTGGGCAAGACAGACAGGGGAAACCAAGGCAAAGAGTAGGAGGTGCCTGAATTCAGAAACAAAACCCAAATCTCCTGCCTCCCACTTTAATGTCCAGGCTGCATCGACAAAACCCTAGGGGAGGAGGAGTTGAGTTAAGTGAAACATTTCCTCTGTGGCTGGTGCCACAGCTATACCCACTCCAAATCCCAATCTGTCCCTTCCCCATCTGCACTGTGTAATCCTGTGATTCCCCTCCCACTCATGGACAGGATCTCACAGTTTGGGGAGGACAGTCTTGCAGGCAGCTCTCCCAAAACAGGGTCTGCTTGCTCCATCCCACTCTGCTCTATCCCTGTTAATATCAATATAATTGGGTTTCTCCGGCTGCCTTTAGAATTCCAGCCCACATCTGATCCCCTCTCCTACAAACACACACTGCAGTTAACAGCCAAGAGAGCTTTCCCTTTCCTCAGCTCCACACTGGGACCAGAGACAGAAAAGAGAAGAAATTAAATAGCAGAGAGTCAATTCCAACACAATTTTATGGGGAAAAAAGAAAACCAACTTTCACCCCACCAGTTTGTCTTTTATCCACAGCTGCTTTAATTAATATTCATGGGCTTAGAGGTGCATCCCCTCCTCCTTCCACATTAGTCAGGGCACAATTCCTCTGCTGATGTACAGGCCACCGGATGCAGGGCAGAAAGTCCTGAGTTTGCACATCAAGATACCACTCACCTGCACTTATAAATGGCTAGCAAAGATCTGTTGTTACCTGCCACTGACGGATTGGGGGAGTGGGCAAATGGAAAAGCCCCTGGGAGCATGTTAGTAGTACCGGGAGGTGTACTAGCATGTGGCTTGTTTCTAGTTGTTAGCAGCTGCCTGCTCTGTACTGAGGTTTGTTGGAAGAAAACTGGGTTGATAGGAAGTGGAGCTGTGGGTTCCCTGTTGCATTGGAAACCCTACTCCACCCCCTTGTTCCCTGCAGAGAGGGGGAGTTTCACAGGATTCAGGGAAGCCCTCTAAAGAAGCAAAACAGAGTCTTCTCAGCCAAAATTGCAGCCTGTCCCTAGTGAAGATGAAGGATAAGGCTTGATGGGGAAGGCAGACAATGAGGCCTGAGAAGATTGGGGTTTGTTTCTTAGCTCTGCCACAAACTTCTGGTATGACCTTTGGAAGTCTCTCCTCCTCAGTGCCCCCTGCCTAAAAACAAAAATAGCTCCCCTTCCCCCAAAACAGAGCACAAAAACTACACAATAAGGCTTGTAACAGACTTTGCATTACCTAGTTTCTCCCTTTCCCTCTTCTAGGCCTTTGGCCCACCCAGCATTATATATATAGGCCTTAGCCCCACCCATGGGAGGGGCTTATTCCATATATTGCCTGTCCTCCATTTTGATTCTCTTTTTTTCCCCTCCAAACACACCTAGTTCTTAGTGCATTGAGTAGCAACATGTTTTACAAACCCAGTGAAAATGGGAGAGCAGTGCTATGAGGAGATGCTGGTAGTCTTTGGGCTGTCTGTACATGCTATATCCTTTAATACTGGCTAGTGGAGGGGAAGAATAGAGTTAGCCCTACACTTAGTGACTGGGACAGTGGGCAGGTTGGTTCTATCTGTCTCAAGGAGAGGAACTCATTACCCCCCTTTACCCTCCACCATCAGTTTGTGCTCTGAAGACATGGGAGTGTGCAATGTTTTCATGATCTTTTCCTCTTTGTCGCTTGGCTCCACAGTGCGAGTGAATGCTCTGTCTTAGACAGACTGCCGGATTCTCTGTTGTCAGGGACAAGCTCTGGCCACTCTCACTGGAATATTTATTTTGATCTTTAGGTCTTTGAGATACCTCCAGAGCCAAGGAGGTAACTATGCTGCTCCTGGGCAGAGTGTTGGATTGAAATGTTTAGCACTGCGGGTCACTCACCCCTGGGAACAACTTCCCGAGGGTCAGGGTGGATTTTCCATCGCTGGAAAATTTTAAATCAAAATTGTAAGTTTTTTTTTAAAAAAAGCTCTAGTTCAAAGAGGGAGTATTTCAGGGGCAGTGTAGGGCCTGCGTTTAGATGAGGTCAGCTCCTATAAGCAGGCTCTAGGGTGCATGTTTCCATCAGACTCCATCCTCACCTTCTGACAGCCATGGTCAGTTTTGGACTGTGTCACTGAGAAGACTTGCTGTGTCTTCTGGGCTGTCTGCCAGGTCTTTCCCCACACCAAACCTTGGGGAAGGCAGGTCTGGAACAGAGCCATGTTCGCTGGTGTACTGGGAGTCTCTGGCACCCTAGGGCCGAGCCTACTTCGTGCCTCCCCCTAGGCCTCACATGCCCCCTTGTAGGGCATGAGGGGTCCCTGATTCCCACCAGATGGCACTGCCCCCCAACTGCTCTGAGAGTGGGGTGTCTCTAGCTGTAAGGGGGGATACACAGCTTTCCTCCTCCTGGCTGGGGGACTTTCTGGTTCTTCTTGTGGCAGCTGGGCTCTGCCTCCGCCCACCCCCAATTCCCTGCTATGTGGTGCTCACATCTTCAGTTCCAGCCCCACAGCCTGGTGCCAGCTTGGACTGGGGACCCTCATTCCCCAGCCAGGAGGTAGCGGGGGGGGGGGAAGTTCTTCCTGGTCAGCCACAGCTCCCTGCCTTCCACTGGGCTCCATCCAGCTGCCCCCAGAGCCTCCCCACCCCCTTTGTGTCACGATGGGTCACCCTGGTGCCCCCCATCCCGTTTGTGGGTGTCTTCAGTGACGGCTGATGCTAGACACCCCTGAGGAATATTTACTGCACACCCTACTGAATGGAGTGTGCCTCAGCTAGCAGATAGCCTGTGCTTTGAAATGCAATGTCCTGGCTCATCACGCATGGGCTTGCCTTTTTCTCGCAGCTATCACTGGTGACAATGCACACGAGGGCCGAGGCGTTCTACCTTAGCACCTGGCAGACAGGCATGTGCTGTTCATACCAATGGTTCCCGAGCCAAGTCTTGTCTGTGTTCAGACTCTGCTTCATTAGAGAGGTGCACAGCAACATGGCACGAGGAAACCTATCCCATGTACTTCAAGTAGACAGCAGAAAGGAAGGCTAGTCCAGTGGTTAGGTTGTGATTTCGGCAGCCTGGGTTCATTCCTTACTTTGCCACAGACTCCTGCGCATATCACTTAGCCTCGCTGTGCCTCAGTTCTCTCATCTGCAAACTGGGGCTAACAACCCCCACAGGGGTTTGGTGAGGAAAAGTGCGTTGAAGATCTTGAGATGTTCAGATACTACAGTAACAGTGGTCGTAGATGTGCCTAGGATATAGAAACTAATCCCACAGTTACAACCTGGTCAGTACATGTATGCTGCTGCCTCTTACAAAGGGAGCCGGATCTTTAATACCTAGGCCCTCAGTTTTATGTCTGTTCTGGAAGGCAGATTTATTTGGGACCCAAAAGGCAGCCACACACCACTGACCCTCTGCAATCCCGGCAGCATGGGAATTGCTGAGGCTGCCTGCTGCCAACCCTTCTTCCCCATGCTCCCCAGCTCTCCGCCGTGTGAGTATTAGCCATTTCATTTCAGCAGCTGCTCCTCACGCGATCGGTGCTGTCATTCATAGTAGATCACATAATTATCCAACGTCTGGACACTCATTGCAAGCGGCAAAGATTATGTCAGCACCAGCCTGGTGGAAAATGGTATCAAAGAGGGGTGGGGGAAGAAAATGTGGGACAGATCTACAGGAAGAGGAGGATTTTTTTAACAAGTATGAAATAGCTGCAGGCGATTGGCTTTGTTCTTCCCCCAGAGCTGTCACTGCCAGCTCCCAGGGTGAGAGAGGAACTTAGATCAGGGAGGCAGAGAAAGGTTTGTCCCCCTCTCACATAGCTTTTCTCAGCGCTTCCCTTTAAAAGGAGGGGAAGAAAGGGAAGAGTTGGTGCTCATGTGATAAATACATTTGTTAGTCTTTATAAGTGCCACAGGACTCCTTGTTTGTTTTCCCACAGATAGATTCTGATTTGCTCTGTGTGTGTGTGTGTGTGTGCGTGAGAGAGAGAGAGAGACATTTTGCATAAAAATTCCCAACTTTCTATAATGTAAATGAAGACATGAAGCAACACCTAATCAGCCCCTGGTGTGCAATACTTTTTATGTGCCCCAGGTGCAATGTCTGTCCCTGGAACTACTCACTGAGGAAGATACTACTTGTGGTGAGTAAGTATGGCAGAATCTGGCTCTTGGAAATTGTACAGGATGAACAGAGCTAGATGAACGTAAATTGCCACTACAACACTTAGCACCAACCTGTCAGCATGAAGTGAAAGGAAGCCAGTCGCAATCACTCCGACATTAACTCATCACCTCAAAGGGGAAGCGAGGAGTCACACTCATTTGGCTCTATATCTTGTAGCCAATGCAGGAATTTGCAACGCATTTGCAATGAAATTCAGCCGCACAAGCCATTTCAAACAGCATACTTTCTCCCTGTAAGCCTCATTGCCAACAGGTTACCATGGGAACTCAGTCCACTCTCCAACCAATCATATGAATGAACTGTTATTAGGTTTTTGGGGTTTTTTTTTTTTCAAAAATTGACCACTGCAATCTATGATTAAATGAGATTGTACTGCAGCGGCCTTGGTCTTGGGCCTACGTGCCAGTTCCTGCTAGTGAACGGACTCTGAAATGCACCCCTAAGTGTCATAGGTCCTCTACTGCTATAAGAAATTTCCGTTCATGCAGTGAGCTGGCGGATTCACATTTCGTCCATGCTGTTGCTCTATCCTGAATGCCCAGGCCATGCAGTAGAGTAAGAAACATGAAGTTGTTTTCTTGTAGTCTGATACCAGGAGTTGACACCTGAGCTAGAGAGGAATTAAAAAACAACAGCTTCAGGCAACTGATCTGGTGTGTGTAGGTGTGCATTGTGAATGAGCCTGCTTTGAACGGTAATGACTCATGCAATGTACAGAGTTACTCCTTGGGGGCCACAGGTTGAAGATGCAATAAAGCATCACCAGAAGAGCAGAGCAGATGGAAGAGACCACCAGAAAGACCCCCCACCCCCCGTCATTAGTAGATGAGACTTGAGTGAAGCTGCACACCTCCCATTATATCTGCAGGTGCAGTGGGGGTTGAACCCAACCAAAAGTGGATTCGTATGTCCGGGGGAAAGTAATCCAAACTGCAGTGAAATGCTTGGGCCAAAGGATGAGAATCTAGCACTCAGTTTGCAGTGGGATATGACAGCAAACTGAAGGCTAATGTCATAGTGATCTGTGTGCTGTATACAGAGGTCCTCTGATAGGGAAGAGGGAGTGCTGGGGTATCTGGACCACTGGCTGTCTCTGTATTTATGCTGGTGCTCCTGCTTTTCACAGGGACTTGTGTATATATATATATATATATTGTGGCAAATCAGTCCACTCTGTCCCTGTGGGTCCTGTGCTTTGTCTTGCTAAGGGCCCAGGCAAGCCCTGTCTGCCCCTGGTTCTGGGCAGTCGTTACTCCGCTGTCTGCACAGAGTAGGAGGGGGAAGGGGCTTGGGCCCTCCCTCTACTCCAAGCCCCAGCCTAGGGGCCCTAGGAAAGGCAGCTGTATGCTGCTGATACTGCCACCAGCAACAGTTCCTTCCCCTAGGCTATTTCCCCCTCTTGGTGTTCTTTTACCTCTCTTCGTCCTCCTTCAACACTCCTCTGCTCCTCCAACACTCCTCTGCTCCGCCCACAACACTCTTGCTGGGGCCAGGCTTTTTTATCAGCTGGCCCCTGATTGGT
>ML685799.1:3054584-3071687 GCA_007922175.1 Pelusios castaneus | reverse complement strand
CACTCTTGCTGGGGCCAGGCTTTTTTATCAGCTGGCCCCTGATTGGTATCAGGTGCCTCTAATTAGCCTGAACCACACCCTGCTCAGTTTGTAGGGAACAAAGCCAGGATCATTCTGGGGCTTATATATCTGCCCTCAGTGACTCTCCTGCTTCCCTCTGGCCCTGGTGTCTCACAATATATATATATATATATATATATATATATATATATATAGTGCTGAAGTAGGAGGAGATCCAGATGATCCAGTCTGTGTTTAAGGGAGCCGTACGGGAATAACGGAGCTCATTCAGGAACCGCAGCCGCAGCCCTGCTCAGCAGTGGAGGAGGGTGGCTGGAGTCACCCAGGCGAAAGTGGTGACTAACTCCACATTGAACCCCAGTGCGGTGCACTCTCTGAAGGGCAGGTTGGGCTGCGACTGCAGCCGTCCCTTGGAGGTAACAGCTGTAAATCACATCTGTGGCTCGTGGGAATGCCATTGCTGGAGACTGCCATGGGAGTGCTTTGACTGGACCCATTCCCCTTGGGCTCTATCTATGCCACTTTTTGGACTACATTGATCTCTCCAGTGAAGAGGAGGGTGTGGCCACATTTCATGCTGCAGCCCATATCTCAACCGACCACCCGCTCTCAGCAGGTGGGAGTTGGGTAAATCTGGGCCAGTCTTCCTTTAAGACACTCAAACCCCACCCACAACAGGAGATGAAGTGCCAAAGCATTCAACCAGTGAAGAATGAGGAAGTTAGGCCTGCATTAGGCCTGCAGGACAGCTTTCATTGGCTGCTAAGGGAGGCCACGCCCCACACACTGAATATAACGGATGATGTCACTGACTTTGTGTACGCGGGAGAGCAGGTGATGTCACCCTCTGGTGGCCGACCCCAAACACAACACAAGGAAGCTACTCAACGTGGCATTTTCTCCCATGAAAACTCATGTGATAAATACACTTGTTGGTTTTTAAAAGTGCCACTAGACTTCTTGTTTGTTGTCCTGCTACTCAGATCAGCTAATATTGCTCTCTTTCATCTCAAAGCATTAGAGACTGTTGTTTGGAGCTGGATTTACAGGGTTCTGATCGTAGCTGTGCAAATATGTGTGAGTCCAGGCCATCATCTACACTGCTTGGATGACTTCCAAGGTGGAAATCATAACAGTTTGCAAAGAGGAAACCCAAGGAAGGTGTGGAATTGCTTAATGTGGAACAACTTGGAATCAAGCGCTTCACATTTACACTGACTTCTTTTGACTTAAGAGTCTTGTCCATCTCCCCCTGGCAGATTAGCAGAGTGGGAGGGCTATGGTTATGGCCCAGAGGTACAAAGCCAAATGAGAAATACTATTCAAACTGTCCTTATGAATGACTGCTAGAGGTAAAGTTGCCCTCTAGTTACAGATCTAGAGCCCCGCTCTGTTGTATAAGTTGCAACAGCTGCTTTCTTGTGCTGTGCCATGGAGACGGTGATGGTTTTCAGTGTTCAGCAGAGGAATTATGAGGCCCTTGTCTCGCATTAGTTGATCCCACTGCTTGCAACCCATCCTAAATGTCATTGTCATTATGGCAATTGAAATAATGCCACTCAGGGGAGGCATCCTTCTGCTTGGCTGAAGCCTTTTCAAGGGGAGTCCTGGGTTCTCTGAAAGTGCATATTAAGGGATAAGTTGGCTGAGTGTGGGACCCATTGATGAGGTCACTTTGGGAGTTTTTGTGAGCTGTGGAAAGACTCCAAAAGCAGCTTTTGATTCTAATGTTTGGTACATTTCACAGGAACCCAGGTATGACCTATTTCATTGCACCAGTGGTGCATCTGATCTGGACCAGAGATACTCTACTTCCAAGGAGTGCTTTAGGGCATGATTGTCCCTCTCCACGATCAACAGAATTGACATAGCTAATGGGAGAAAAGGTGAGACTGCTAGGAGACAGGAACAAAGCCTTCGGAGCAAAACAAACCCAGCTATAGAGTTCCCACCACATAGGAGTCCATCTCCTGCTTCTTTCTAAACCTTCTCTAAATGGGACATATCAAACGATAAGGGCTTCATCTCCACTAGACATCTCACTTCCCGAGCAGTGGGGCCTCATCCAGCCCCACTGAAAGCAATGGGATTCTTTTCATTGACTTAATTTGCTTTGGGACAGGGCCATGGAATGCAGCCTCTCCAATGAGGAAGCAGAGGATTTGGTCATGCTGGAACAACACTGAATCTTCTAACTCTTGTATTTGGAACCTAGATACCATGGTGTTTGGGAATACATAGAAGCTGTAGGTAAGCAGGAGATGGATTAGATCCACCTGGCTAATTGTACAATGCAGGGAACGGAAGGGTGGCCTTCCTGACCTCCATGCTTTGCACTCTGAAGCATGAGATTTAATTCCCATATTTTCTTTATAAAGTGCACATACATGCAAGTTCTGGGAATTTTCATTTATCTTTGCTGCCAGTGTTATCTTGAATAGATCCTGTTAATGAAATTTAACAGTGGAAACAGAATAGACAGGACTGTGTTCATCCAGTTTTATGCAGCAACTCAGCAAATGCTGAATTGATTCTGGTGACCCGTGGACCACTGTGTTGGAGCCACTGATTTAAAGAAATGCACCATGGATGTTATCAGGCTTATCCATTTTGGTGCAATAATGTCTCAATAACCTCTTCACTAGATGCCATCTAAATGAAAGATATAGTTCATTCTTTCTCCACAGGTGGCAAATTGTCCATCCCAATGATGTAAAATAGTTCCTGAGATCATATAAGATTAAACCAATCCTCGTCCAAATCCCTTTTCCCCCAAAAGGTAATTTGAACAGAAATGTCATCTTTAGAGAAAAGGTGCCAGGGGTCATTAGCATATTTAAATCCAGAATATAATCAAATCTCTGTGTCTCCTTTCTAAATCCATCACAGTATCTTCTCACAGAATTGTGAAACACAACAATTCCTAGCCCAGCCTAGGGCTCTGGAATGTGATTTGGCAGACTTGTGTTATATTGAATAGATTCAGAGAATCCAAGACCAGAAGAGAACATTTTGATCATCTAGTCCAGTATTTCTCAATCTTTAGTGGACCGAGGAAACCTAAAGGTATTAATTTCTTTATGTGGAACACCTGATGGAAATGTTCTCGAAAAAAAGCCAGTATATTCAAGCTGTAATGTTTGTAATATCTGTGTACTATACATTATCAAAAAAAACCAAGTCAGGAAACCAAATTAAATACAATTTTAAGAATATAGCATGCATTTATTTCTAAAAAATAGATACATGATGATTCTGCACACAACTTAAAACTGAAGATATTACTCAAGTTTTAATGGAATTTTGGGCCTGCATGTTCAATTAAAGTTCATCTATTCTTGGAGTAAGGTTCTCCAAAGAAAGTCTTACTGTGGAATTTATGTTCAAGTGATTTGAATGCTGGTGGTAACTGCGGCAAGAAATTTAAAATGCCCTAGCCGCAGCAAAGGAGGAAGGCAGCAAAGGACGCTGATGCATACCTGGAAGCTTTGCTGTGGCTGGGGTATTTTAAATCTCCCAAGCATGCGTTGGCTCATCCTCATTGCTCCTTCCCCCCTTTCTACTCAGCGCCCGCAGCCCCCAACAGGGAGGGGTCAGGTCAGTCACAGAACACCTTCACTATATCCATGGAGCACCTGTGTTCCTCAGAACACCAGTTGAGAAAGAGCGATCTAGTCCAACCTCCTGTATAACACAGGCCAGAGACTGGCCCCTAATGAATTCCTAGAGCATATCTATTAGAAAAACATCCTTTCTTGTTCTGAATACTGTCAGTGATGGAGAATAAATCACAACCTTTGGTAAATTTGTTCCAGTGGTTAATTACTTTCCTCGTTAAAGTGACCCATGATCTGCTGTGTGACTTAGGCAGGTCATTTCACCTCTCTGGGCTTCATTTTTTCAGCATGAAGAATCCCTCCTGAAGCTAACAATGTTTATCCACCTCATACACACTGAAGCTCCTTTAATGACATGGCAGCTATGATCTAGGAATTCCTACTGCGCAGCTTTTCATCCCCATGTTGACATACACAGAATCTTGGCCAGCTCTGCAGATTCTCCCACTGTGAGCTCAGGACTTGACAATTGTGTGTTGTACCTGAGGACGCAGCTTGCAAACGTTCAGAAAGCTGCGGCTGGTGCAGGAGTAGGCTGCTTGCAGAGCAGTGCTTGATGCGGGAGGGATGGTATGCTCTTGCTCCACCGACTCCACTGGCACATAGGTGGAACTGGAGGTGTTAATGGTCAACTATAAAACACTACATGGCTGGGCCCAGAGTCTACCCTTACTAAAGTTAGTTCGAATTAGTTAATTCGAACTAACTAATTCAAACTAATTTTAGTTAGTTCGAATTAACTTGATTTGAACTAGCAAAATTTAGTTCGAATTAAGCAAGTGCCGTGAATGGCACTTGCTTAGTTTGAATTAGTGAATTGCATTGAGTTCAATGGGCCGGTTAGTTCGAACTAACAGGGCCACATTGGTTAATTTGAACTAACTAGTTCGAATTAACTGTTAATTCGAATAGCATATTCAAATTTATTAGTTCGAATTAAGGAAGCCCTTAATTCGAACTAATCAAAGCCTAGTGTAGCCATGGCTTTAGTTAGTTCTAATTAAGCTTCCTTAATTTGAACTAACTTGCCAGTGTAGATATAGCCACAGATGTTTAGGTGCCTAGCTCCCATTGATTTCCATGAGAGTTAGGCATCTAAATACCATTAAGGATCTATACCTTGGACCCTGAGTGCTTCTGAGAACATAGAATCATAGACTATGAGGGTTGGAAGAGACCTCAGGCTGTTATCTGGTCCAACCCCCTGCTCAAGGAAGGATTAACTCCAACAGATGCCTCTGTTCCTGTTTGATACCATGTTATTTGTCATCAGAGATCTTCCAGCTAGTAACCTATTGTTTGATGCAGAAGGAGCTGCTGGTAGGGCATTCTCTCTGTGCAAGTCTGGAACTCATGGCTCCCTCATTTCTGCCCCAGAGCCCAAGCACATTGACTTTCAGAGCACATTGCAAGGCGGAAGTGTTCTTCTAACAGGGGTGTGTGGAGGGTCCTGAGGTGCTCAGATGTGGGGCATTAGTTTTAATATCTGTGACAAATTCCTTGTCTGTTATTGGGCTATATGTATCATCCAAGCCTTGGAAAAAGTCCAAGTCCATTAGAGTCGTTTGTATGACATTAGTTAAGCCTTTATTCTTAATTTATCCATGGGCCTACGTTCTTCTCTAGAGCCAGCAGAATTTCCTGCCACAATGCATCATTGAAGACTTAGCAAAATTCGGAAAAGTATTTGGCATTCATAAAGATTACAAGTACACTCAGAGTTACCTTAGGGGAAAGGTTAATACAAAAATTTGGAAGGGCTGTAAGCCAGCATGCTTGTACCTTCCACTGAAGCATTCATGATACTGAGACCAAAAGGGATGATTAGACCATCTCTTGATCTCTTATATAGCTCATCCAGTTACTCCGGTATTGACCCCAATCACTTGTGTATGACTGAACCATGTTTCCCAGAAAGACCTTTAATCTCAGAGGCAGAGACACGTAGGATGAGTTCCTGATCCATGCTATGTGGTACGGTAACACAGCCAACTAATAAATACTGCTACTAAATAGTAATCTGAAGACTTCAGTGATGCATCTTGTACTAACCACTGTTAGGAAATAAGATACTTCTGGGGCAATTCAGGCAATTGCTACAGTCCCAAATATTATCAGATTTTCCACCAATCAACGGCATGTTAGCACAAATAGTCTTAATAAAAGAAAGAAATTAGTAAAACAAATTAGCAAAAGAAAGAAATTAGTGAATCGAATGAATGACTTTTCTACCTTTTTTAGTGCTTCTCCATATCTTCTCTGCTGATAACCTTTAGGGGGGCATAGGTAGCCATTTGGTTTTCTTTAACTCATGAGACCATGACCATTATCCATGGAGATGGTCATAAAGAAGCCATGTGTGCCAAAAAGGCTGGGACACTGAGCTATGAACTCCCAGTGCATCTAGCTGGAACCCTGGGGGGCACTTTGGTGATTTAGTTAATTAATCAAGTAGTCCATGTCAAAATTACACCAAGGTGGAGAAGGTCAATTAGCAGAAAGCAGCTAGTTAGAGGACTTTTTTAAAATGATTTTTTCCCTTTTCCTTTTTTAGTTAAGATGTTCCAGACATAACACATTCTGGCTAATTGCAGCTCACAGAGCCCTGGAGGATCTTTCTTTGTAAATGGCTGAAAACTCTCTGCACATGCACACACTCTGCTATATACACCCTAGTCGCACCACTAAAACAAAGCGCTCTCTGTGTAAAACGCCGGAGCATTAAAAAGCCATTAATCACTGCTCTGTATGCCTTTCTGCTGGATGTTAATTTCAATTTACAGTCACCTATTCGGTTCCCCTTCAGCAGGGCGGCTGGCACAGTGCCTAAAAAGCCAGGACAATGCAGAGAATGAGGGAGAAAGTCATATCAGGCAGACGGGGAGGAGCTGAGGTGCGTCTTGGGATGCCTGCGTCCTTCCTCTCCCCTCTGTATTTACAGCTAAAATTTCGAGCCGATGAGGATTTTAAAGTAACTGAGAGAGACGATGACATTTCCCAACCACTTAAAAAAAAAAAGGCAGCCATGATTAATAATGTCCTGGCTCCCGCAGTAACCATTATCATCATCTTAATGGTGCAGACTTCACTAACACTGAAGAGAGAAGTTCACCTGGTCTCCTACTCAATGCACTTCCCTCTTCTCAATAAATTACTAGAGACAGCTGTATAGATGCATTAGCTGGGCAGTTGTGTAGGCAGAGGGATGATGCTCCATGTTGGGAGTCTGGGGGAAGGACCGTGGGTCCAGAAGTCAGGAATTTAACTGTCACAGTGTCAGGGGCCTTGAGTGAAAGTCAGCATCTCTCGTGGAGGAGTTCCAAAGGGAGAGTCATGTCAGTCTTGTTCAGCAAACAAGGAGTCTAGTGGCACTTTTAAAGACCAACACATTTATTTATTCATTGGACAAACAGGACAGTTTCTGTGCAAAAGAATAATGGACACACATCTGACATCAGAAATAACAACAGAAGTCATGTAGCACCTTAAAGACTAGCACACTTCTTCGGGCATAAGCTTTCATGGGCTGCAACCCACTTTGTCAGATGCAGAAATCAAAATAACAACATAAAAAACCAGTAGGGGAACACTTCAATCTCTGTGCTCACTCCATTGGTAGTATGTTAATTGCTGTACTTTGCCTTAGGGTTAAATAGAGATTTTAGATGGTTTTCCTATTACAAGAGGTGGTTTTACCTTCTTTTTACCTCACCTCCCTCTATGCTGTTTAACAGTGTTTGAATCTAAACAATTGCTTTGATTTGCTGTAACAGTCTGACCTGATCCTATGACTTACACTTCCCTGCATTTATTTTCCTCCCATTCTGTAAGTTCCCCATCTTCAGGAGCTGATGAAGAGGAATTTTCTCTCACGAAGGCTCATGTGATAAATAAATGTGTTAGTCTTTAAGGCTGCGTCTACACTTACAAGTTCGGTTGACTGAAGGAGGCTTAAGTCGACCTGAACAAAGCCACGTCCACACTGGGCTTTTCTTAAGTCAATTTAAGCATTTCCTTAAGTCGACTTGAGGAAAGGTTAAGTCGACTTAATAACACCTCCTTTTAGATCGACTTAACACTTAAGTTGACTTTATTAGGTCGACTTAAGCCAGTGTGGACGGGGATTAACGCCTAAATTGACCTTATTAAGTCGACTTAAAGCATTAAATTGACTTAATAAGGTCAATTTAGGGTATGTCTACACTAGAAAAAAGTTGTCGACTTTGTTAAGTTGACTGAACTTTTTTAGTGTAGACATAGCCTAAAAGTGCCACAGGGCTCCTTGGCTATGTCTACACTTGTAAAGTTATGTTGACCCTGTTACATCACTTAACAAGGTCGACTTTAAGTCGACTTAAGTTGACCTTGTTAAGTCAACTTAACAGTAGACATAGCCGTCCACACTGGCTTTAAGTCGACTTAAAAAGTTGACTTAAGGCTTAAGTTGATCTTCAGAGGTGGTGTTATTAAGTCGACTTAAACTGTTATTAAGTTGACTTAATAAAAGCCCAGTGTGGACGCGGCTTTGTGTAGGTCGACTTAAGTTGCCAGTGTAGCTGCACCCCTTGGTTGTTCTTCTGAAATAACCACTGGTATATCACTTTGGGCCTGACCCAGACTCCACTGGAAATCTCTTTATGGATCTCAGGGGCCCTTTGGGCCAGACTACGTCCACTGTGTCCACTCTGAGGCAGCAGGGCTGGGGCTCTGGACATGAGATGAGGAAGGGGGAGGGAGTGCAGCAGATGCTGAGGGAGCTTCTCAGTGGAGACTAATTGGAGTAGCTTGTGAAGCTCCTATTGTGGCTTCTTTGCCTCTTCTGTGGCACACCCAAACCTCATCTCCACCCGCTCCCTTTCCAATGTGCTTCAAGGGGCCGCTATGGAGCTAGGCGCCCTGCTGCACGAAGTGTCTGTTAGGAAACTAGCCATATGGCCTGGGAGGATTGGGTTTGCCTCTAACTCTCTGTGCTTCGTCTTCCCTAGACATAAGACAGGCACAATGGTGCTCTGCACAGCTGACTTACCTCCACAAGTGTCTACCCTCAAGTGTTGCTCCTGCCAACATAATTTGCTTGCTATGTCAATGTCCATATAGATCTGTTGTTGAAGCATCAATGTGGATGCTGCGTTGCTTACATCGCCAGTTGCCAGCTTCCAGAAGACCTCCCACAATGCCCCGGGCTGACAGGTCAATCGGTGCAAGCGCTCCTGGTGAGTTGGTGCCCTGTCGACACAAAGGGCAACGTGACGTAATGCCTGGCGGGTGCTTGCTGACTTAAATTAGGCTAACTTAATTCTCTAGTGTAGACATGGCCTAAGCCAGGGCTGGTTTTACACCAGTGGATGAGTTGGGCCCAATCTCTTTGGGGCGAGGTGGTCGGAAAGAGACCTCTGAGTGTGCCAAGTGAGTGTCCCTGGGAGGGACAGCAAAATAATACCCCATGACTTCAATTTAACAAGAGGCTGCAGGTTCCACTCTAGAGGCTGTTGTGGTGTTTTGTGGCGAATCTGCTCACCTGTCATTTCCCTGCACTTATGCAAGGTCTAATTTAAGCAAGTGGCTCCGGAGACGATGTCATTTGTGGTGCTCGGCTCGGGTGCTAAATTGGCAGAGAGGTTTCTGCAATCAGCGGGCTGGCCTAGGGGTGCGGTATGTCTGAGCGATAATAAGGGTCCCCCATTAGAGCCAACCTTTGCAGAAATGAAAGGGAGGAGAACATCAGCAAGGATCTCTCCTTGCTTGGCATACTCTCTGCTGCCCGCTTACTTATTTGCTTTTTATTTATTTACACAGGAGGCAAAGTGACCTTCAAAGCCTCTGCTTCTCATTTGCAGCCTATTCCCTCTCGACGGCAGGTTGCATGCTAATTTGGGATTAGATGCTGAAAGTGATGTCAATAGGGCCACCACGCAGCGAGGCCGCAGAATAGGCAGCTCAGATGTGGTGGCTGCTGCCTCGAAGACTAGAATTTAGTTCTGCAGAGGGAGCTGCGGAGCCCTTGGGGTACATCTTGGAGTGAGGGGAGCGAGACCCCACCCCCCTGGTTGGAGTAGCAGGGTTCACACGAGGGCTCTAAAAATAAGGGTGTAGCCAGGACTTCGATCTTGTGGCTGGTCCAAATGGAGGTTGGATTCTGAAGCCCACCCGACTTCCCCTGCAGGGAGGGACTTTATGGGTGCGTTTATGTAACCTTCGGGTGGGCTAAAATTAATTCAGTTGCTCTTCTCCAGTGCCTCACAGAAATACACCCCAATCCCTGTGGAGAAAGCAGCTGGAGACCCAGGATCCAGTCCATATGGGACTCACAGCAAAGATTGTTCAAAGCCGATGAAAACAAAGAAAGAAAAGTAATGAGTTTTATTAAACATTAACTTTATAAATCATATGATTTAAGAAACAAAATAATGACTACTATATAAATCTATAACAAGATGTGGCTAATTTTGGGAACTCACATTTACTATTTCACAATACAAATAAATAAGAAAAAGAATGAATTTAAAGAGAGCAGCTCCTCAGAAACACTATCCACTCAACTGTCCCAAAGTTGTGGTGGAGTTCACCTGGCTCTCAGCGATAGTCTCTGTATGCCGAGCTCAAAGGCTTGAGTAGGAAGAAGCAGCTTCTTGCTCTCTGTCTGCTGGAATCTTCCAGGCAAACCCCTGCTCTTCATCTGCTAGGATCACTGCTCTTCAGCCAGCTTCCTGCTTAGACACCACTCGTTTATATATATATATATAAATATATAGAAAGAAAGAAACCCTGCTTCAAAAGAAAACATACAACTCTGAGAACAGCAAAGTATAATTAACTCTTCCCCCTTATTATATTAAAGAACTGTTCATTCCTTACAGTATTTAAAACAACTCAAAGTATGCAATTAAAAGAAACCACCCTCCTCTTCCAATGGTCCCTTTTCTGCACCCAGTGCCCCAGACTGCCCTGCTCTTCCTCTGCTGGAGGGTTAGCAATGTTACTGACCTGAAACAAAATGCTTCAGAGTTGGGGAAAACAGGCTGCTGTCTGCTCCTGGATTGCTTCTCCCTCTGCACAGAGCAGGTGGGCTCCTCTCAATCCAACCCCCCTGGCTGCTGGCTCTCAGGCATCTCCCCACAGCAGCAAGCAGCAGGGGACCCTGGGGAGCATGCTCAAAGCTGCCACTCCACAGACCAGAAACTTCTGGCTCTAAACTGTTAAATCTGCCTGGCACCACTGACCCAACCCTCAACACCTTCCGGGAGCAGTGGGCGCTGTCCGGGGTTCTCTGCTCGGTGTCCCCTTCCGAATTCCTTATTTTGACCCTTTGACCTTCACACCCGTTCCTGTTCAACATTTGTTGCCCCCCCGTAATTAATTGGAAGCTGGGTCCAGTGCTTCCTTCCCCTAGGCTAGGGAAGGAGCTTTAGTAGTGGGTGGGCTAGCGCCCGCCCACCTCCCCAGGTTTCCAAATAGGACCACTGACCCAACAGATCTCTTAAAGGGAAACTCTCCATTCAGACTAATGGGTTACATTTACACTTACAAATGAAGATTACAGCCCACTACCTGAGTAGGGCCAATGAGGAACCACAAGAAGCCAGGGGGCGGATATTGCAGGAAGGGAGCGAATCCTGGCACACTGAGGGATCTGATTGACACTGAGTCCTGGCCAGTGGGAGAGTTTGGTTTCCTTTTGTGGCACCACCAATCTGATTACAAGGTTGTTGATGGCCAAGCAGGGAGCAGAGAGGTTCCGGGGTAGATGGTGGGGGAAGCATGCCATATGCTGCAAGGACGGGAGCAATGGGTTGAGCTCCCAGAAGGGAACCGTGGCTCACTTGCAGTGCCAGAGGCCTGAAAACTCACACATCTTCATTCAACAGGCTGTCCTGGGATCTCCCTAAAACCAACCTCTCTGCAGAACTAGCCTCTACAATAACGTGACTGGGCCCAGCAGTGGTGGGAGGATGACCCCATTAAACAGTGGGGCAGGGGAGAAACTAGGGTATAGAAAGGCTGAGGTGCCGCACCGGCAGAGTCAAGAACAGACAGTCCTGGTCCTGTCCTGTGCCCTGTTCACTGGGCGACGATGATAAATCGTCATCATTAACATGCTCACCGGCCTGCACAATCACAGTGTAATAATACACAATAATTAAAACATTAAATTCTTTTCACGCCTGGACTGAGCAGGATGCAATTGGTTTGAGAAGGAAGGTTCTTGTTTGTGCTGAATGGGGAGCTTGTGACTTTTGGACCAGTGGTGGTGGATAACTTTATTTGGGGGTGGGGAGTTGTTACATGGGTCGGAAAACAAATGTTTAGCTCGCTGGTTACCTGCCTGATAAATTGAAATAAATAATATGCTAAAAAGCTGATATGTCATCCTTCAAAAAGGGGATAGAAATGACATCTTGGTTTGAATGCTCTCCATCTAGACCTCTGAACTTCTGGTGGAGGGAGGGGATAGCTCAGAAAAGCAGCTTCAGCTCTGATCCCATGGTGGTGGCACAGGACACTCCGAAATAAAATCGAATTTAGAGGGCCCTCGTGCTACTCTGTCAGGTAAAAAATGTGTGTTTTGTGTAATAATATTTTGTATTGTTGTATCTTCCTTAATTCTGAAAGAATTAAGTCATACAGCTCCTTTGGAAGCTAAGTAAATATTTAACCCCACTTTACTGATGGCCCAATGACAAATCCATGATCACACACAGCATCACTGATAGAGATAAGAATAGAATTCATATCTGTTGACCACCTGTCCTGTGCATTACCCATGAAATCACCTGGATATTAAACAGCCCTAACTGGGGTGCTCAATGTGATGCACTAACAATTGAAGTATATTGCAAACAATTGAAACATGAACACTTATAAAAACTAACAAATTTATTTATTGCATGAGCTTTCATGGAGAAAATTCCACTTTATCATGCAATAAATAAATTTGTTAATCTCTAAAAGAGCCACAGGACTCCTTGTTTGTTTTGCTGAACTAAACTAACATGGCTACCCCTTTGGAAATTGAAACATGATGTGTTTGTATAATCAAAAAACTACAAAAAAGGCATCATTGGAAAGGGAAATGGACTTGATTTTGAATTCCAGTGAAATTAGTACTTACAGTCTTTGCAGTGCTGTGTGTGACAGCTGTGTGATCACCATTATCAAGGGTTCGTGTGAATGCTGCCCTTTCTTGTTGGACGGGTCCCCCGTCTTGTTCTGGGGTTTTGTTTTGAAAACTCTCCAGACTGAAAGCAAAACCCAAATAAAAAGTTAGTGCCAATGCAACATTGTGCAAGCCCATGAATTTGACATGGTTTGGACACAATTGGTAAGCAGCCCTCGTTAGCTTGAAAGGTTCATCAACCTTTTGATGCCTTTCTGCCGAGCCTGTTATGAAACCATAAATGATGCATTGTGACTGCCACTTCTTTCACGAACGTTTATTTATGGACATTTCCATGGCACCCATCACCATAGTATTAAAGGTTTCACAAAGCTGTTTTGTTTAAAAACTAACAAAAGCCCTTGAGACAAAGTGTTTTCTGGAAGGTGCTTCCTGGAAGGTGTCCACACACAGGTGAGCTATGAAATAATAGCTTCATTCTAGGGCATGAGGCCCCAAAAGCATAACTGAGTAGAACCAATAAGTAAAAAAACCTGGTCAATCTCATTTCATTATCTAAACTGAAAAGTTATCTAATAATGTAAAGAGTAAGAAGACCAGAGCTGTCAAATTATTTTAATAATCTCTGATGGTATTAAGAGCAAGGGATTTATATTATTTTCTTGTCAATCTTGCTAAGCTTCCATGAAGAGGTTCTGGTAAGGAAATAACTGAGAAAAAGGGGATAATAATTCAAGCTCATATCACAGGGGTTGGGTTTAGTAGCTTACAGGTAAAGTGACTGCCTGAGGCCCCAAACAGTTCTATGATATTTATTGAATTAGTCGCTACAGGAGTTCTGGTGGGGATATATTTTCCAGTTTGCCCAGGGCACCAAAAATCTTTGAGAACTAGGGGGACAGAAGGAATTCTCCAGTAGAAAGGAAGGCTTTCAGTCATTAAAATATTCACTTTCATTGTTTTATTCTGGCATGTTTAGGGATTATTTACTCTTGCCAGAAAGGACCCTGAAATAAACTATATTAGAAACATGTCGTCTTGAAAACTCTTGTTGATTGTGCCTAGTGCCAAGATGCAGCTTGGGCACAGGCTTTATCTGAGCTGTAATGCAAGCACCCCATTTCCCCCCTCCACTCCAGTAGATCATTTTTGCCCCAGGGTTTTGGAGATGGCTCGAAAGAGGCTCCCTGAAGAGGAAACTACTGGTTTTCCCTTTGTTTATGTTAATTGCATTTGAATGTGTGTCAAAGGCATCTTCTTTTGGAGAAATAAATGTGTATTTTAATGAAATTGTAAAGGGGCAGGTTGTGATACAAAAAGGCTCATCCCAGTCCCATGGACAAGTCCCCAAATACTTTTTTTAAACAACAGAGTCCTGTGGCACTTTTAAAGACTAACAGATTTATTAATCGCATGAGCTTTCGTGGGAGAAAATCCCACTTCGTCAGGTGCTTTGAAGATAGGAAAGTTACAGAGTGGTAGGAGATTAAATGCAGGGGAGTGTATGACATAGCATCAGGTGAGGCTGTAACAGCAAATCAAAATAGGTGTTAGGATTCAAAACACTGGGGAACAGCACATAGAGGAGGGGGGGGTCAATTCACTTGTTAGTCTTTAAAAGTGCCACAGGACTCTGTTGTCTTTCTACAATAGACTAACACGGCTACCCCTTTGGAATTTTTTTAAACAGTTGGATTCTCATTTTATTGTTGATCATTGATATATTGTGATAATGTCTAGAGACTGGCCATAACAAGGCCCCAGTGTGCAAGGGGCTGTACAAAAAATATAGTAAATGACAGTTGCTTAGTCTGACATTTCTCAGATCCGATTAGAGCTCTGCTTGAATCATTCCTTGCCTTTGGAATCATTCCTCTGGTTCCTTGTGATCTAGGTCCCAGTTCAATCACAGAAGCCTAGGCCGGCACAGAGCCTGCTAAAGTTTTCAGAGGAGCTCTCCAGTAGTCTGTATGTTGTGAATTACAGGACCAGAGCGCTAGTTTCATCTCATAGTTATTCTTAATCACATAAATCCAGAGCATCTTCACTTATTCATGAGATGAGTGGTAATTTCGGAAAGCTGCCTGGGCTACCTATGGAGTAGGCAGGTAATGCCCAGCTCTATGTCTTCTTTGTTTTAGATTGTTTTATTTGGTGTGCACCACTGGACACTGAGCAATAAAGTAACATCACAGTCGTTTATAGGGAACATTCAGAAAACAGAAATATGTGCTATACATGACAACATTATTTCTTACTTTAGCGTATCTTACTTTCATTAGCTTGTCTATTTTCCACATTGGTTTTGTACATTGTTGACAACAAGTAGGTTACAATCGCTGGTCGTTCCTTGTTTTGTGACTTTTTAGTAGGTATATTAATAGTTTACCCTTGTTTTTGTGATGTCCAATTAGTATTCAGAAACGCTCACTCATTACAACTTGGCTGCCTTGCGATCTCCATCTGATCCATTGTGGTGATCCCTCTCTGATGGTACATTGGATGAAAGTTACTGTAGAAAGATGAGACCAACCCAAAGCCCACCACCTTCTACTCCAAGTGCAAGGTGCACTTCTTGGATCGGTCTTCTCCAATATGAACACATAGCAGCATGCACATTCAACAACCCGCAAACCCTACCAAAACAAACCATTCCACTGTGCACAAAGTTCTCCCCCTGGGATGAGAATGACAGAGAATGAGTCATGTGTGACAGGTACTAGTCACATTAGAGAGCCAAGATGGGGGAGGCATTTCCTTGGACTGGACCAACTTCTGTTGGAGAAAGACAGCAAAAACAACGAGAGTCCTGTGGCACCTTAAAGACTAATGCCCCCCCAAAATTGTTAGTCTTTAAGATGCCACAGACTCTCATTGATTTTGCTGTACACAGACTAACACGGCTACCCCTCTGGAGAGCTTTTGAGTTCTGTGTGGCTTGTATCTTGAAAGCTTGTCTCTTTACAAAAGATTTCATAAAGATTTTATAAAAGCTATTACTTCCCCCACGTTGGGTCCCTAATATTATGAGGCCAGCCTAGCAACAGCAGTTCAAAAGACAGATGTTAGTCGGATCATTTAATGAATGACTTAATGGCACTCGGAGACAATGGTGATAAAAAACTCTGCCAAATAGAATAGTGTGGATAGAATAATCCCCACTGCCAGTGTGGTGGGTCAGATAACAATAGGAAGAACTCTTATGGTTCTGCACATCCATGATGGTGTTGGTGACCTGACCTATATACATCTCCGGGCGTCCCTACCTGCAACAATGGGATCGGTCTGGCCTGTGTAGGGAATTTTCAGAAGTGCGTATGTGTTGGTGTAATGTCCTGCTTTAGACGAAGATATTTTCATTCAATGGAGCTGTGTCACTCAAGCTTTTGAAATGTGTTTAGGACAGTCATGGGCTCACTTGGAGAGCACTGGCGTGTATGCGTCTTCAGGGTGGAAGCAGGGGGAGAAGCCAAGTGTTAATTATCAGAACTAATTCTGATTACCGATTGAAGCCAGCTGAGCATGAAGAGTGAAAGGGCCACCACCCCAGCAATGTTCCCTCTAAGGTTTGGCGGCTTGTGTGCAAAATTTTCAAGCCGTGTGCAAAACTTTTTCTGAATAAAATTTTTGTGTAAACTCACATGACAGAAATTATAGGCATTAATTGAAGTTAAAGTAATTGTAAATAGAATTAATTAATTGTGTTTAATTGAATTTGAATGAATTTTGAATTGAAATTTAATTTTTAGAAAGGTTTTTATTTAATATTAATTTTTTAAAAGTTTTTTTTAAAAAAGGAAGGAAGGAAGGAAGGAATGAAGGAAGGAAGGAAGAGAGAGAGAGAAAAAGGAAGGAAGAGAAAAAGAGAGAGAAGGAAAGAAGAGGAAAGAAAGAAAAAAGAAGGAAAGTAAAAGGAAGACAAATAAGGAAAAAAGAGAAAGAAGGAAGAGAAAGAGAGGAAGAAAGAAAATAGAAGGAAGGCAAAGAAGAGAAAGAAGGAAAGAAAAAGGAAGGGAGAAAGAAAAAAGAGAGAAGGAAGGAAGAGAAAGGGAGAGAAAGAAGGAAGGAAGAGAAAGGAAGAGAAAGAAGGAAGAAAAAGAAGAAAAGAAGAGAAAGAAAGAAGAAAGAGGAAGGAAAGAAGAGAAGGAAGAGAAAGGAAGGAAGCAAAGGAGAGAAAGAAGAAAGGAAGAGAGAAAGAAAAAAGAGAAGGAAGAGAGAAAGAAAAAAGAGAAGGAAGAGAAAGGAAGGAAGGAAGGAAGCAAAGAAAGAAAGAAAGAAAGAAAGAAAGAAAGAAAGACAAATAAGGAAAAAAGAAAAAGAAGGAAGAGAAAGAGAGGAAGAAAGAAAAAA
>ML685799.1:3029411-3054484 GCA_007922175.1 Pelusios castaneus | reverse complement strand
GAAGAGAAAGAAAGAGAGAAGCCAAGGCCACTGGCAGGGGAGGACCCTACCGCGGCCCTGGGAAGCCGCCGGTGGAGTGGATCAGACCCCAGCCCCGGAGGCTGATCCCAGCCCCGTGCTGGGAGGCCGAGGCCGTCGGATGAGCCCGGCCCCGGGCCGGGAAGTCGAGGCGGTCGACGGGTGGGAGCCCGGGAGCCCGCTGCGGCCGCAGCCACCCCGCTGCCCCATCCACATGGGGCAGGCAGGCAGGCAGGCCCACACACCTGAGCCGAGCCTGAGCCTGCCTGTCCCACCCTGGGGGCAGGGAGGGCCAGCCCAGAGGCTGGGCGCAGGCCGGGTCTGCCCCGGCAAAGCCGCAGCCCCGGGGTCTGGAGGGAGCAGCAGGGGCTGCCGGGCTGTGTGGGGGTCCCTCAGTGCTGTGTGGGGGGTGCGACGGCCGCTGTGCGGCCGCGCACCCACACAGCTTAGAGGGAACACTGCTCCCCGGTCAGAGAGCCAATGCGGAGAAGAGGTCACACCTTGGCCATAAATGGTTCCTACCATTTACACAGATCTCATTTTTGCAACCCTGGCAGCCACACCCGCAGTGTACCCAGAGGGAAGGAGTTCAACCAGGAGGCTACCTCCCTCCTCGCTGTTCTCTTGTCCCACTGTTTGCAGCAGGGGAACCTTTCCCATCCTGTAGCCCCGTGCACTCCACCTGGTTCCTTGGGCAGTGGCTCCCTTCTGCAGCTCAGTGTTCCCCTCCCTCTGGCTTCAACAAAGAGGCCAGCGCCTAGGGCCCCAGGTGTAGTACTTTGCCATGCTTCCTGTTACAGCCAGCGGGAGGGGAGCTCTGAGCAGGGAATCTGCACCATTCTTTTAGCCCCATGGAAACACGCTCGACCTGGGTCATAAGGCAGCGGCTCCCTTCTGCAACCAGCAGCACGGAAGCCGCAGATCCCAGACACCCCCCTCAGGCCATGGGTTGGGAACCACTGGGTTAAACTGTCTGGATGGTGACAGTGAGAGATTGCTCCAGTTTGTGCTGCTCCCCAAGAGAACTGGCATTTTCAGATTGTCCCTTGAGGAAAGCTGTTTGCTCTTTGTCATATGACATGTCACTGCAGGGTGGGTGTTCCTTGAAGGTCAGGACTGGACGGTTCAGATCTCTCTCACGCCAAAAGATGGATGAAGCAGTTCAAACAAAGAAGCCTGCACCTCACTTCAGAAAGCTGCACTGACTTTGAGCCTCAGAATTTCATCTGACGCCTCCTGACGTCTTGCGGAAATTGAAGTCCTCCTCCTGCTCCTCCAATCCAAACAACACAGACCGTGAGAATTTCCATTCTTAAGGAGGCTTCAATTATTGCCAAAGCTGAAGTCTTGACTCAGGCAAGAATTCTGCTTACTTCTGTGGAACTCCTCTGGTAGAAAGTCTTGTAGATGGGATCAGACTGTTTGTCCATTCATCCTGCTATCCTACCTTCCTACCACACCTCATCAGACCATTTCATAGAATCACAGAAGATTGGGATTGGAAGGGATCTCAGGAGGTCATCTTGTCTCACACCCTGCTCAAAGTAGGACCAGACCCAACTAAATCATTCCAGCCAGGGCTTTATCAAGCTGGGCTTTAAAAACCTCGAAGGATGGAGATTCTACCACCTTCCTATGTAACCCATTCCAGTGCTTCACACGCTTCTAGGGAAAGAGATTTTCATAATATCCATTCTAGACCTCCTCCACTACAACTTGAGACCATTGCTTCTAGTTCTATCATTTACTACCACTCAGGACAGCCTAGCTCCATCTTCCCTGGAACCCCCGTTCAGGTAGTTAAAAGTCTAGGTCACTCTTGTACCATATAGGACTAGCCTGCATGTTTGCATATGTATACTTCTCCTTAAAAAATTTAAGTATTTGTTTTATTATAATAGAGTCATAGATTCATGAAAGTATTAGAGCTGTAATACAAGATACCTGAAGGTCACACTCTGCATTAAAGCTAAGGCTGTTAGCATACATACGTTTGGGACCCTGGGCTCAGATAAGTAATGATATGTTAAAGGATAAGATGCATATATGGTTATAACCTTTACCCTAGTTAAGTCAGGAGACATCAAGATCCGAGAATCCAGGATATGCCCCAAATTTATGGTTACACCATAAATCACACAGAAAGAGCCAGAAAGGACAAAGGGAAGATGAGCAAAACATCTGTAAAGAATATGGTGGCATCAGAAATATGCATGAAACTATCAGCCTATGAAAGAAGTATACCCTAATAATTTGCGCGTGAAGAAGCCAAGTTTGGACTTACTGTGAGGACCCATATTATTCAGGGTATATAAAGGGCAAGCCACATTAATTGGGTGCAATCATCAGCTACGTCTTCCTTTGGTTGATGTTCGGTAGAATCTTTATTCTTAGTTTATATTTAGTATTATTTGTAGTCTTAGTCTCAATCATAGAGCTCTTAGCTCTCTAGCTCTCTATCCCTCCACTTAAGAGTGGAAGAACCGAACATCTCTCTCAACCAGGTCATCAGGGAAGGGTGTGAATCTAAAGCATACAGTATAGATATATATCACGTCTCTTTAGAACAAGACTGTAATTCTAATCATTATCCATTTGATTATTCACTTGTCTATCATTCTATGCTATCTCAACCAAAGTCTATAGAATTATACAAATTTGGTTATCAGGGTGAACATTCTCGTCGTGCACCCGGGGGTCCTTATAAAACTTTTTGTAGCCTGATTCCGGGACTAGAATCTCATTATTTTCTGATCAGATTAATTGGCAAGCCAGTAACCCCACTCAATTTATTAAACACCTAAAATCAGGCAATACTCTCTATCTATTCCTACCCTTCAGGGTATCTATCTCAGCTGAGTGTCATCTGAAAACTTGCTGACGTGTAATCCGCACCATTCTCCTGATCATTGCACCAGCACCGACCCCCTGAGGAACTTCACCTGTTATTGGCTGCCAACTAAACATCATATTTGTCAATCCATCCTGCTACCTTGCCTTTCTACCACCAGATCAGACCATTTGTCCTGTTCTGCTTCTAGCCATGGCCAACACCTGTTAGTTCAGCGAAGGCAACTGGTCAGTGGACTTGACTGCATGAGCAGCAAGTACTAGATAGTTGATCTCGTGAGGTTTCCAACCTGTTTTCAGAGTCAAGAAATGGGAAAATCATCCAAACACCATGGGAACATCTACACTGGAGCCTTAGGTCGACTTAAGAAAGGTTAAGCTGACCTACAGACTCTTGTGTCTGCATTGGGCTTTTATTAAGTCAACTTAAGTGCTTCCTTAAGTCGACTTAATAACACAACCTTTTACGGTCGACTTAACGCTTAAGTCGACCATGTTCAGTTGACTTCAGCCACTGTAGACGGGGAAAACCCTTAAATTGACCTAATTGGCCTCCAGGCTTCTTCCTCTGTTGACCTAACATCTACCACTGTGGACATTGGCAGTTGACTGGAGCTTTTGGTGTGGACTCTCTAAGTCGACTTAACAAGGTCGACTTTAAGTTGACTTAACAGAGCCTCCAGTGTAGACATACCCCATGGTACTTGTTGCATTTCATCTTATTGTTCATGCATCTGACATAGTGGGTTGGAGCCCACGAAAGCTTATGCCCAAAGAAAATAATTATTCTTTAAGGGCCACAGGACTCTCGTTGTTTTTTCTGTACACAAACTAACACAGCTACCCCTCTGGAACATGGTGCTTACTGGAATCCAAAGTCTGAATCTTTCAAATAAACAAATTGTTTGACTCTCCTCTGCTTATCCCTGGACCATGGATAACACCGAGACCTAGAACAAGCTTTCTCCATGCTGACTTGCCATGGTGCCTCAATTCCTCAACTGAAGAGACTGTCTCTAAGGATGAAAGAGGAGTTCAATTTCTTCAGCTGCTTCTGCCTAGACTGCAGACAAGGGCCCAAAAACAGCAAGAGTGATTGTGTCTTTTGAGAAACTTGTCCACTGAGAGCTGGAAAATCTCATTTCAAATAGGCTTCCAAACACCTCCCACATTGCAATCAGGGAAGGTCACTAATGGTTGCCTGAGCTGCATGGGAACTGGTAACACCTCTATAGTCCTCTCCCATGTACTACAGACATTTGATCTCCAGCAGGCACTGGAGTTCCACAGCGATGAGGTCCCTCCCTGTAAGTAACTAGATAGCAACTGGAGATTTCTGGGGAGTTTCTAGTATCCAAGAAACATGAGGTTAATTAATACATTAAGGGAATAATAACAATCCCTAGTTCTTAGACAGCACTTTTCATTAGTAGATCTCAACACACTTCACAAAGGTGGGTTCTATTAGTATCCCCATTTTACAGATGGGGAAACTGAGGCACAGATTGGTGCAGTGACTTCCCCAGGGACACTCAGCAAGCTCATGACAAAGCTAGGGCTAGAAGCTCTGTTTTCAGGGTCCTACTCCAATTTGCCATTCACAAGGCCACCTCTGAAATGCAATAATGCTGTAGATAGAGGCAACTTTCCCTCATATAAGTATGTTGTACGTTACTGGTCCCAGTACAGACCCCTGAGGGTCACCACTATTTATCTCTCTCCATTCTAAAAACTGACCATTTATTCCTACCCTTTGTTTCCTGTCTTTTAACCAGTTACTGTTCCAGGAGAGAAACTTCCTTCTTATCCCATGATAGCATATTGGTTTAAGAGGGAGGGACCTTGTGAAATGCTTTCTGAAAATCTATATTATACTATACATTATATCCACTGGATCACCCTTGTCCATATGCTTGTGGACCTCCTCAGAGTAGATTGGTGATGATGATTTCTCTTTACAAAAAACATGTTGACTCTTCACCCACAAATCGTATTCATCTACATGTCTGATAATTCTGTTCTTTAGTATAGTTTGGACCAATTTGCCTGGTACGGAAGTTAAAATTACTGGTCTGTAATTGGCAAGATCACCTCTGGAAGCTTTTCTAAAAATTAGCATCACATAAGCTATCCTCCCATCATCTGGTACAAAAGCTGATTTAAACATTGGGTTATATACCACAGTTAATTGTTCTGCAATTTCACATTTGAGTTCCTTCAGAACTCTTGGGTAGATACCATCTGTTCATGGTGAATTATTACTGTTTAATGTATCAGTTTGTTCTAAAACCTCCTCTAATGATACCTCAGTCTGGGACAGTTCCTCAGCTTTGTCTCCCAAAGTATGGCTCAGGTTTGAGAATCTCCCTCACATCCTCAGCCATGAAGACCGATGCATAGAATTCAGTAAGTTTCTCTGCAATAGCCTTCTCTTCCTTGAGTGTTCCTTTAGAATCTTGATCATCCAATGGCCCCACTGGTTGTTTAGAAGGCTTTCTGCTTCTGATGTACTTAAAACAAATCTGGGGTTTTTTGAATCTTTGGCTAGCTGATCATTTTTGGTCCTCCTAATTTTATTTCTTCACTTCACTTGCCAGAGTTAATGCTCCTTGTAATTTTCCTCAGTACGATTTTAAATTCCACTTTGTAAAGGATGCCTTTTTGCCTCTAACTACTTCTTTTATTTGACTGGCCACAGTGGTACCTAGAAAGGAATCTCTCTTGCCAACCTTGTCTTTGATTGTTTCAAAATTCTGTTCAGGATTCTGGAGAGCTGGGTAGCCATAGGACACTGCAAGCAAGTAGGGATTATGAGAATATAATTAATGCCACTCAACATGGTGTTATGGAAAATAGGTCTTGTCAAACATGATGTAACTCTTTGAGGAGATTACTGATTTGGTTGATAAAGACAACTGCTTACATGCAATAGACTTTTCGAAGGCAATTGACTTAGTACAGCTTGACATTCAGTTGCAAATATTATCACTGTACAACATCAATAAAGCCCATATTAACTGGGTATGCCTTTGCTAACTGGCGGATATCAAAAAGTAGTCATCAGTGGGGGATCATCATCAAATGGGTTCTGTGTGGATTAGTGCTAGACTGGACATTATTCAATATTTTCCTCCATGATCTGGAAGTAAATATAAAGTTACCGCTGATCAAATTTGCAGAGGACACAGAGGTTGGTGGTGTGGTAAATAATGAAGGACGCGGCAGTCGTAATGCTCTGTGATTACACTCGGTAATCTGGGCATCATTTAAACAAAATGTATTTAATGCAGCGAAATACAAAATCAGATATTTAGGAATCAGGGATGCTGGCATCCCTATGGAATGGGAGATTGTCGCCTGGAAAGCTGTGACTTTGAAAGGGATTTAGGGGTTATAGTGGATAAGCAACTCAACACAGGTTCCTAAAATGATGCTACGGCAAAAATGGCTCTTGTGATCCTTGAACGTATAAACAAGGGAATAGTGAGGAGCAGGGAGGCAATTTTCCTTCTATATATGGCATTGGTGAGATGGTTGCTGGAACCCTGTGTACGGTTCTGTGATCTACATCATAAAACGGACATTTACAAATGTCAGAGAATGCAGTACATAGCTATGAAATGCTCCAAGGGTGGAGAGAATGCCTCACAGGGAGACACTTAAAGACCTCAGTCTGTTTATCAAAAAGAAGACTGAGGCCTGGTCTACATTGACAGTGAAGTTTGGCATAACACTGCTTCCCTCGACCTTCTGCAGCCCTTGTCTCCACTGTCAGAACAGTACATTCGAAAAAATGGAGCTGTAATTTGACCTACTAACCCCACCGCTGCAAGTGGTGCAGCACTAAGGTAGAAATCTACCATTCGAATTTAGGTCTGTGTAGCCAGAGAATAGCTCTAATCTTGTTTCCCCAGTTTCTCTAGTCTATTTCACCATAGCAACATAGCTCCTCCCCTGCCTGCAGCCCCAGGAAGTTTTCAATTAATTCCTCTCTCTGCACGAAACCCTGTGCCTCTCTGTTGTGTCTGCGGCAGAGAAACAGCAAGGAACATTTTCCTGCCATTTTTTTCCTTAGAGAAGAAGGGAGGAGGAGTGAGCAGAGGACGACAGCCTCCCCACAAGCTTCTACACCGATTACCCACAGTGTAATGCATTTCAAGAAGTAGTGTGAGCAGTGGGAGATGTGAGATGCCGAGCAAGCAATTTTCTGTGATCACTTTCCTTTGCCTTCCATGATTTGATGGCCTAAAATCAAATTACAACTCCACCCACAATGTAGACAAGCCCCGAAAGGTGATTTGAATGTAGTGCATAAATACTTAAATGGGGAGAAAATACTGAGTACGAAAGGGCTCTTTAATCTAGCAAGAAAGGCATAATGAAAACCAACGGATGGAAGCAAAAGCCAGACAAATTCAAAATGGAGATATGGCACAAATTTCATACCAGTGAGGACGTTTAAGCACAGGAGCAAACTACCAAGGGAACTGATGGATTCCCTGTTTTTGATGGCTTCAGATCAAGGCTGGATACCTTTCTGGAAGATGTGTGTTAACCAACCATGTTTATGTTTCCATCAAACACAAGGTATGGGCTTCATAAGGAGTCACTGGTTGCCATTTAGTGGTCTGTGATGCACAGGAGGTCAGACTAGATGATCGCATTATGCCTTTTTTGCCTTTAACTCTCTGAATACAGAGGTTTGGTTAAGGCAAATATAAAAATTGTGAGACCATTTGCAAAATTTGGAGCAGATAGTGGGCTGAGTTCCAAGTATCTGAGTTCAGATCTCAAACCCCACCTTCCCCAAATGTGCAGCTGGGATTTTAGTTTGGGCTGTTGCTAATTTTAAACAGTCCCACTGGCCCATCCCTAATCTGTACAAATACATAAATGCCCTGTACACCTTCAAGCATTTCGAGATTGAGAGAGTCAGTGCAACGTCTCCCTGGCCCTGCAATATTAATCAGAGGCCCTTTGATCTCCTGTCGAAAGTTATAAAGACGGTCCCAATTTCCAGGCAGAGCAGTCAGCCTCAAACTTGCAATCAGTTTTAATCACAAGTGTAACTGAGTGGATTGCGAGTGATAAGTGCAGTCTGCAGACAGCTGTGATATAATGAATATGACAGATCGAAATTGGGACTGAAGGTTATTTTCGGGGAATGCAGAGAACCACAAAATTAGAGTCAGTGCCGGGGAAAGAGACAGAGATTAAAAAAAGTGTTGAATTCCCGCAGCTGGAGAGCCTCCTCCACCACCAGGCAAGAGAAGTTTAAGTAATCAGAATTAATTTGGCGTTCAAGGCAGACATTTTATAATCAAACAGGTGACCACAGCTGGTGTAAAACTTCACAGGGTGATAAGGCAAAAGAGTTCAAAAGTAAAGAGTCTACGGTCTGTCCCTCCATTCATGAGCTCAATGGAAAATAATTTGATAACTTTTCTTTCCCAAAGGTTCAGTCTTGTAAAAGATTCACAAGACAGACCCGACAAAAGCACCAGAGATCTAATGAAGCATCTCTTGTTGTCTTAAAATCAAGATTATTTGCCTTGTTGGAAGATATGTTTGAGTCAAGCGCAAGTTGTTGGGCTCAATACAGGCGTAACTGAATGAAATTTCATGGCCTATATTATAAGGAAGGTCGGTCTAGATGATCTAATTGTCCCTTCTGGCTTAAAGTCTGTGAAAAGACTCAGGAAATTCATTTCCTCAAGTGGTCAGATCTTGTTCATGTTTATATGGAGTAAATCTGGAATAAGTGCATTGACATCAATATGGTTACTCTGGGTTTGGCCCAAATGTAACTGAGAATAGAATTTACCAAGGATATGTAACACTGGCCCGGACCATTCATCCAACTAGTCTGAAATTCTGGACATGTAGTATTATAAGACTATCAGTCCATCTACTCAGTATACGGCCTCCTATCATATGGCTCAGATCGTTGAGTCACCCAGCCTCACCTCCCAACTATTGATGCATGACTTGAGAGCACTGTCCGGCTGCCTTCTGGCAGGTCAGATCAGATCAATGGTTCGTTCTGTCTGCTGCAGTGGCTTATACGTGATGATTTATAGAAGAGCCGGAATCAGATCATTAAGCACGTGGTCTGTAGCGTGATGCTCTAGACTGGGAGAAAAATCCTCCCTAGCCCCTCCTGGAAGCCTGAGGTGTGATCATTTCAGTATCTTAATTTACAAATAAATCATGATATTATCTAACCCTTTCAAAAACCCGCCCTTGACCACAGTGACCTCCTGGGACACATCCTGGGACATTAATTCCCCTATGTGCCCTGCAGTCTGACTTGATTCAGGAGGAAGGAAATCTCGGATCCAAACACCCTGAAATTTGGTACCTTGGATACAATAGAATCCAGCTCCTCAGGAAAACCCAAACCATGGTCTCCTTAGCCCATAGGCAGAGGCCAGCACATGTGCTTTGTGCCACACCTCCACAACGGTAGACTGGGAGTAATGGGACTTCTTTCGTTCCACACAGCATGGCCAACGTACCTCAAAGCCTTCACCTGTTCCAGTCCACCTCTAACCTTCACTCCTAGACATTAGAGACCTAATAGGCCACCTGGTCCACACAGAGCGGTTTCCTCATAGAGTATTGACTCTAAGGTCAGAAGGGACTGATATGATCATCGAGTCTGACCTCCTGCACAATGCAGGCCACAGAACCTCACCCACCCACTTCTGTAATACACCTCCGACCTATGAATGAGTTATTAAAGTCCTCAAATCATGATTTAACGACTTTAAGGCATGGAGAATCCACCAGCAAGTGAGCCATTCCCCATGCTACATTCCCTTAGAGATGTCTGAATACAAGACAGCTGAAGGGCAGGAGAGAAGAAATTGCATCATCCCCCTTGTACAGGTTGGACCCTGAGACCCCAAGAGATAAAGTGATGTGCCCTGGGCCAAACACAGTGTTGGTGGCAGAACAAGGATCTGAAACCTGCTCTTCTGATCCCATTCCCGTGCCCAATCTGTTAATCGACTGGCCAGCTGTGGGATCGACACTCCTGCTTCCAGTTGCTCTTCTCGTTGCTTTGCGGGCTCTCATTCTGCCCACGTTTCTTTCTGTTGTGCTGCCTAGGTAATCTCCCTGTAATGAAGTGCCTCTCGCCTAGATTAAAAGGAAGAGAAAAAACATTTTCCTTCAGACTGCAGCAATGCAGACGGAGGATGGGTGACTCCAGCTGTTGTCTCCTACCAAGGGTGCCGGAGCTTCGAAGGATCTAAAGAGTTCAGGTCTCAAGCTCTCGACTTAGCATCATTTCACAAACCCCAACCTTTCGGGGTGGGGGGTATGGGCACTCCTTGACACTTCATTCTGCCTCTGCTGGGACAGATTTTCAGCAGTTGGGAAGAAAAGGGCTTACGCTGCATTTTCACAGCTCCTTCATCCAGAGAACACAAGGGGAGAGTGGGCAGGAAGTGGGAATGGAAGAAAGGGCAGAAGACGGGAAAAGGTCCCGTCACGTTATGAGCAGTCCCCCTCTGGGATGTAGGGATCTTGCCAAAGGCAGGCAGACATGCACTGTCATTTACACCTGAAGAAAGTTTTGACCCCTCCAGTTTCAATGCTGATTCCCCTCTGGCCCCTGAGCCTTTCTGCTGCTAGCAGGGAAAGGAGCAGCAGAGGCTACCCTGGCAAATGGCTGGCCTTTCTGTTTGTCTGGAAAGAACCCAGCCCCGTGTATCAAACAGGCCAGGATGGTGTTACACTCCCTGCTCTTGCTCATGGGGCATGGATAGTAGAGAGGGCTAGCAATCTTGATAGCATCTCTCCAGGGCCTTTTGGGCCTCTGGGAACAGGATTGAGGGGTCTCAGTCCAGATCCTAGCAGATCTCATTGGAATTGGCTCCCCAACTCAGGAGAGAATCCAAGAACTGAATGGGTGCCGGAGGTCTGAGTTCCCGTTTCACCTGGAGGTGTCCTGTCCAGCTAAAAGCTATGGCTCAGTTCTATGTTGGGGGAAGCTTGCTAGACAGTGACTGTTACTCTTCCCATGCTAGGGACACCACATGGAGTTTGCTTTCCAATGTTTTAATCCGGAACCTTTCACAAGCGCTAAGCTCATGTGAAAAATATATATTTTAATTATAAGGAAACCTGGAAGAAAACTGAAATACCTTGTGGATGCATATTTCCAGGAGGGTCTCTCTGGCTATGTCTACACTAGAAAAGTTAAGTTGACTTTGTTAAGTCGACTTAATAAGGTTGACTTTAACTCGACCTAAAGTCGACCTTATTAAGTCGACTTAACACTTTAAATTGACTTAATAAAGTCGATTTAGGCGCTAATCCCCGTCCACACTGGCTTTAAGTCAATTTAAGGAGTCGACTTAAGACTTAAGTCGACCTAAAACGAGATGTTATGAAGTAGACTTAAGCTTTCCTTAAGTTGACTGAAGGAAATGCTTAAGTTGACTTAATAAAAGCCCAGTGTGGACATGGCTTTGTTTAGGTTGACTTAAGCCTCTTTAAGTCGACCTAAGTTGCCAGTGTAGATGCACGGGGAGCTACACTACTTAGACCTCATCCAATGAGGTAGTGGGCAGCATGGCTGGTTTAGTAACTTCAACATAGCTTCCCTTTTATCCCCTTCATGAGCAAAGAACTTAATCGACTTGACTAAGAATATACAAGGAATCCATGGTGGGAACTGATCGATTTCCTGCAGCTCACTCCAGTGGTTTAAACATAAGGCTATCTTTTCACCCACCACACTACTCTTGGTGTTATTCTGCTGCAGGGAGAGCACTGTTTAGTTTGAACAGAACTTGGTACATGAATGTTCATGAATGGAGAAGAAGAAGGGACATAATGGAGTCAGGAATTGGGACAGTTATTCCCAGTAGAGAATTGAACCAGTTCCAGCCAGAATCCAAAAAGTAGAAGAAGCTAACAAGAGGTGGGGAAGCAGGATGGACTAATTACAGTGAAGCAGAGAACAGATGGCATGTATGAAACAAACTGATCTGGGAAGGTCCTGGTGAAACATCCACCAGACCATAATTGGTACTGCTGTTGTTCTAGGCCCAGTTAGGGTCTCCTGAGTATCTCCTCAAAGGAGCTCTGTCGCATACAAAAAGGATGGGTTTCAAAGGAGAGACATAAGGGGGTGGATGGGAGGCGTGGGACTCTGCTACACACAATCCCATTCCAAAAGGGCAGATACATGGTGCCAGTTAAGGTGTCTTCAGCTGGATGGAGAAAAGGGCATTTTAGCCCTTCATAGCTAAGGCCAGAAGAAGAGAAGCAGACAGTTTAGTTTAACGGCTGCCTGGCTGTTGTATTTTAGAGAGTGTTTGGGGTTTTTTTAAACGTTATTCTTGTTTACTCAGCTGCTGAAAAATGAGGTGACTACAAATTTAGCTGGAAGATTCAATAAGCCAGCCAGACATGGCTATCAGCAGCTAGCGTTGGCTAGCGACAAGATGACCTTGGGGATTTGGTTCCTGTGATATGGTGGATTTGGGATGAGCAGAGGAAAGAATCCACCCAAAATGGCAGCTGGCACCCAAAACTGTTTTTCTGCTTAAGAAAAACGTGCTTAGCACTCACCACTTGCCATTGTTCTTGATCGATTTCTGGAGGTGACTGGAAGCAGAGATGTCAAAATACCATGGTAATGATTATAAGACATGGTATTTTTAGCACCAGGGGAAGTAGGAAATACATTGGGTGAGGGCTTATTCTTCGGAGATTTTCCACACAATATGTTTGGATGGTCATTCATACTCCTGACTTCTTACAGACTCTAAGTTCAGAAGGGACTAATATGATCATCTGGTCTGACCTCCCGCACAATGCAGGCCACAGAACCTCACCCACCCACTCCTGTATTACACCTCTAACCTATGACTGAGTTATTAAAGTTCTCAGATCATGATTTAAGGATTTTAAGATACAGAGAATCCACCAGTAATTGAGTCATGCCCCTGCTACAGAAGAAGGTGAACCCCCACCCCTACCACCAGAGCCTTTGCCAATCTGCCCTGGGGGAAAATTCCTTCCCTACCCCAATATGATGATCAGTTAAACCCTGAGCATATGGGCAAGACTCATCAGTCAGACATACAAGAAAGAATTTTCAGTAATAACTCAGAACACAGTCCATCAATCATCCATCTGCCATCGGGAGCCAAAGGTCAGTCAATTGCCAAATTAGGCTGTCCCATCATCTCATCTCCTCTATGAATTTATCAAGCTCTGTTTTGAAACCAGCTAGGTTTCTCTGCCCCCAATGCTTTTTTTGGAAGGCTTTTCCAGAACTTGACTCCTCTGATGGATAGAAACCTGTGTCTAATTTCAAGTCTAAACTTCCTAATGGCCAGTTTACATATATCTTCACTGAACCAAACCCAAATCTTGACTCCTGTATGTAGGATTTATACATAGTGTGAATGCTGCTGAAAGGCAATAACCTGTAGCTCTGCATCCTTCTACTTAGGCACTGAAGAGGTACAAAGTTCAGTGCAAACTTTCACACACTACCCTGTTAATGTGCTTCAGATCTAACCTGGGAGAAAGATCTCTAAGGGTTTGAAAGGAGTGAGATATCCATAGCTGCTTGACTCTGCTTTTCCTGCTCAGGTTGCTAACCAAGCTGGTGTGACTTCCAGTGGTGGGAATGTGCATCTGGTGTCATGGATCCCACTTCACAAGGAATTAGACCGAAACCCAGCAAACTCATTTCAGATGGAGGAACCAGCAGATGATCTCATGAGTTGGTGAGCTTCTTCAGTCCCCATTGAAGTCAATGTGCTGAAGATGCCCAGTTCCTGGCAGGATTAGGTTCTGAGATAACATTGACATGGTCTGGATTTGAACCAGCAGCCTAAAGCTATTGTATTTGTGTTGGTGAGGATGAGGATTTCAGTCTCTGGATGGTTGTAGTCATTTCAAGGGAATAAATGGATCCAGAGAGACAAAGATGTTAACATAATCTTGTCACTGGCCAACATTAAACCATTTTAAATGAGGTTATGGAATATAGACACTTCATCCTGCTCATTTCCATGGCAAACCACCACCATTCATCTATTTCAAGTCTTTTATTGGAGATGCAGGGGGAAAAAGGAAAACCTGTGTAAACAGTTGATGTGTAAAGTATTAAGCTTTGATTTTAACAATACCCCTTCATCCATTTCCCCGTCACTTCAGAGTCTTTGGAAAGAAGAAAATACCCAGCCCTTAAGTCTCTAAGGTGGTGTTTGAGATTGTAAGTGTTGTCCTTTTGAAGAATGATGCAAATGTTATTTGAGATGGGATGGAGTGCTTTTATAGGCCAGACCCATTTCCTTGAAGACCGAACAAGACAAACACAACACAAAATGGGGGAATTAAGGGGTGGCATATACAGAAAATGCAGCATCTGTTTTTGGGTGTTGATTTCCTCTTGCAAAATCACTGCTGAAGAGACAGAGGCCCAGCCCATGGTCTCATCTACCATGTTGAGACTTAGCACACACATACTAGCATTGGTCTGTTTGGGGCATTGCTTTTAGCTCCTTCTCAGATTACCGAAGGCGGTAATGGTTGGAATAGCACGTCCCATCTTTATTTTCTTCATTTCTAGCACACCAACTCCTTTCCCCAACGGATGCTGGGGGGCTTAACCCAACTGAACTAAAATAGTAGTTTACCAAATAAGGCAACAGCATCAAGCTTTGCACCCTTACAGCCTGTTTCACCCACACACCTTCCTGCACTTCACTAAGGACGTTTAGCATCAGAACAGATGTGGAACTGACATATAGAGCAGCAAAGTGATACAGCCAAGGTCCTACAGAAAGGGAGGGGCACAGCTGAGTCGAGAACCCAGGTCTTGAGACTGCTATGCTCACACCCATGACCTGACTACTAAGCCTTTCTGCATCCTGTAGCCTGGTCTAGAATTTGGATCTTGGACAGTCCATTGCTGCCTGTTGTTTTGGAAGTAATGCATCTGTGGCAAAGCTGTTCTCGGCTAAGCAGGGTACAACCTCGCTCATATCTGGATGGAAGAACACTACATCACAGTGATCTAGCTGGAAGGGATGCAGACACAAAGAGCTGTGGGGCATTTCCTTTCTTCTTGCCCCCTTTTTGGGGGTTGAAGGAACTCACCATAATGAAAAGCCTGGGTTTGTCTTTTCGTCCATTTCCTCTCCAGGAGCTGACCATGGTGCTGAAAGCAAATATGCTAATATTTGGTGCAACCACAAAGCAGTGGGCGTTCATTGACTGATCCACCACAGGAGGATAATTCCTGGGTGCCAAAATCCTGGGTGACTTTGTGTTCTGATACCACTATCAGGTGGGCCCAAGTGCCATAGTGTGGGATGGGAAAGAGAAGAGAGTATCAGGGATCTGACGTATCAGGGATCCCACAAGCATTGCTGTCCCAGTGTGCTATTCTACCTGGAGCTAGCACTAACTGCAAATGTTTCCAGATTTGAAAAATCAGCTTTATTCATTTAGCTCAGGTGGTAGATGTCTGTGCTAAAGGCCTCAGGTTCAAACCAATATATTACACTATCAGCTGGTAGCAGCAGAAGACAGTTATTCTTTAGTGGACTGGCCACTCAATGAATGCTTTCCCAGTGGATTAGGTAACAAGTGAGCTGTAGCTGAATGGAAGCCAAAAGGATGCCTCTGGAGTTTTGAAGCTTTCGCCATTGGCCCAACTAAAGCCTGGTATCTTACATTTCTGCAAGGTCCTGCTCGCTTCAGCATGTGTATACAGCAGTCCTGCTGCAACGACGTCACCTCTGCTGTGCAATACAGTAGCTGTTTGACGATGCACAATCCGTACCTGCAACAGTTTAGGACAGGAAGTGAAGGAGGATGTCATGTAGAATTCAAGGGAAATAGCTGTGCAGAAATGTAGTTAGCAGGGACCCAGAGAAGAATTAACAGGGAGGCTGTGGTTAGCAGACCTGCCTTTATGAAATGTGTCTAGGGATCTTTACCAGCCATGTGTGCCCAGGGCCTTGGTTCCCCCCAAGATCATAAAGCCAGTGTTCCTACTGGACTGGATCAGACTCACTCTAAGGGTAGGGTGTCATCTGTCGAACCCACAAGACCGCCTCCTTTGCCTCTTGAGCTTTCTCAGAGCCGTGTCCAGGCAATCACTGAGCCTGACACTGCTTGATGTGTTTGGCTAATGAGATCTAACAGTTACACCTTGTGCTAGTCCAGGACAGAATATCAGCTCAGTGTGCATCCATTGAGAAGCAGGAAAATGAATGGATGCACTCAACGGAAGTGGGTCTTGGCTGCTCTGCCCTCCTTTCACCCATTGATGCAGCTGCTGGTGTAAGCTACATCAGTGCAAAGTCCTCGTCCAGACAGGATCCACCGTAATAAACTGATACTTGACTGGTTCAGCTAAACCTGGCTACAAGGAGGTGTAACCTGTACTCGAAATAATGGCATTGCGAGTCAGCACTATGGGTTTGCAGAAGAGCTGTTACACCAGTGGATGAATTCAAAGCAAATCTGTAGTATAAAGAACACAAGGACACCGTTGATCAGGGTTCAATTTGTGTGTGCGTGTGAGTGTGCGCGCGCGCACGTGCACGCCTGTCTATTTTGGCTCATGTGATTTTATGTGGCATGTGTCATTTTCCTCAGCTTCCCCTGAATTTCTTTTATACTCATTTTGAGCCTAACAAAAATCTCCTCAAAATTCCCCTGTGCCAAGAAATAAACTTTGAAATGTGAAGGGTAACAGAGACTTTTGCAACAACTTTGAAAGCCATTGAGCTGTAAGTGATCGCCGCGTCCTTTAATCAGATGGCTGGCTTTGCAGCTCCTGCCATCTTCGCGGATTAACTCCTGTGAACTTTCTGAACTGCTTTTAGAGAAAGGCACATCAAACAGATCACTCCGCTATGAAGGAATTAATCAATTAAGCAGAAGCAAAGGAAGCTATCCCCTGTCTAGAGACTAGTCTATTCCCTCCCCCCCCCAATAGATCTGAGACGTGTTTTCTTTATAATAGATTAAGGAGATTGAAACCTAGATGTAATTTTTCCCCCCGGCCTCTGTGGCTTCCCCTTTTCTCCCCCTCTGCTCTTAAGATAAATACATTATCTAGCCTGTACTCTCAACTCTCTAGGGACCAGCTGTTGCCAGCAGCAGCAATATCGTTGACACCCAGGTTCCCTCTGAACCAGGGGAGCCGTTAATGGGCTAAATGATCATGCCGTGATTAGTGTGTTTTTCACTTTGGTACAGGGCAGGCCCAGTAGGAGCCAAGACATTTGGGGTTAGTCTGTTTCCAGAAATGTTTCGTGTTCCAGCATGCAGCAAACATACATAACCCAGCTCTGAAAGTCGGGAACTCCTTGAGGCGCCCAATGAAAATACCATCACCATTAAGTACTCTGTGTTGAGTTGCAAAAGATGCTGATGGGTTCAAGCACCATGTGATCTCTTAGCACATTAACAAGTGTTCACAGGAGAGAGGAAAATTGGGTCTTGATATTGCTTCTGCCAGAGACTGGCAGCTTCCTGAGAACAGGGAATTGCCTAGCAAAGGGTTTATATTCTTTTCTGTAATAGCACTTGGCACTCCTTTAGCACCTCCCCTCCTGGGATTGTTAAGTGCTTCTTACTATCCAGACATTTAGCCACATAACACACCTGTAAGGTAGCCTCATTTCAGGAGACTAATGTGGTCTTGGCCTCTCTGAAGAAACTGTGTAAAGGGAAACAAACAAGGAGTTCTGGGGCACTTTTAAAGACTAATACATTTATTTATCGCATGAGCTTTCATGGGAGAAAATCCCACTTCATCAGATGCTTTGTAGATGGGGAGCTTACAGAATGGGAGGAGAATAAATGCAGGGAAGTGTAAGTCAGAAGATCAGGTCAGGCTGTAACAGCAAATCAGAGTTGTTAAGATTGAAAGACTGGGGAACAGCATATACAGGAAGGTGAGTAAATGGAAAGTAGGAGTTTGGGGAGGTTTGTTGTTAAGATACTATCTAGGGCCCTATGGGTGCATCTACACTTGTAAATTAAGTTGACTTAAGCTTGGTTAAGTCGACTTCATTTACTCTGAGTCTACACTACAATTTCCTTAAGTCGACTTAAGCTGCTGCTTAAGTCGACTTAAGGAAATTTTAAGTCGATTTTATAAAATCTAGTTTAAAGTTGACTTTACTGGCTAAGTCGACTTTATTAAGTTCACTTAAGCCAGTATAGACATGGCTTAGCCCTAAGTCGACTTTAAGGTTCCCCAGGGCCTCCCCCCCCGAACTCCCTGCCAGGGTGCCTGGCACAGCCAGAGCCTGGCGTGCCCACCCACAGGTCAGGACACAGCCCGGCCCACTGCACTCCTATACCCTGCCCCTGTTCCTGTCCTGCTCAGCCCCCATGTACTTTAGTACAATGGGGAGAATGCTGAGCCCCCTGGCACTTTCAAAGGGGTGCCCCCCATCCCACCGTGGACCATTCCCAGGTCCACCTAGCCCCTAGAAGTTGACTTAGGTGTCCAGTGTGGACATACTATTTACAGTGTGGACATGCTAAGAGTGGACTTAAAGTTGACTTTGTTAAGTCGACTTAGCAAAATTGACTTATTTTGACAAGTGTAGACGTAGCCTAAGAGATTTGTGCTCATTTCTCAGCTCCGCTGAACACTCTCTGCGTGAGCATGGTCAAGTCACTTCCCCTGTCCGTGCTTCAGTCCCTCCTCTGTTAAGCTGGTGTAGAAACAGTGCCCATGTCTTCACGGACTGTTAGCTCTTTGGGGCTACGTGTTACCGGAGGTGTATGCGGCATCTAGTGCAACAGGGACACAATCTCATTTGGGGCCTGTCAGAGCTAACTAAATAGAATCACTTTGCTACCCTGGGAGCATCGCATTCCACATGGGCATTGGTCCAGCCTTGGCCAAGAAGGAAGAACATTGGCTGTCAAATCCCCACACCCAACAGAGGCTCACCCCATCAAAGTGATGCTGCGACATGGGAAGGAGGGCCAATGCCATGGACAACAGCGTGGCATAAGGGTCACCAAGGTTTTGGCAAACAACCAAGCCCTCACTACCAAGCCGTAGCCCTGTCCGCCCCGCTGCGCAGTTCACGTGTCTCGTTTTTAACCCTCCCTCTGTTGTCGCCATTTTGAAGTGTATCAGTTACCATGGAAACAATGTCAGACTGCAGCCAGAAATTCCCATGCGTGCAGCGTTGCAGAATAGTTTGGAATGGATATCTAGGGCTCTGGCCTACCTGGTGGGCCATTCAACAGGGTAGGCTGGTCCACCTGCAGCCCGCTGACTAGCAGAGGACAGTTGCTGTCTGGAGAGAGGAGATGACTGGGGACTAATTGACTTGGCCTGGTCTAGGCCCTGTCTACATCTGCGCCTCTCTCTAGTTCACCTCTTCTGCCCTCCTCCATTCCATGGAAAGACAAAGGAGATCACGCCTTCACACCCATACCCACCTTGTGTCCCTGCTCTCCTTTGATGAGGAGGAGAGACAAAGGGTTAAAAGCCTGGGAAAGCTCTCATTGACAACAAATGGGCTAAAAATTCATAAACACATAGGCTATGTCTACACTAGAAAAAGTTAGGTTGACTTTATTAAGTTGACTTAAAGTCAACTTTATTAAGTCAACCTAACAAAGTGGACTAAGTCGAATTAAAGTTAAGTCGACTTAGTCCACTTTGTTAAGTTGACCTAACTACCCTTAAGTCGACTTAATAAAGTCGACTTAAGGTTTATTCCACCTCCACAGTGTCCTTAAGTCAACTTAAGGAGTCAACTTAAGGCTTAAGTAGACCTAATGGGCTGTTCTTACTAAGTCGACTTAAGGAATTTCTTAAGTTGACTTAATGAAAGTCTGGTGTAGACATGGAGTAATTTAGGTCGACTTAAGCCTCTTTAAGTCGACGTAAATTGCTAGTGTAGACATAGCCATAGAGTTTAAGAAGCAACCAGACTGTAGTCTGACCTCCAGCGCAACACAGGTCACCACCACCCCTAGGCACTCCTAGGCCAAGGACAACCAGAATTAGATCCAAGTATTATAGTGCTCAGGACACTATGGCCCAAAATAGAAGGGACCAAGGTGCACCAATGCCTGAGGCCCTACAATGTCAGGGAATTGATTTAATGAGATATACCCAGATGACCCTAGCCACAATCACCCAAGGTCTTAGCTCCTCTTTGTATTTTAACAGTCAGAGACCAGGGACTTGGTCCTTTCGGTTCATCAATATTTTATGTGCTGCAAATAAATAACTGTGAATTTTAGCACTGGGGAGGCTTCTGGCTTAGTCTGCAAATGACATTAAGACAAGAAATCAGCTTTTTGAACTGGGGCTGTCACAGATTCAAAGGGCAAGGTACTACCTCAGAGCTCTGACCCCCTTCATCTTGGATGCTTTGTTTTGGCTTTGAAAGGGCCGTTCTTTAATGAGGAAGAGAATGGCAGCTAAGAGGATGGAGGAGAGGAGTCAGATGTTTTAGGGGTTCAGCACTACCATATGGGCTTCTGATCCGAGGGTACTAGTTCAGGACAATTCTGAATGAAGGCTCTTCCCACTTGATGACTATTCTCTGTAGGGTGACCATATTTCCCAAAGGGAAGAAATGGTACACCATGTAGGGCTCACCCAGGTCTCCCCCCCCCCCCCATCACCCACTCTGCAGACCTGGCTTGAGTCATTTGGCCAAGTCCCACTCACCCTGAGCTGGCTCGAGCCCCTCCTCCATGCATGGGGCTGGCATTAGGGGCCCTATTCCCCCACATGCGGGGCTTGCCCGAGCCCCCTGGCATCACTATTTGCCCTAGCCCTGCTGCACGGGGCCAGAATTGCTGTTTGTCTCTCCAAACATTCATCTGCACCTCACCAGGGGACTCTTGCCACTTGGTGATCACTTGGCAAGAGCAAGTGGGATAAATGCCCAGTTTCAGAACAACAACAAAATAATCTGGGATGCCTGTTATCAAGGCTTAAAAGGAGACTGTCCTGCCAAAACAGGACATCTGGTCCTTCTAGTTCTCCAGACTGTGCGACGTGCATGGACATATAGATTTGAGAGCAAGAATGGAACTTTATGACCATGCACTGAAGTCCTGTATAATCCAGGGCTGAGAATATCACTCAGGGATTTCTATACCATTCCCATAACTTCTATTTGAGCCACACCATATCTTTTAGAAAGTTGCCCAGTCTTGACTTAAAGACTTCAGAAGACAGAGAGCTACTAGGTATGTTGTTCCAATGGTAAATTACCTTTATTGTCAACAAACTAATACCTAAATAAATATTGCACCTTATTTCTAGTCTGAATTTGTCTAGCTTTGGCTGCCAACGAGTGGATTTTGATATGGTTTTTTGTTTTGTTTTCTTGCAAAATTAAGGAACTCCCTACTATCAGAAATGTCTTCTCCAGGTAGGCACTTGTACATCAAAGTCCCCACTTAAGCTGCTGGATAAATTACATTGATAGAGATAATCGAAACCACCCCATGTGCTAAATCAATACCACCTCTCTTCTCCTCTGTGATAGACCAGCTCCATGTTTGGATTCAGTGTAATTCCATGACAGCTGGGGAGGGGTTCACAGCAAAGAGAACGGTTGGGATTTCCAAAGCACTCCAATGAAAGGGAGAGAGAGAGGCATGATTGGGACCATATACAGGCAGCATTTCTCTCTGGGTTTGGATGTGTTGGGCACTATAGCTGTGAAGTTACCTCAGATGTGTGCAGATCATCTCGGAGGCCATTGCTTCTTGTAATACATCAGCCTTTGCCATAATGGCTCATGGAGGTTAGAGTTGCAATGAATGATCCTCCGCCATTTTTTTAAGGTAATGTATAGGATGCTTTTGAGTAGAAACAGAACCACATTGAGTATAATGTAAGCAACACAATAAATTTGTTCATACTATGATAAATTGGCAACTTTATCTTGGTGCTGCTGCCCCCTTCTGGATGAAATCCAAACTGCTCCACTCTGTTTCAGATGATCTATAGCACTAAGAGCTAATGGAGATTCTCCTCAGACTCACACAGCAGGGTCCAGATTCTCAGCTGGTGTAAACCAGCACAGCTCCACTGATGTCATGATTAACACCAGCAGAGAAGCTGGCTCTAGATTTTGTCCCTTATATTCTACTCCTCAGACAGCCGCAGGACTGCCATGGTGTTAGCGTGAGAGCCACATTGGTTGGCTGCGTAGATTATACAGGCTGTGATCCAATGTGAAGATGAGTGGAGGCTGTTGTCCTAGCTTGCCCATGCTTTGTTCATGTACAAAATCAGTCCGGGAATTTCCACCCAGGTCCCATAAGAAGCTCTGCAGTATTTTAGTGTGGGTTCCTGGAAAACTGAACCCCAAAGCATGAATGATTTTCACATCTACTGCTCATTCCACTGTGAACACGGCTGCAACTCCACAAACATGAATGTGTGTCACTGCCTCAGGGGTCTCTGGGAAACCAGATGTGTCACATTAATTTGATTTTCCTGGCTAACTACATAAAATAAATAAATTGAGGATGACAGTGTGACAGACAAGATACATTATCTACACAGGTAACGGCAAGCTCAGGGGCTACACATTCTATGCAAACAGTGTAATCAATCCGTGGCCACCTAGGACTCAGTGGCTATGTCTATGCTGCACACCAGCTTCACACTGATAATGGGAAAGAACCCAAATCCATCTCTTTTTAACAGCACCGAGCCCAGCCATAGGAGCCGAAGTTGAGCCTCCATTAGTTGTGTGGGAACTATGACAAACAGTTGGTCAGTTCTGACTGCTGATCAATGGCAAATGTACACGGTGGTTAGAAGGCTACCAGTAGAGTCAGGAAACGCACCGATTCCTTTTGAGGTTAACAAAACATCATTTCCAGTTGAAGAGACGCTACTGCAATGCTACAGTTGTTTACGAGAAAATAGAAAGGATCCAGAGAGCCAGCTTTCTTTCTTAATTACCCTGTGGCAAAGGTCTTTAAACAAGGGGCAGAATTCATTCTTTGTTAAACTGCAAAGATCTTTAGCCAATGGGGTTGACAAGAAGGGTATTTGGGCCAAATCTTCTGTTTCTTATGTGTACTTGTGATTGTATTTTCCTCCAACCACCACGGGTCTTTTCTCTCTCATATTTTTTTAGCAATGTGAACATTTGCAAAGGCAGTCCCATTTCTGCCCCCGTGTACACCAGTGCAGCCAGCTGTTTCAGTGGGGTTCTGGCAGGGGGACGGAGAATAGACTTGTGTGCCACAGTTCCTTCAGAAAAGGAAAAAAGAAAATGGAGATTATTAAAGATGGCAGCTCTAGAGAAGTGATGCTCACTGTGAGCACCTGCAGCTTTCAGAAGAAAATGGAATTAGAACTCACAGCTCAAAACCAGGCTCCTGCCACTTGAGTGGAAAGAGAATTGCCCTTAGCTGGTGCCCGGATGAGGCCTCGTCCACTCAGCTGGGCATTTCTGATTCCACCCAAGAGAGGGCAGCAGTACATATGTCCACTCTCCAGTTTATTATACTATTGCTCTTACTATGGACAATTCTCCTCTTAAGAAGAATTCTACATGCTGACCTGAGGGAATCTATCACTTCTTTTCTATCTGCATTTTTCAAATCCATTTAGATCACTCTTAGACTCTCTTACTATAAAACAAACAAGGAGTCCTGTGGCACTTTTAAAGACTAACACATTTATTTATTGCATGAGATTTCGTGGGAGAAAACCTCTCTTACTATGTGTATGTACAGCCCCTAACACCTGGGGGCCAGAGGACGGGGTGTTCAAACCCCATGCTAGACAACAAGGGGTAGGTTAGGGAGCACCTCTGGGCCCAGGCCACTGCACCTGGTCACACCTGCAGCACATGGGTGAGGAGTGCCCTGTTCCTACATTACAAACAATCCATAGGCCTCAAAATCTTTTTTGTGTCACATTCTGCTCTCAGATGCACTGTCTGTCTGGGACTGACCTGAAGTCATGGGAGGTGCGTGTGGGGAAAGGAAGGCTGAGTGAGACCCTGAACAGGTGCTGCCTTGGAGGGAATCCGTTTTACCTTTGCAGTAATCAGCAATGCACCACTTGATGGTCCAGGGGCACTTCTGACATCCATCGCATTGCATCGCTGTTATTACCGCCAGACGCCGACTGAAGAAGACAGGTGAGTTTCACTACGTGTTCTCCAGGACTGTACTTCATAAACTAGTGCATGGCTGGGAATAAAAAGAATATGATCCAGAAAAGAGTAAACTCAGAGATCCATCAATCTTCGCTGGAGTGAAAGCTCTGCTGAAAGGCTGCTTTTCCCCTGTTCTCAAGACTAGCTCCTGTGTGTTCTCCCCTCCTCCCCCCGCCGCCAGCCTTCTTTTTATTAAGACAACAAAGCCTGATTCTGAAGAGCCTATCTTACTGCAGCTACATTATAGTGACCCATGAATTAAGTGAGGCAGGGAGTGACACAAAACATACCAGCATTCGCCTCTTGGTAACATTTCCTCCCTAATAAATTAACCCCTTGAAACAGTCCAGGTTTTCAGCTTAGTATCGTCTGTCTTTTCCAAGCTCGTCTCCCTGCTCACTCAGGTGTTTGCTGAGAATCGCATTAGATGACAGATCTGAGGAACTGTCCAGATTGTGGTGTCAGTAGAGGAGGTCTTGGAACAAGCTGATAAATTAAACAGTAAGAAGTCACTAGGCTCAGATGATATTCACCCAAGAGTTATGAAGCAACTCAAATGTAAAATTGCAGGGCTAATAATTGTGGTATATACCATATCACCTAACTCAATCTTTGTATCAGAAGACTGGAGGTTAATTAAAGTAACACCAATTTTTTTAAAAAGGCGCCAGAGGTAATCCTAGCAATTACAGGCCACCAAGTCTAAGTTCAGGACCAGGCAAGTTGGTTGAAGTTACAGTAAAGAATAAAATTATCAGGCACATAGATGAAGACAATCTGTTACAGAAGAGTCAATATGACTTTTGTAAAGGTAAATTATGCCTCACCAATCATTAGAATTCTATGGGAGTCAAACAGCATGTGGACAAGGGTAAGCCAGTTGCTATAAAGTATTTGGACTTTCAGAAAGTCTATGATAAGGTCTCTCATCAAAGGCGCTTATGCAAAGTAAGCAGTCATGGATTAAGAGGGATGGTCAAATTTAAAAACCCAATAATGGTGGGGGATTTCAACTATCCCCAT